>JAOTAY010000005.1:5145809-5205084 GCA_025629805.1 Erythroxylum baracoense
ATGTGATTGTCCTTGGGATTGATTTCACTTTTCTTTGGCAAACTTGCAGGGTCTTCAGCCTGCAACAGATGAATTCCGACTCCAAACCCAAATAACCTACAAAAACAACAATGACAAGAACCCACAACCTCAAAATCAAAATCAATACGGAATTATACTTTCTCATCAACAAATGAAAAGAAAGAAGCGAACTTTATTATCTTTGGTTAAACTTCGTTATCGTTAAAAATTTATTGAAATTCAAAATTTTTTCTCATGAAGATCATTTAACAAGGTTTAGTGAAAATACCACGCCCCGTCAAAATCAAACGACGGTCTCCTAATTGGGAGAAACCCAAGTGTGTTCTTGTAAAAATTAATCGATTCCTCAACTGATCTACACACAAGAGATATGTGATTCAAAGACTTGAGATGCAGAGGATTAGCCATATTTTCCTTCATCTTCTAGGAAACAAGAATAAGAACAAACAACAAAAGACTAAGTCTGAACCAAAATCTTCCCAAACCCAGATGAGGGAACAGGAAGAGAAAGCCAACAACAACGTTTGACGATCGGAGTCAGAAAGACAATGCAGTCGAGGAAAATAAGGAACGCTGAGGCTTATTTATAGAAGCCAAAGAACCGATGTGATGAGTTCTGCTATTGTTAGCTGGAAAATCCAAGGCAAGCATCCTCTCATGCAAGGCGCAACCTGTCGGATATGCATCAACTCTGACACGTAGACTACGCGTTTTTCCAATAACTTCGCCCACTTGCCAACATAAGCTTTCAGTATTCATTTAAACTTTTTTAACACAAACCTTCTTTGTAACTTTAAAAAAAATCTTTTAATTTTTTAATTTTTATTTTAAAAAGCACAATCGTTTAAATTTTGATTAAAAATAATATAGATATATTATGATTTTATTAGATTAATTAAATATTATTTATACGACGGTTGGACTTAATTCTTAAATTTGAATTAAACTAATTAAATTTAACTCAATATTAATAATTTATTATAAATATTTTAAATTATTGATAAATTCAATTTTAATTAATTTGATTTGAGTTTTAAAATTAATTTAAATCATAATATTATTAACATTTAATTAAGTAAATTTTATCTTTCAAAAAATTCTAATTGACGTGACCAAAAAAAAAAGTGTTAGTCTACGTAAGAATGTGATGGTTATGGTTAGGGCATTTAGTTCTATTTCTGACGATTAAAATAACAAATATAATTTGGTCAGTTTAATCATCAAAATTTTGAATCGTTTAATTTTTTGATTCAGTTTTTAACTTTTCGGTTCGAGTTATTTTAATAACTCTTTTTGTTAAAAACCGACCAATTTATTAATTAGTTGGTTTGATTTTTAAACATTGATATATGATGATTGTAATTGATTTTAGAAGGAGTGTTTATAAAGTCTTAGCTGTCCAATTTTGTTACAATATCTTTATCTCTATCCACAGCAGCACTCAAGTAACAATTGTGTAAATATACAGTTAGTTGCACTAAAATTTCTTGTAATTTAAGTTTTTCTATTCCAATTATTATATTATAAATAGTATTTATTTTCTAAGATATTAATTAACTAGTAAATTACTTATTCATTCATATTTTATCCATTTTCATATATGTTTTTTAAAATAATATAATACCAAAAAATTTTTAAATTATAATACAAAGTTATTTTAAAATTATGAATAGAAAAATACAAATAAAATATAAAATGAGAATACGTATGATAATCAGTTTTTATAAATAAAAAAAACTAATTAATTTTCATTTAATTTTTTCCAATTAAACTTTAAATTCTTCAAAGGGTAAGAATAGTCTTTTTCAATTATTTTTTAAATTATTTAATTTTATCTAATCTTTAACTGATATTATGACGATTTAATATTGATTGAATCTTTTAAATCTTAAACTTCTTGTTTTATGGGTTTAATTTCTCATCTCATTTTTTAAAAATTAATTCACGTGGTTTAATCTTTTTTAATTTAAATTATTTTTATTTAATTATATTATTGCATTATTAGACATATTTTTTTGTCACACTTTATTAGTTTTAAATATATTTTTATTTAAAATAGCGTAGTATTAAAAATTTTAAATTTTTATTCCGGAGACGTGGTTATCCGTTATCAGGCCTGCCCGCTATAATCTAGGGAAGGTATAGCTCGTGCATCAAATTGTGTCTGGTCACTACAGAAATTTCATGATCAGAATCTTTCGTGATGGTATATAATTGACTCAAGTGGTACATGCAGTGTACTTGTCATGTAAAATCGATTTAGACAAAAGAGGGAAGGACATACCAAGTGCGTTTGATGCCAAATTGGAAAGTTTCAAGCAACACATTTCTCATGTCACAGTTTACTATTTTTGACTGTAGATTCACTGTTCTTGTCGTGTAAAATGTCGATTTAGACAAAGAAGGCTTGTGAAAGTAACCTGGTGTTAGCTTTATCCATCCATGTCCACATCCTTCGTGACAAGCGCTTGATGCCAAATTGGAAAGTTTCAAGTAACACAGTCTCATCTTACACGTGAAATATTGATTATATTTTATTTATTTATATGTTAAAGAATAAGGTTACGTATTATTAGAGCCCTTCGGATTTCGTATAACAACAAAAGTATATTGATTAATGTCATTATCGATCTCGTTATAATATCGAGCAAGCTAATGTCAGGCAACTTGGGTTCTTTCTGGTGTTACTCAATAGATTTTGTTTCATTTGTAGGCCTAATATTACCAAATTATTGTTCTTTTTCTCAAGTAAGTACTAAGGAGTGGTTGGCTCTTCAATTATTGATGTTTATGTTTATTTCTAAATGTAAGATAACATACTACAAATAGACCAATCTCATATTAATTAATCAAATAAGGGACAAGTCTAGTTAATTAGTTATTATATTGTTGAACATTAATTTAATTTTTTAAAATTAAACACTTTTAAATTGTTATTCTTTTTAACTTATATGAATGTATTATGAGTCTTAACTAGCTCGAGAAAGGAATGAGAAATTAGTCACATCGGGGTGATGTGGCGATACGATGTAGACACACTTAACCTGCTCATTCTCAAACCAATAGGTTGCTCAAATTGAACGTGATCAAATAGATTGATTTTTAGGGGATTTTTCTAATATTTGTTATTCAAATCACGTAAAATTTTATTTGATGTATTTAAGATTTTAGCAAGTTAAATCAAACTATTAAAACTCGAGATTGATCTAAAATTTTAAAAAATAAATTAAAAACTCGACTTAAAATCTATTCAACTCAAGTTAAATCTTATTATCATCGTTGAATCAAGACGAACCGAGTTGAGTAAGAGTTACCAAACTTATCGATGAGTTCCTGTTATTTGCTTGTATTAATAAGACTTGGAAACAAAATTTTATATTATAAATTGTGAAATATTGTGGCAATTTAATAATTACAATAAAAATAAATATTATATTATAGATGTCATAATAATAATAATAATAATAATAATAATAATAATAATAAATTTAATTTTAATGATATATGCTTTTAAATTATGATTTAATTATTAAAATAATATCTTAAATAGGACTATTTTGTTAAGATCAACGTGTGACTATCAAAATTCAAAAGTGACGTACCCACAAAAGATTAAAGATAATAAAAAATATTTTAAATATTCTACTTTAAGGTTTTTGGTACAAACATTGTTTTTGAACATAATTTGAGTATCCATCCCAGAATGAGTCAAGCCATAAACCACAAATCAAAAGGAAAAGAGGACTTTTTGGCTGAAGTGACATTATCTTCTTCAGAGATAAATTATCGTCCCCTCAAATAAAATAGAGTGAGTTAATTAAAGTATCAAAGTCATCACCATTAGTGTTCATAACTTCTAGAAAATCACTTTAAGATTCAAAGCTTATGATTTGTAATTGAATAGCAAATTTCAAACTTTCAAAAGAATGAAATGAAATGTTATTGATTGTCACCAATAACAAGATTATAATGTCAATTTCAACAATTTTTCTCTTAGAATTCTAAACTTTATCCATACGATAACAATAATTTAGTAAAAATTTTACTAAAACATGAAATATAAAGGAGATCTAGTAGTACTCTTATCTTTAACTAATAAAGAACTGTATCTATCTTAATAGAATCTTCCTCAAAATCAACATCCAACAATAAAATCATGGTGGCAAGAAATCGAACTTGTTGCTACCGGTGACACTAAAGTCAAGAAGGGTTGTGGCCAATTGCACAAAGTCAGAAAATGTAAGAAGAAGAAGAAGAAGAAAATTAATTGTCTGGGTATGCGTATGGGAGGCCTATAAATAGGTCTTCCCATATTAGTTTTCATTCATCCCATAAGTATTTCTTCTTTAGTTTAATCTCCACAGTTTATAGAGTATTTCTCCTATTTCTCGAGAGAGTGAGTGTTTCTCGTTATAAAATTGAGAGAAGTTGTAACTCTTAAATTTTTTGTAGTAAAGTTTCTTCTTCTTGCTCGAAATTTTTACCCCGATTTGTATGGAGTTTTTCACGTAAAAATTTGTGTGTTAGTTTTTTTGTAACTACTCATTCAATCCTATTTAGCTACGAACCTGCACTAATCTAATCAATTTTCACAAGTGGCATCAAAGTGCAGTAAGAAAATTACCACTAATTTTTTGAAGCAATTCATTCAATTTTTTGGTAAAGACGGTGAAAGTTGGTGAATAGTAAAACAGTAACAAAAAAGGTGGCAACTGTAGTAGGTATTATTTTTTTACTATTCATAATTTTTGTAGTCACTGTAGCTAGCCGTCATTGTAGCAGTTGGGCACTATTCACTTATAAAGTACTATTCACATATGCGATACTATTCATACGTACATATATGATTTTATTCACGTATGATACTATTCATTCGTACGAGTACTATTCACATAAAATAGTGAGAGCTCAGTTTTATTCGTGATAGAAGTAATGGCGATAAAATTTGAGATTAAGAAGTTCAATGGAAGTAATTTCTCATTGTGGAAGTTTGAAGATGAAGGTTATCTTGAGAAAAGGTAACTGTTTAGTGACCATCAGCAAAAGACCGACAATTTTAACAAATGATAATAAGTGGAATGAGATGGACAGGTGCGTTAAAAGCAGACACCGTGCGTAACGCAAACGTTTGAGTTATGCAGGACGTCTGTGTAAAGTGCAGACTGTGTCGTCGTTTCCGCTTCTCTTCATGCTACCGTGTTTTCTTCATATTGTGCATACATTTTGGTCCATTTGTTATTTTTTTTCATTTTTCCAGCAAGCATTTTTTCTTTTTCTTGTCTTTTAATTTTCTTCTTCCTGTTCTATGAAGACAAGTGAAAATTCATATTCAGAAAATGACCCAAATGTAGTGCTTTCGACTTACTTTAATTTCTTTGTTTCTAAATTGTACTTAAAATCATATATGAATTAAGGTATTTTAAGCATTTTCGTATCATTAATCGCTAAGTGTAAATGATTAAATATATCAACAATTAAACACATATCAACGGGAATGTTATCGCAAATCTTCATCTGACATTAGCAGATGAGGTGTTATTAAGCATAGAGGAGAAGAAGACTACAAAGGAGATATGAGATTATCTCATTAATTTGTATGAGGCCAAATCACTCCATAATAAGATTTTTATTAAGAGAAAATTGTACACTCTTTAGATGTCAGAATCTGCTTCAATGACAGAACACATCTACACCTTAAATACTCTATTTTTCCAACTCACATCATTGGATCATAAATTAGAGTCTCAAGAACGTTCTAAACTTATACTTCAAAGTCCACCAAATTCTTATGATCAACTCATCATCAATTTAACAAATAATGTCTGAGCGGACCATTTAGTCTTAAATGATTATTCTAGGAGATGTTGCAAGTATCCGATCAAGAGGAAGTCAAATGTATTTCTAGTCTTCAAAGTATACAAAGCGCGGGTAGAACTTAAATCTGAAAAGAAGATCAAGTGTCTGAGGACAGATAATAGAGGAGAATACTCTAGCAATGAATTTGATCAATTTTACTAGTAAGAAGTCATCAAAAGACAGTTTAAAACGGCACACAGTTCACAGTAGAATGGAGTGGTAGAGTGGATGAATAGAACTTTGTTAGATAGAACCAGAGTTATGTTGGAAATTGCAAGTTTAAACAAGATTTTTGGGCAGAAGCAGTTAGTATCACCTGTTATGTGATAAATCGGCCCCCATCAACTGCAATTGAGTTAAAGACACTAATGGGGACGTGGATTGGCAAGCTAATTGGTTATTCAAACCTCCATATATTCGGAAGTCCTATATACATGATATACAATCCCTAAAAAACTACGAAGCTGGATCCAAAATCTAGGAAATGCTTATTCTTGGGGTATGATAATGGAGTGAAAGGGTAACATCTGTGGAATCCCACTATCCATAAGATTGTCATCAGTAGAAATGTAACCTTTGTATATGAGCTATAGAAGAAAGGAGAAGAAGGTGATAGCACATTAAACAAAGATTCAGAGACTATTGCTATTCAGGAGAAAAAGGAATCCTAAATGGATTCTTCTGAAGCAGGATCAGAGTGTGAGGTACAAGAACCAATAAAGTCTGAAACTTTAGAGATTCGTTGATCAAATCGCCTAAAAAGGTGACTAGATTGACATTCCCACCATATTATGGAGGGCCATGTTAAATGCTGTCTTTTAATTGAGGATGAGGAGCCATCAATTCTCCAAGAGGCAATGAACAGTTCAGATGTATTTCATTGGATAACAACAATGCAAGAAGAAATTGAAGCTCTTCATAAGAATAAGACTTAGAAACTTGTGCCACTACCATAAGGAAGGAAGGCCATTGACAACAAATGGGTCTATAAGATCAAGCAAAATGGCAATGATTAGGTGGAGTGGTATCATACAAAATTGGTGGTAAAAATATATGCTTAGAAGGAGGGGTTTGACTTCAATGAAATATTTTTTCCTGTGGTTCGATGTACTACAATCCTCTTAGCAATATGTAATACATTTGACTTACATCTAGAGAAGTTAGATATAAAAATGACTTTTCTTCATGTAGATCTTGAAGAAGAGATTTATATACTCCAACCAGAAGGTTTTGAAGAAACAAAAAAGGAGAACTTAGTTTGCAGGTTGAACAAATCTGTGTATAGTTTAAAGTAGGCACCGAGGTGTTAGTATAAAAGATTTGATTCCTTTATTAAGAGTCTTGGATACAACAAACTAAATGCTGACCCTTGTGCATATTTCATGAGGTTTGGTGAAAATGACTTTACTATCTTTCTGCTGTATGTAGATAATATGTTAATAACAGACCCCAACAAAGATCGTATTATAGAATTGAAGGCTCAGTTGGCTAGGGAATTTGAAATGAAGGACTTGGGACTAGTAAATAAGATTATAGGGATGCAAATTCATCGAGATAGAAGTAATAAGAAGATTTGGCTTTCTCAGAAGAATTATCTGAAGAAGATCTTGTGACGTTTCAACATCCAAGATTGTAAGCTAATTTCTACACCACTTCTTGTTAACTTCAAGTTATCCTCCGGCATGAGTCCTAGCAGTGAAGATGAGAGCATGAAGATTTCTCGAGTACCGTATGCATTAGCAGTGAGAAGCTTAATGTTTTTTATGATTTGTACAAGATTAGACATTACACATGCAGTGGAAGTAGCTAGTCAGTACATGATGAATCTTGGCAGAGAGCATTGTAATGCTATAAAGAGAGTCTTTAGATACATTAAAGGGACCTCAGATGTTGTATTGTGTAATAAGGGATCAAACTTTGGTGTCGATCCTCTTGCAGTTTGATGGAGACATAAGCAACATGGAAATGGAAAGGAAGAAAGAACGGTGTGAAGATTTGATTGAATTTCAATCAAATCTTCAAGTGGGAGATTGTTGCTGTCGACTGCACCAAAGTCAATAATGGTTGCTGCCAACTGCACAAAGTCAAAAAATGGAGGAAGAAAAAGAAGAAGAAAAGCAGACAGATACGCATATGGGAGGCTTATAAATAGGCCTTCTTATATCAGTTTTCATTCATCCCAAAAGTCTCTCTTCTTCAGTTTAATCTCCACAGTTTAAAGAGTGTTGCTCCTATTTTTTGATAGAGTTAGTATTTCTCCTTATAAAATAGAGAGATGTTGTAACTCCTAAATTTTTCATAAGTGAAATTTCTTCTTCTTACCCGTAGTTTTTATCCTGATTTGTTTGTGATTTTCTATGTAAAAATTTATGTGTTAGTTTCTTCGTTACTATTCCTTCAATCGTACTTAGCTGTGAACCTGCTCTAATCTGATCAATTTTCACAACAGAACCAATTTAGATGGTTGGCAACAATCCATTCTTCCTTTACTTTTAAGAGCAATTGCCTCTAATTTCATTAACGCCTCACTTAAAATCATATTATTCATTTAACTCCATAGTTATCATATAGTATATGAATAGTTGAATGTTCTCATTATTAAAAAAATTGAATAATAACATAGTTTATTCACTAAGGTATTGAACAATTAAATATGTTTATTGAAAAAAACTAAATTTAAATACTTTTGATCATCGAACATAATATAACTTAAAAATTATTTCGATCAACTACAACAAAAGTAATATTATAAATATAGTAATTTTACAGAAAAAAAAAATATTTCAAATTTTTACATGAAAATCTCAAATTTTAAAACACAAATTAATACTCCAAACTCATTTCTAAAAACTAGGTGAAAGGGAACTGCTATCCTTACTAGTCATAGTGAATCCTTCATGATTAAAACAAACCATTATGCCTTCGGTTCCAAGTTGATTTCTGTTGAACCAAAGGCTCTCCGATTGAAAATATAAAATTCTTTTAAACTTCAAAATGTAGAAAAATCTTGTTCTATCGGTTCTACATTTCTCCTGCGAGAGGATTCATTAAAAAAGCATATATACATGTCTTTAGAGTCAAAGATTCGACTCCAACTAAATCCAAAGTGCGTTTTAAAAATTAGAGAAAACATTGAAAGGGTGGCAAAGTTTCAATAATACACATTTGCTTGTAGTTGTAGTTCAGTTCAGTTCCAAGTGTAAACAAATCGTGAGCTGCAGATATAGTATTTGTCAATGTCATCAACACATATCAGTGCCAACCACTTACTTACCAAGCTTGTGTTGAGTTCAAGTCATAAAACAAATTAAAGATCAAAAAGCTTCTCGCTTGTTGCTGTTAATGCACTGATGTCTCATCCTCATACATGAATCGTGTGATAAAGAAGAATGAAAGTGATTGAAATTGACAGATCTTTGGTTATAATCCTCGTCGACATGCACTAAGTCACTAACGTTGGTTACAGTACATGTAAAAGCTGAAACTGATAAAAGTTAGGTCACTTGACCATGTTTATCATATGTTATATGCAAACCAGCTAAGCTACTACTCTTCCTATTGACCGACCAAACCAAGTAACCACATCAGTGGAGCTGTCCAACACTATAATCACCATTAATGTATTTACCTTATAATTCACAAACATCAATCATGTCCTCCATTAAACCCAGCTAGAAATATAGTAAAGAGTGTTGCTATGAATTTTAAAATGGTTGCTATTAGTGGGATATATTTGCATGATTCATCTAGGCTATGTTTGGTTGGACGTAAAGTTTTTAATGGAATAGAATGAAATGAAATGGTTTTTAATGGAATGAAATGTAAATGGATGTAATATTAGAAAATTATTATTTGGGAGAGATGAAAAGATTCATAATGTAATATAATAAAATATTATTTAAATGAAGGGTTTATAATGTAATATAGTGTATTTACGTTCCATCCTAAACCTCCCAAATTGGAGATTTTCTATTTTTACTGTTTAGGATAGAATGAGATGTAATATGAAACTCTCATCTTCCATCCCATTCTATTCCGCTCTATTATAAAACTTCCAACCAAAGCCTAAATCATGAAGATTCATGGTCTCATCCCACGACAGAAATTAGCAAACTAAATCATAAACCAACTAGTTTCAGAAGGAGAAGGTACATACACGAAGACTACTGTATGCATGAAAATTTGTTCCTTTATGATCCGAAAGCAATTGGCGACATGCTGTATATAATATACAGAAGATTCCATGCCACCATACCTACCATGCAAAAAGAAAGAACAAAAAAAGCCTCTGGTCTGGAGTGACATAAGCCTCCTTTGCCCAGTAGAAAAATTATTTTTATTGGTAAAAGTTACACAAGTTTCCTTTTAGTTTTAATTATTTAAAAAATATAATGTTTAAAATTATTGAAAATAATAATAATAATTACTTACCCATTTTCTTTTCTTTAGAGATAGTATCAGGTTTATGGCGACATCTATGGATTAATGGTAATTGTAAGCAGTCTTATTCATAAAACCTAATTGTCAAATAGGGCAACTCCTACTTAGCAATGCTTACCTGATTGATAGGTGATTATTGAATGTTGGCCCTACGTTTGATTGGTTCTCGTGACAATCTTCACGAGTTAGGACGTATGATGTAGATGCTTTAGATGGGGGAATTTGTTGATTGTTCAAACTGAGAAAAAATCGACCTATGACTCAGAACCGAACCTTACCTGACCCATTAGCATCTATGTATAGGCTGCTTAGCTTTGAAACTTGCTTTTCAATTTCTTCGACCATTGAGAAGCAAATGCTTACTTCGTCTTGGTTAAAATATTATGTTAAACAATCGTCTGACAGTAGCTTGGATCTAATCATCATTAAAGAACGTTGAATAAAACATCACATTGAGACTTCAAAAACGGGGAACACAAAAATCATGAAAGTTACAACTTGAGTTCACAGAAGCAGTCAGGTAAAGCATAGCCTCTTCCCATTACGTAATCATCCTTGTGAGCTATCCATAAGGCTTGCAATAATTCCTCCCCTTTCAGGCCCTGAAATGTGAGTTCGGCAAAAGCCTTGCGGTTTAAGAACAGCGTTTTATGCAACCCTTTGTAGGCTCGCATGGCAGACACCATCTTATCCATGTTCCCAAAGTAAGTAGCTATGTAAGAGTCACTGTTGATAGAGACGTAATAATCTAACGCTGCTTTTGTGTTTCCGTGCATATTTGTGAAATCCTCACCACTAAGAAGGACAGATTTAGTGAACACATTGGGGTAAATAGACTTTAACCCATCAATTTCCATGAGGCCATCTCCAGCTGCAAGATATATATTTGTGTTTGTAGGGATAGAAAGTGCCTGGAAAGTCAAAGCTGTCTCACTAGGTGTAAGGGGGCACTTCCCTCTCTTCCTCCAAAGTTGAGCTAACTCTCCAGTCCATTTCTTTCTATCTCCTCGAGCAGCATCGATCGCCTCCACGGATGCAGGAGGAAGGCCCAAGTACTCGCATTGGCTGTATGCTACCATATCAGGTTCAAATCGAAGGTGAAGTGCAAGGAATGGCTTGGGAATAGCTTCTAAAAGTTCAGCGGCTTTTTTTTCCAAGGATCTTGTAAGGCGCAATGCACTATAGCACGCTTGACAAAATGCAGCTTTTGCATATTGAGGATATCTACAGAAAAAAGATTAATTGCGATCAAGTCATACTATTAATGGATTCAACTCAAAAAAAAAAAGGTGAAAATCCTAAAATTGTACTCTCACCAAATTTAACATTTCAACACTTGAATTTCAGAATTTCAAGAATTATATTATTCTACAGAACAAATTCCAAGTGACTGTAAATACTTTAGAATAGTACCTGTCCCTTCTCTGGCTCATTGCTGGAGTGATAGAAATGTAACGATGTTCCAATAACTGCGGAAGAACACTTTCAACATAATCAAATTGACCTTTCCGCTTGCTACAATCTACCCGAAATGGTTCTTTTGATGCAATTTCTCCAGGAAAATCCTTGACAACTTTAACAAAGCCATTCATTTGTTGAATGAAGTAATCAACATCAAATACATCTGCAAAGCCACTGGGATAAAATATGGCTTACATAAGAAAGTGGTTTACAGGGAAGGTAAAAAATGAGATGTAAGCATCACTATACACAACATATCAATGTGTCATTTCCTGATCAAGACCATCTTTAGTCAAATTAATACTTTGGGCAACTAAAAATAAAATAAAAGAAGTGATAAGACAACAACTTTCCTTTATGTGTTTGTGTGAGGGAAGTTTACAAATCAATGTTTACAGATTAACAAAGGTCGCTCAAAAGCATAATAAAAGTTTTTACCTAGACTCATTCCAATATGCAGCTGCTTCAAACTTCGGCAAAACCAGAGTTGCATTAAGTAAACGTGCAATACCAACACCATCACAGAACTGTAAAATCATCAAGTAAATATCAACTTTTACCACTAAGAAAAGGAAAATGAAGTATTCCTCTCAGCAAATTATAAAAATCATAAACTCACATCTCGTCTCATCTGATTGAGGCCGCCATAGCAATCCACACGAATATACCCATTATTTTCAGGTGGCAGAACTGCAGGATTTTAACAAAAAACCAATGCAATTGTCTGCAATGAAAGTCAATTAAAATTTTGACTCAGAACAAAGAAGCAAACCAAAGCCTTAAACTAAACCAATCCCTCTTCCTAGCACCTCTCAAACAAATCCATGTGGACTGATCACCATACCCACACTTTCTCAAAGCAGCAGACTTATTGACAATTTAAAATCAAGGAAAGAACACCACAATTACAGTATATAATAGTGTTAACTAAAATTGATATCCACAATCCTTAAACCAATCAACCTAATAAGGATAACCACAACCTTTCAAAACACATCTTAGTGTCCTAAAGGCAGCTTATTCCCATCCAGAAAAATCCTGCCATCTATAGGCATTTATCTCCACTAAACCAGCAAGTCACCATTTCATTTACTACTAAAAGGCAAGATATCTGACCAAAATAGAATAAAATCCAATAACTAACGTGAGTCTAAAATTTGTATTAGTTATTGGATCCCATAAAACAACCCCATACAGCTCAACAACGACAAAAGAATTCAAATGAAAAATAGCATTTACACCTACCAGAAACGTGGCCTTGAAGCCACCATTTGCAGGGTCTCCACTCCATTACTCTCTTCACACTCCATATACTCAATTTCTCGCTGCATTGAAAAACAACAGCAAGAAAATTCATCGATCCACATCACAGTTAAACAATTAAGCTGCACACCGATGAAAAGGAAAGATCTCTGATTTTTAACCTGTGTGAAACAGAAAGAACAGACGAGTTTAATGGAATCGGCTTAGTGGAAGGAGAGAGATAGAGTATTGCAAGGAATGAAGAGATTGCGAACACGGCGATGATTAATGGCTTCACCGAAATTGATGCCCCAATCATTTGTGAGCGAATTCGAATCGATCCTATAGATTTGGAAATTAGGGCTATAGTCTCTGATGCCTCTTTCGACGGTCTCCAAAATCGGATCGGGTAAGAGATTGCTTTAAACGGATCTATTGTGTCTGCCTTTCGCAGAATATTTATATCGCCGAATACAAAACAAGACAATCTGGATTTTTAAAATTAATTTAAATAATTTAAAATTATCAAAATTTTTAATTTTTAAAATGTTTTTGGACTTAGACAATGGGCTCGGACCAAAGGTTGTTGGTAAAAGCTAAAACACTTGACCCCTTACAAGCAAATATGTTAAGCCTTGAGACCCTCAACTCGAACCAAATCAGCCGCACCACTTAGTCACTTTCAAGCTCGGACTCCTCTGCTCTTGATCTAACATACGACTTGTTACCTCTCATTGCATATGCCAACTCTTGCATAGAACAACAAGTGCTTCGCTCCATTTTACCAGCAAGTATCTCAATATTATCCAATAATCCTAAAGCAACTAGCTTATTCCTCAACATCTCAACAGTGGATGAATATGGTGGAATCCCTTCATCGATCATCATCTCAAAGTATTTACAAGCATCCTCTAGTTTGTCCTTTTTCTTGCAGAAGCCATGAACCATCACAGCATATGTTGAAACTGAGGGGTAAAACCCCCTCTCCCCCATACTCTCCCAAACTTCAGTCACTCTATCAAATCTTCCTACTCTTATAAACAACTTAAGCACCATGTTGTAACTATGCCGGTCTGGCGAGCAACCATCTTTCACCATTCTAGATATCAATTTGGTAGCCCTGTTAACTTCAGAATGATCACAATGATAAGCTAGGATTGTATTGTAACTCCAAGCGTCCGGTTTAGCTCCCCTGTAAATCATCTCATTTAGAAGTTGATAAGCTTCTTCAACCATTTCCTTCTTGCAAAATTTCTTAATAAGACAATTGTAAGTGAAGACATTAGGCACAAGATCGTATCTTCTCATTCTGTCAAGTACTCTGAAAGCTGAATATATGTCATTGGCCTCGCAATATGCACGAATAAATATCGAATAACTACATTCATCGGGCTCAACTCCACCCGATCGCATCTCCTGAAACGCTGCATATGCTTCATCAACCTTCCCTCCCCTGCACAAAGCTTCCAACAGGCTATTATGAGCAGGCAAATCCAAATCAAGTTTTCGTTCGATCATTTCATCAAACACTTTACGTGCTTTTTCCCACTCGCGTAAATCCCCCCATCCCCTCACCAGAATGCTATATGTTTTCACCGAAACTTCAAACTCATGCTTAACTTTATCAAATAGTTGCTGGGCATGTTTCACATGCTTCCTTTTACACAATACATACAAAAGTTGATCAACGTCGTGAATGCTAGGCTTCAACCCAAACTCAACCATTCTGTCAAACGCACGAATAGCATCAGCAGGCAACTTTGCTCTACTATAGGCTCTGAAAACAAGCCAGAAGATTTCGGGGCTAAAGTCAAAATCTTTCCATTGTCTCATCTCAATCAAGAAATCCCACAAAAGAGCGAACTCCCTGCTATAACCCAATAAATCCACCATAATGTGATAACTTTCTCTACTATGTTCAAAACCCGGAATTCTTTTAGCCCAAAGAAAGAACCTGTGTGCTGGGAATCCAAGATTCTTGCACCTTTTCAAGACTTGTTCAACTAAGCTGGTGGATATTTTGGTAGAGTAGGCAGCGAGAGGGTGCTCTAAATCATGGTGAGGGCTTCGGTGGTCGCTTAGGATGCGAGAGATATCATTGACAAGGTCAGGCAATGGCGGGTTCGCTTGCAGTTGGGTAAGAGAAGAATAAGGTAGCGGACTGGTTTTGCATTTGGCGATGTCGAGAGTACGTAAGAGTCTGGCTTTCGAGATGAGCGACCTTATGGGCATTTTTGTATTCTGTAGATACCATTCACAGGCTTTATGGAGCTAATTGTTCTTAATTGCGATCTTTTCAATCTTAGCTTTAGTGACACAAATAAGCCTCGCTGCGAAGAAATTTTCTGACCTCACAAAGATAGGTCTTACGGCTTTTGGTGTTTGCTTGGGAAGATGGTTGTTCAGTTGATACACTGAAATTGAATCAGCCGCACACCCTTAGATCTTGCTCTTTGTAATTATTTACATGATATTCACATGAGATGTACAAAGTATGTGCTATAGTACACTTGGTAAAGAACTGCAAATAGAAGCTGCTCGCCCTATACCTCCATCTATAATTGAATCAATAAGTATGCTTGAGATCAACCATAAACTAGCCATAATAATATGGTCCACTATCCAATAGGGATATGAGGATCAAAACTTCATGGCAAACCCTCAGCAAATAACAAATAAGCAAGCTTAGGCTTCCAAACATTCATCATTTCATCCTGTGCCAACCTTTTGGTTTTCTACTGGATGAATTTGCAACTCACAGCCTTCAGCCACGGTGGTTAAAATACCCAAGGCATCACTACTTGGTTCCTGAGGTACCAAATCATTTAATGTTCGCAAGTACTTGACAGCTATTTGTAGTTCCTGTCTGTTAAAGTTACAGGATAGAACATCTTTCCACTCTTTTGATCTCCCTTCCAAGCAAAGACCATGGAGCAAGGCCCCAAAAGAAATAGGATCCGGAAGAAATCCCTTGATTTTCATCTCATCGTGCAACTGTAAAGCAGTTTGAACCATCTTGTGCTGGCAAAGGCAGATAAGAATTGAATCATAAGCAGCAGTTCTTAGATACCACCCATCTGATACCATCCTCCTATAAAAATTGAAGATGAGAGAATTCTGTGTCTCTTGAAACTCAGTCATCCGGTTAGAATTGATTGTCGGTACCTCATTTGTTAAGCCAGTGATCAGATGGTTAAAGGTAACATTATTTGGAATACATTTCTTTACTAACATCAGTTCAAAAAACGAGCAAGCTTTTGCAACATTACCCTCCTTGCTAAAGCATCCAATAAGTATACTGTATGTGACTACATTAGGTTCCAATCCACAAGATTGCATCTCTTTGAAAGTCTTTTCAGCATTATGGGATTCTCCTATGCGGCAAAATCCATTAATTAGACAGGTGTAAGCTACAACATTTAACTTGCATTTCCTTACCATCTGCCCAAAAGTTGCAAGTGCACCATGCAAGTTATTCTGCTTTACGTAACCATCCATGATGGAGGAGTATGTGAACTCATCAGGAGAATGTTGCCCTTCTATCATTCTTTTCACACATGACAGTGCATCATTCATCTTTCCAAATTTGCAATAACCCTTAATCATGGCATTGTACCCAACAACACCAGGGTCTAACATTTTGGCAATTGTAAGCTCAAAAACTCTTTTGGCCTGATCAAGGTCACCGTGTCTTACAAATGCATCAACAAGTGTAGCATTGACAAAAGCATCAGGAGCTATATTTTGATCAAGCATCTCCGCAAGAATAAGCTCTGCATGAGGAAGCCTTCCCTTCTTAGAAACTCCACTTATCAAAACATTGTAAATATTTGCATCAGGCGAAACTCCCTTCTGCAACATTTTATCTCGAATTGTTAATGCAACATCAACCTCACCTACAGCAACAAGTCCATGTATAAGAGCTCCATAAACAGCTAAATCAGGTGTTTGTCCCCTTTCTGTCATCTCAATAAGCAAATCAAAGGCCCTCATATATTTCCCTTGTTTGCAATGAAAATGTATAAGGGGGGTGTAACTATACTTATTTGGCAACAATCTCCACTTTAGTGCATGTTGTAGCAGTTCTTCAGCTTCCTGAACCTTACCTTCCTGACATGAACCGCTGATTAATATATTGTATGTGACAATATCAGGTTCACAACCATAGCCAATCATCCATTTTATAACGTCTGCTGCATCTAACATGCAGCCATGCTTAATTTGGGCATCGACAATGGTGTTACAAATTTGAACAGTAACAACCAAGGCTCTTTCCTTCATTTCAGCCAGTAGGTTATCAACAGCCTCAAATTGACCTTCCTTACAATACCTATTGATTATAATTCCATATGTCTCCGCCGATGGTAGAAATCCCTTCCGTTTCATCTCTATGAAAAGCTGTTTAGCCGTTTCAGTATCAGCATTCTTGCAATAACCATCGATGAGTGTGTTGTAAAACACAACATTTGGGATACATTTCTTTCCCCACCTCTTCTCAATCATCTTTCTTCCCTCTTCAACTTTTCCTTGTTTACATAAACCTCTAACCATTATACATACACTATAATTATCTAGTCTATCATCGTGTTTAGTCATTTGGTTATACACTTGGAACGCACTCTCCATTTTATTAGCCTTTACCAGCTTATCAAGCAACGAATTGCAAGCAAAAACATCAGGCACACATTTATGGATACTAACAACAGCATGATACAACTCAAGAGCCTTATTATCCAATCCAAAATCCGCATAGGCTCTGATAAGAACACTAAGGGCTTCACGAGTAGGCACCAAGTCCTTGCATTGCATAATATTCAACACATTCTCGACCTCCTGAAACACTCTAGACTTTGCCAAGAGCTTTAACAGCGAAGAACAAGCAAAACCATTTAAGGAATCTCCGGAACAAGAACGTTTCGAGGCCCATTCAAAGAACATGAGACCCAATTGCGGGTCGCGTATTTTATCAAACACAAAGTGGGCAATCTCAGAAACTTGGGTTTCCGTCTCACTGAAGCGATCATCGAGAGATTCTTCCCATTCTGGGTCGCTTCTGAGGATCTGGATGGTATCATTGACGAGAATTTTGAGGTGTTTTGTGCAGAGAATGGGAGAAGAAGCAGAGGACTTTACAGGGCTCAGAGGTTTGATGCGAGAGAGAAGCCTTTTAGACATAACAAGCTCTTTCAGGTGATGTGTATGGTTCGCATAGGCTTAATGCATTTGTCGGTTTCAACATCGAACTTTCTTCAACTGCATGCGACTTAACCCAAAATCAGATATAATCATATATTTTTATTACATTTTATCAAATTTTATCTACACATTTACGTAAACTTTATCTAAATATATAGATGAGGTCTAATAAAATAAGATTATAACAGAATAACTAAAACAGAAGATTTATGTACCTTTTAAAATAGCTTTCAAGTATTGCTTATGAGTCCTACCAAGTTATATGTTATTATTAATATATTTATAATAAACACATATTATCAATACTTTATAAATTATATATCTCAAATAATTTTTAATAAACAAATAATACAAAGAAATAAACAATAAATACAATTCAAATGATTTTTAAAATAAAATTTAATATATAATAATTTGCAATAAATTAATAATTTAAAACCCAATAAAATATTTTATCTTAGTAGCTATTGCAAGAACTAAATAAGAAAAGTTTGACTTAAAGATCATAAGAAATTCATGAGACTCAAATCCTAAACTTCCAACTCTCCCTCTAATCACTTGAATTTGATATTGATTTTTTACAAGAAAAAAGGGCAAATCCTGGTACACAAGACTCCTCGTTTTATAAGATTGGTGAAAGATCATCAATTGTACTTAACTTTTTTTTTGTAATTTACAAAAAGACTATTTTTATGACTCGAATTGAACCTGTAACATTATTTAATAATTAATAAAATAAACCAAATTTTAGTAATTTATAACAAAGTGTCACAAAATTATGATTACAATTAGTGGTCACTTATTACCTTTTTACATTAATTTATAAAGATAATGCAATATTAACGAGTGGACATACTATGAGAATTGTCAAGGTAAGATTAAATAAGTAGTCAGTATGCCACTAATAATAATTCAATACAATTCTTCGTTTAATAATTACTTTTTTGTCTCTAATCTATGACTAAATGTGACAATGTATACAAGTCCGATGAGTTTTGTGTAAATGAATTGAAGGTATAGGCTTTGGTTCTGCTTGAAGGATCAGACGGTCGATGCACTACTGAAGCTGAAGCTTCAATTCATGGGGGCTTGTTCTTGACTCTCCTTGATTGTCTCGCCGCTGTATAGCTTAACCAAGCCCAAAGCATACCTGTCAGGGACACAGTTTAGCAGCTAATCTGGAATTCTGACAAAAGTAACACAGGCAGGTTTTGGTCTTTACCCGACGATTAGGACAACTAAAGCTATTGTCCGAAATATATGTTGGTAACATTTGTGCTTTGGTTTCTTGTGTTTCAAATTGTATCCTGCAGGAATATATTTGCGACTTATGTATCCATACTGAGGACGGATGAGGAGAATGAATCCCAGTAGAAATCCTGACAGGAACCCTCCAATATGAGCAGAATTGTCGATGTGAGGTATGAAACCCAGGGCCAAGTTAATGGCTATGATTATCACCAGATTTGTAATTGCTGCGCACTGAAGTGGTAAGAGTTAGACAACATTTTCTTCTTGCATCGCACTTACCGTTAAGATACGAGGTTTTTGAATCCCTTGTCGAGATTCTGTTTCTTACCTTGTTGGCGTAAATCGTCCAGTTTATGATAAGCTCTGAAAGCATTGCTCCAAGAAGGCCGAGGAGTGCACCAGAGGCACCAACTGAGATGAATGGTTTGGTACTAAGTGAAGACATCAAGCTGCCGCCGAAACCCGAAAGTATGTACAACAATCCTATCCTCACTGCCACATTTAAAGTACTAATTGGGTGTCAGTATTGATTTTAATAACATGATGACTGGGAATCGGAGTTAAAGTTCTTACGAAATCCAAATTCCTCCTCGAGTCGGATTCCTATTAACAGAAGACTGATCATGTTGGCTGCTAAATGAGCAACTCCAGCATGAAGCCATTCGCAGGAGAAGAAGCGCCATGCTTCTCCATTGTGCACTATTGCTATTGGATCCAGAGCTCCCAAGTTTCTCAGCCTGCAAAAACATGCGAAAATTTACTCAAAAACCAATGTCCTTGGATTTCTGAAATTTGCAGAACAGTAACATCTTCAGGACTGAATTTTCCATTGTTCACTGTTTGAGCTTAAGTTTTTGTTTCACTAATGTTAGGAGTTTCGTTTTGAGGTTCACCCTAACATTCGAAGTGTCAGAATTCACTTTGTCTGTAGCTCGTGGAAGATAAATCTAATGCTCTTCAATTGCCTTCATCTCTTCTCATGTAACAGAAACAAATAGACATGCATGCATGATTCCATGAAGAACAGACACATTCAATCCATGCATGGAAGAAGAGTTATCACCGAGAAAATGTTAAAGGAAAAGAAAATCTATACAAACATGTATCCTTAAATCTAAGAAGTACTCTTAAATCTATATACGTATTTAGGTTGCAGAAAAGAGTTAAAGAGATGTAATAACCTACGTGAGGACAGAGGGACCAAGAGCATGGTTTTCTTTAAAGGGTTGGAAAGAGAAGCGACCCAAGAAATGGTAGAGAATGCAACGATCAGGGTCTCCAATGTATGCAGGGCAGTTGTTGGCGTACATTATGTAGATAAAGATCACGATGTTGGCTACAAATATGAGGGGCACCAACCAGGAGAACCATGGTTGTGATATATAAGGCGGTGGTGGTGGTGGAGGTGGCGGCGGCGGAGGCAGTCGTGCCGGCTTTCCGACCACATAACCATGTGCTGTTCCCTTCTCTACGTCCAGCGAAGGCGGCCTCTTCCCCATCAGCCGCCGTACGTGATGGATAGTACTCCAATGAATGGATGGTGAGAGAGAGAGAGATGGTAAGGAGAGAGAGAGAGGTAGAGAGAAACGAGAGAAATGAGGCTTTGGGTGGTGAACAGGGAGTCCTGGTAATGAAGTTGTTAATTAGGTACATTTCCCACTAATTCTAGTTGTTTTTTATGTGTGATCAAATTTCTTTTTAGGACCAATTTGCCTGAGTCTCGTAACACCTTCATATTAATGTTAACTTTATAGTTCCACAAATTACTAATTTAAGGCTTAATTTCAGAGAATGATAGTAGTTGATAACATGCTGAAATTAACCTGTTGAAATGATAAGTACTTATATGTTTGAGATTGTTGTTTTAGTAACTGCTAAAACGTTAAAATAAGTGCTTGACAAGTGCGGTGGAGGTTGCGGTTGTTGAAAAAAGATAAAATAACTAAAAAATTTATTGATTTAATAAACTATTAATTATTGTATAAATAATTAAAAATATATTAATAGTCATATAAATTTAAAATTGTAAATAATAAAATATTAAATTAAAATAAGAAAAATATAAATAAGTAAATTTAGTAAATAAAATATTTCATAAAAATACATTATTAGTTATATAAATTCAAATTATAAATAAGAAAATATTAAATTAAAATAAGAAAATATAAATAAAAAAAATTTAGTAAATTAAATATTTCATAAAATAATATATTATCAGTCATATAAATTCAAAGCTTGAACGAAGAAGATGATACGTTGGACTTGATTTCTATTAGTTGAAGATATAATAGAAAATAATAATTATCATAAGGTTATTACTGAAAAATATAATTTTCACCGCAGAAGTACTTTTTTACCGCAACTCTCTTTCTACTTATTGATTTTTAAGGTGGCACCGCACTTTCCTTCAATCTATGATTATTCGCTTGCAAATCTAAACATATGATTGCGTTTGAAAACTGCGATGAATAAGTACTTATCTCTACCACAACGCACGTCCAAATCCAGTCTAGGATTTTCAATGTCGAGATATAATTAAATGTGAAGTAAGTAATTAGTGGTCGTGAATAATCATGCTGGTGGCAATATCACTCTTGGCATGGTTGCAATAACTCTTCCTTGGGCATTGATGACTTTGGAGGTGAGGGCCTGACCTGCAGAGGGAGAAATCTTGACATTGGTGAGTAGAAGATCGGTGCAAGCTTTGTTTTGGCTACAAAGTAATTGTATTGGAACGTCCGATGAGCTTGTTCCTTGAAATGAATCAAATGTAATACCGCTCACTGCAACAGCATCACTCTGCAGCAGGAACATGTTACAAGATAAAATAAAAAAACATACTCCGAACCTCATCAAAACGTAAAAGATAAAACTGAGCTCTCTCCAGAGTGTGTTACACACTTTGTTAGCACAGCCTCCGGCAGGACAGTAGTATTGATCAATTATAACAGGAGAGCCAGCATTCTTAAGTGTAATGTGCTCGTATGTTATCTTCCTTACATATCCCTTCCCTCCCTAGAAATATTAAGTGTTAGAATCAAAATGGGAAAAAGGGGTTTGCTTAAATCTCAATGATGTGAGTATATACATATATATGTAAATATGTTTACCTGCCATGTTTTGATTCTGGCACCAAATAAAACATTTGTAAATGTTGAAAAGCTAACATGAACTCCTTCCACTTGCCCCATCTCTCCTTGCATTCCAATGCTTCCAATACTGAATGTTTGGATAATGATAAAGAGGGGAAAAAAAAGATTTAGTTTACAATTATTAATAAAATTATTTATCTTCTCCCTTCTTTTTTAATAAGTGAACTTCTATATCTTTCAATTTAAAGCTCTCTCACATTCAACAATTTCCAGTAGTATATAGAGGAAATCGAACCTGATACCGTGACCAGGACCACATGCAATGTTAGAGACATTGATATTGGAAGATCCAGAAAGAACAGAAATACAATCGTCACCTGAATTTTAACACAAAACATAAGAACGGATTTACTTTAAAATGTGTGAGCAGAAAGGCCGAAAAGCTGAGGGAAATCAGGTCAAAGACGTACCTGAAGCGATGTTACTGTGAAGAACGAATATGAATTCGGAGTGACTGATGTTTATACCGTCCGTATTGGGGCTGTCTTCTGGAGCACTTATGGTAAGACCTGAAATAGTTGAAAGTCGACACTGGAAAACTTTGACGAACTGGCTTGGCCCGTTGATAAGTTTCAGATTCCTGAAAAGGAAGTTGGTGCAGAAGTTGAAAGCTATGACCTACAGTCATCAACAAGCACGTCAGAATAATAAGGCACGACCTCAGGTTCAAGAAATATCAAAAAGACAAAGGCTCCGTCATGTTGAAGTTTAGTCAAGTTGTGCGTTTTTTGTCATTCCTAATGTCTATACTTGTGTAGTATCAGATGTGCTAGCTATTAACTTACATATGGTCTCTGTGGGCAATTACCAACCTGCACAATAGTTTAAAATCATGATTAAACATTAAGGAGGAGAAGAAATAAATAGGATAGCTTTGCAATCTAATTTGACAGATCTTATTTTTATGCTAATCTGATATATATTCACTCACTTTGCTGCAAACTGCCCACCAAACACTTCCTTTGCCATCTATTAGTCCATTTCCATCTACAGTAAGACTGTTTACATTATCGAACTCAATCCAATTCACGACCTTCATTTGTGATATATCTGTTGGTGCAACGATCGTCCCTTCAACCTGAAATTAACTCATTCACAACCATATATTGTGTGATTAGAATTGTTGAATGGAGAAAACCATATTTAAGAATATCAAGGAAAAGAAAAAGAAAAAGAGCATATGCATGTATCATAGTAATTAAGAGTTAATGCGAATTATACATTACCTGGAAATTGATAGTATGAGAACGGCATGGACCTTGGAAACTCACTGGTTTTATCAAAAATGTCTTTCCTCCTGGTACTATGAGAATGTTGCCTTTTTTACCTTGGCAAACTACTTGCCATGCAGCTTCAAAAGCCTACAATAAGCAAACAACTTAGATTCAGATATTCATATAATAACTGGAAAAAGATTAAGTTCCATACGAATTTTTCCAAGAAAATCTTGATCCTGTACATATTATTGAACATGCAAGTGAAACTTTAGGAATTTCAATTGTGAAATTAGAAAACTTATCACAACAAAGATAAATTCTACTCTAATATGTTTTCTACAGTTCCATTTTGAAACTACATTAATTACTTGTATGGTATCTTTTAAATAGTATTAATGATAAATCATTATTACATTTGTTGACCAAAATAAACATGATAATTATTACATTTGTTGACCTAAATGAACATGCTTTTCTCATTTTTCCATGGAAATGAAAATTGATAGTAAGATTAAAAAAAATTTTTAAAAAATCTTAACCCACAATCAATCGAGACAGAATCCTTTATCCAATTTTTATGGTGTCTTATTCTGTCTCATAAATCTCAGTCATTTATTCATACGGGTCCTATATTTATTTATACAGAATTCACGCAGGACCTACATAAATAAATGGCTGAGATTCAAGGGACAGAATAAAAAACCATAAAATGGGACAAAAGATTCAGACTCCAACCAACCACCCTCTTCTTAGTGATTAAAAGGCCTTGTTTCACCATTTTCAATGTTAGTACTCAAGTGGGATAAGTAAGATTCTTATAAGTAACATTGAACAAAGTCACAAAGACGATGTACTCTTGAATCATCTGTTTTCCCATCTCCAACTGCTCCAAAATCCACTACACTCAAAGCATGAGAGGTGGTGCTTGATAGTAATGCAGCAAGGCACAAGATGGTGTGAAAAACCTGCAATATTAATCACCAAAATCCATTAACTTGTCAAGCACTTTCCATCTAATCATTACTCACGGAAAGAGAGGAAGAGAGAAAGCTCATCACCATGTGGCCTACAACTGCAAAGACAGGTGAACTGAAGTAGGCCAAATTTACTTCTTGTGAAGCAACTTTGTGTTCTATGTCTATATATATATATATATTTGTCTATATATATATATATATAGACAGTAAATGCATCACACGAAAAAATGATCCTCCATATTTTCTTTCGGAAACAGAATACCCTTTGTATACCCCTTTTCAGATTTCTTTACTGATAGAGATTAATATGATTTTGTAATATAGTAAGTAGGAAGTTGGGGCCATTATCTAGTGATCTAGTTATCTAGACAAAGTATATACCTTATATATCAAAGATTTCAATTTTGTTATCTTCCAAATGTAGTAAAAGAATTTCATAATTATCTTCATTTCCATCTTATATGAATAATAATAAGTATATTAAATCTGCTAAGAAAATGGAAATTATATTGAATAACTCGTTTATTTACATGAGAAACTATTATAGTTGTTATATATATATATGGAAGGAAAGTGTGAAGAATTAAGTTATAATGTCTGAGCCTTTGTATTTCTAAAATGTTTTTAATATTTTGAGATTATTTATGTCATTTTTTTATTTACCAATTCCCAATTCGGTATTTATTATTCTGAAATATAATGACTGAAACTTTATAATATTTTTATAATTATTTTAATTAAATTTACTAACTAAATTAATAATAAATTTATTAATATTGTAGAAATTATTATAAAATTATTTTCTATGATATTTTTATAATATATGTTATAAACATTTTTAACTTTTATAATCAGAAACAGCCTCTCATTTGCGTAATATGCTCCAAACACTTCGTTTGGCGAGACTTTTACTGAGCGATTATAAATAGAGATGAAGTGTAAAGACTTGAAATAATCTTCTGGATTTTATCTTAAGAAACCATTCAAACTATAAACAAACTTGGCTCGTTTATCTTCAAACAAGACCATTGAAGCTTCAAATAAACTTTAACTCGTTAACTTTAAGCAAGACCATTTAGGTTTCAAATAGACTTGTCAACTTTAAACGAGCTCATTTAAGGTCGGTATCAGTGTCATCCCTAAACATTGTGTTCTGTCGGACCAAAAGAACGTAAATCAAAATAAGTTAACGAACAATTGAATCAGTAAATATCGTACCAAATTTCCGTTGCTCATAAAGATTATAGGAAACAGTGAACGAATAGTATATAGCATGCTATAACTACGATGACAAAAGTACCCCAGCAGAAAAGTCTGACATAAAATACAATACAGGAATAGAACGAGTAAACAATAACAAGGGACCATTCAATAAGCAAAAATGTCCTAAACACTATCCAGAAATGAACAATGTTTTAACTTGAACCGATCTTTTGACTAATCCAACTTCTTTTCTAATAAACTCCCAAATCAAACTACGACATTACTAGAGAACAGATGAAAGCTGTTAGTTCCTTTGATCAAAGCACAGCACTCACAGTCCGGATCATGATGGCACTGCGTTCAAGACAATGAAATTATTAGATTCAGAGCAGGATACAGTAAATGAATATCCATGGGTTAAGGTAATTGTTAAAGTAGTTTCTTTGACAGCGGATGAGTTAAGGATGGTGAAGCTGATGCCTAGGAATTGTTCCAAGACTTGGGGACTAGGACAGCCAATGAGAACCAAGGCAATAAAAAATTTGATTAGAATGCATAACACCTGCATAGATTCAACTTTTTACTAGCCCCAAAATATTATCATTTTACCTAATTGAGTCAAAATATATGTTTGTTAACCAAAAGAAACAAAGGAACAATCAGTATCAGAAAAATGCAACCATTCAGAAGAAAGCAAAACCATGTCGATCAAAAGCCTATGAAGCTAAAAAGTGTAATCAAAATGTTGGCACTCATCAGGACCATGAACCTTTTTCAGTTCCATCTCACCTAACGGTAAAAACATTTACTAACTCTCCAGATTCTGTTTTATTTTCTTTTCCACGAATAACATAGATGAAGAGATCTTACTGTATGTGGAAGTATCAATCTGTTCAGGAAGCTCCTTTATATCCACTTCAAACCTTGCCTGAACCTGTTTTCACATTATGTATACAAGTAGGAGTAAATAGCCAGACATTTTAAGAAATTCGATGAATGTCAAGAAATAAGAATAAGGAAAGCCGGGGAGGTTACCTGATTTAGTACATCAGAATCAGATGCAGATGAAACAAACGTAATTGCAAGGCCCTTTGTACCAAACCTACCAGCTCTTCCCACCTGCATAAAGATAAATAACAGGTCATTTATAATCAGAAGAAATGACATATACATCAATTAACTGGAAAGAAATTTAAGATTAATTGAATAATGCAACTGGTCACTAACCCTGTGAAGATAAGTATCAGCAGAATCTGGCATGTCATAGTTGATAACAATGTTTACACGCTCAATGTCAATTCCCCTTCCAACCAAATCAGTTGCCACAAGAATACGTTTATGACCCTCCTTGAAACTCTTATATCTAGTCAATCTATAAAGCAGAAAAAACACAATCTGTCAGCCACATCTGTAAATTCAGACATCATGTAGAAGACAGAATGTAGTATATTCTTGGTTCATCTCTGCCATTCAAACAATAAACAACATTTATCACATTAAATATCTAAGAACCTTAACTTTTAACTCTTGACATGAATTGCCGGGAAAATTTTCTGAAGGCATAACCACAAATTTTAAAACGTACAGATGATTAAAGAAAAATACCAGCATAAGCTTGATATGACATATGAAACAGGAAGCTGATCAGTCTAATGTATGTTTTAAGAAAAATATCTAACTGGAAAATTTTGTTATTTCATAAAAAATCTTGTACCTTAACACTATTCTCCGCCTACATCTTAGGGTCAGGACTTTCAAACCCCGTGATCTTCCATTTACAGGTATGTTTTTAACCACCGTAAGCAAATAAATGCTAACAGACAATAAACCTCTTTTAGACAAATAAGTTGACTTTAATCAAGAAGAGTAACTTTGAAATGCAATACCATCCCTAACTCACTAGACTAGAGCAAATTGTGAAACTAGCATAAAATGCCACAATCTACTTTGTTGTAGTGCCTAAGAAGTTTGGTATAACACAACATCTTACAAAACCATGAGAACCCTTACAAAGCCTTTCTTTACAACTAAAACTATTTCAATACAATGTATGGCAACACAGTGTTTACCTTTCTTGCTGAGACATTCCAGAGTGAATGCAGATTGAAGGGAAGTTACACTCCACTAGTAATTTGTTTAATTCAGCTGCTCTGCTCACACTTTTCACAAAAATGACAACTTGATTGAAGTCTAAAGCATCAAGCAAGTCGTTCAATTTGCGATTCTTCTCCATCTCAGTTAACTTGATGTAATGCTGTCAAAGAAAGACAGTACTCAATGAGCGCAAAACAATGATCAATAGGAAAATTTTTGTTAGAAAGTTTTACGCATACCTGCACAAGACCATGAAGGGTCAACTTGGCCTCATCATCAACATAAATTTCCATTGGCTGAAAAGACACAAATACAGAGTTAAAGAAAGCCGTACATTTAGCATTCTCAAATATTTAAAGAAACAAATAATTTAGAAACCGTATTTCTATGCTCGTGATGCCAACTAAAGTCCCAACAAAAGATGTAATTATTAGAGAATGTCACCAAAAATTTTCTTCTTTCGAACTAGCAAGTAGGATATAATGCATGACCCAATGATCAATCTTGTACCTCAAGCACAGACCATTTGTTGAATATATAGGAGAAAGGGAAATATAATGCTTAAAATGGTAAAAGATTGTTACATCTTGCATAAACTTCTTGCAAACAGGTCGGATTTCCTTGCTTAGAGTTGCTGAAAACATCATAACTTGTTTATCATGAGGGGTCATCTTAAAGATCTCCTGAACATCTCTCCTCATGTCTGAATAAGATACAAAAAAATAAAAATTAGATCACATATATATGAGAGAAAACGGTGTTTTTTTTTAATCCAGTGGACAATGTACAGCATACCAAGCGATTCAAGCATCTTGTCACACTCATCTAGTATGAAATGTCTCACATTCTTCAATCCAAGCTCTTTATCTCTTGCCAGAGCTAGTACTCTTCCAGGAGTTCCAACCACAATATGTGGACATTCATTTTTCAGCAAGTCCTTGTGAACCTTGATGTTCACACCACCATAGAAGACAGCAACCTTTATATCAGGAAGGTAGGTACTGAACCTCTCAAATTCATGGCAAATCTACAAAGTAACAGATCAAATATCTTATAAACAAAGCCAAACTCTCAAATGGATAATAGACTTTAGGTCATGGACATAATAATATTTCCAAAAGCAAAATATCAAACCGGTACACATACCTGGTAAGCTAATTCTCTTGTATGACAAAGCACAAGGGCTGCTACTTGACCTGCAACAGGTTCAATTTGCTGCAGAGTCGAGAGAACAAAAACAGCAGTCTTCCCCATCCCAGATTTTGCTTGACAGATGACATCCATTCCAAGAATAGCTTGAGGAATGCACTCGTGTTGCACTGATGATAAAGCAAACAAAATTGTAGTTGAATCCTCAGTAAGTACATGGACCTTCCAGATCCTTTTAATGGAACGGTTTACCAAGACCAAGTTTTTTGTTGAAATGATGAGAACAGTTAGTAGTCATTACCTGCAAAAATAACAACACTCATCATAAATAAGAATCTCAACTTATACGTATCATTTTTTTTCCTTTGTGGTCTCTTCTTTTGAAATGAATCAAAGTTGCTTAAAAAATTTTTGGCAAATAAAAGCCACCCTAAATACAGATTTACAGCACCTACGTAAACAGAAAATAGGCATTGCATCAAGAGTAAAGTTTGAGGGGGATTAATTGGAAAAGAACGG
The DNA here is from genome assembly GCA_025629805.1 of Erythroxylum baracoense. NCBI lineage: Eukaryota > Viridiplantae > Streptophyta > Magnoliopsida > Malpighiales > Erythroxylaceae > Erythroxylum > Erythroxylum baracoense. The sequence continues at coordinate 5,175,588 of JAOTAY010000005.1, forward strand.
GCAAAAAAGATGAGTGAAAAAAAGGCATGCAGTAGTCACATGAAAGTATCTAAAAGTTCAAGTCAACAAGTCTAATATAAAGAACTAAAGACTTTGCCTTCAGAAGGATGCTCAAATCCTGAATCTACAATGGCTCGTAGAAGCTCCGGTTTCAAAAGGAAGTCTCTGAAGCCTGAACTATGAATACCAACATAGCCCCTGCAGTGCAAGAAAATTATGCATCACATTTCCAAGGTACTTAGGACAAGCAAGAATGTCAAACACTCGTGCTCATTGATTCCACACCCATACTTTACAATAATTAAAACATCAAACACTTATCCAAGCACTTTGAGCGGAATAAGATTTCTTATTATTCTCTTTTCTGATTCACTCTCATGAACTTAAGTCAGCATAGCCATCAAAAGGAAGCATTCCTCTACAGAGTAAAAACCATTTCTTTTCTTCTAGATCTCCACGCTTTTTTCAGCAGCCAAACAGAAATCAAATAACTAATGTAAAAACACTTATAATGAGACAGAGATAGAAATATACTTCTTAGCAGACTCAGCTCCGGCTTTTCCAGAGACGGAGTCAGGGGCTTTTTCTTCTTCTTCCTCGTAATCAAGCAGCTCCTCCTCGTAAGCGTCGTTGTCTTTCACTTCACCCATTTTCCCTACACACACAACCAAACAAGCACAGTTAATTCATGAGCTAGGGTCTTGTGAGTCTCAACGGTCCAAAGTTTTTCGTAAGGCTCACCCTTAGAGCTCCGAGAGAGAAGAGTAGGGTTTAGCTAGTGAGTTTAACGAAATTGGATTAGGAAAGTAAAAGGGCAATTGAAGTTTAGGGTTGAACAGAGGATATAGGGAGAGATGAAGAGTTTGTAAATGTCAAATTTAGCCTCAACAAAAAATGCCCTTTGATTTATTTCACCGTAAGGAGTGGGGCTATTATTGGTAATGTATTTATTGTTTGAAATTGCCAAGGGAGTCATAGAGTGTATCCGGTCCAATTTATTCATCCAATATTATTTTATTGTAAGAAATATAATTTAAAAGAATTATTTTTTATTAAAGAATTTAAAAAATAATTAAAAAAGATATCGTTAAGTAAAATTTTTAATTTTAATTTATAAAAATTGACCGACTAATTAATAAATTGATCCGTATTTAATAATAAGATTTACTAAAATAAATCAAATCTAAAAATTAAAAATCGAACCAAAAAATTAAATAATAAAAAAATTTATAGTTGAACTAACTGAACAGATTAGTTTTTTAACCATTACAAATACAATATTAATGAAATAATAGCCCTTTTCTATTTTGTTTATAAAAAATTATTGGACCAAATCTTTTTAAGGTCTTTTTAATTTAAAAGTTGCAAATTTGAATCGACATACAAAGAAATATAATTTATTTAAAATCTAAAAAAAGATAATACATCAATAATAAAATATATTGAATTTTATAAAAATCAAATAAGTTAAACCTCATCGTCATCATCAACAGAAAACTGTTGTCCCGATACGTAAAATTTAAAAAAGTTTGATAATACGCAATCTTATACCTATTTAATAAAGAAGTTATTTCCGATAGACCCATATCTAAATAGATTGAATCTATTAAATAAATTTAAGTAGTTGATTCGTTAATTAAGTTGTTTAATATATGTAATTCGTTAATATAGTTGTTTAATTGTAAGCTTAACGAGTAATTACACCCATATATTATTGTTGAATATGAACATAAATCTCATAATTGCATTGAAAATGAGTCTGTTCTTACAAGATGAACAAGCTCCTTGAGTTCCTTGGGTAAACCAAAGACATGAAAAGTGTAACTACAGCCGAAAACCAAACACTTTCAAGTTGGTAAGATGTTACAAGTTGGTCAAGTGGCTGAGAAGAATCCAGCATTACAATAGTTAAAGCCATACCAAATAGCATTTGGAATGAAAGTGTTGTAGTAAAATGTAGCAGGCGAGATATAATGGCCGTAGACGGTGACAGTCTTGGGTTTCCACCCATCGTAGCCATATCTGTAGAGGTACAAGTAGCATATCTGATACGTGCACGGCCCATTTATATGAAACGTGTCTGTTGAACAGCTCTCAAATGCTCTTGTATGAGGATCATCTAGTCTTGGAGCGTATACCTGTTACAATTGCAGAACATTAGTTTACTACTCTTAAAAGAGACAAAAACAGATTGATGAGTTAAAAAAAGGGGTTTCTTGGATCTGAATTCATGAACCTGATTTCCATAAGCATCTCCAAATGCGAGGTTAATCTGATCTCTTGTGTACCTGGTCGAAGAACAGCTCGTACTTATCTTGACTGTGTAAGAACAGCTTGTGGCAACCTGCAATGAACACATAAAGGAAATGGAAAATGATAATGAAAAGGAATAAACTTTTTACTCGCTATCCACTGATGGGCAGATTCGATATTGAAGGAAAAACCAAATCAAAATAAGATATCAGAAGTATGTGTACCTGGGTTGTGTTGATCTTGAAGGATCTGAGAGTGTGTGGCAGTGGAAGGATGAGCCTAGCTTCTGAAAGATTGAGAAAGAAAGCCAAGTAGAACAAAGAGATCATTGCTTTTCCGGTGATCATTTTCTTAATCCCGACTAGGATAAGCTTTTGGTTTTGCCTTAGAACGTGCCTGGGACCTTTGGGTTGGATCTGTTCATATAAATACAACACAGAAGAAGAAGAATTATCTAGCAAAGAGAGGACAGGCAGGTCATTGCACACAAACTTCTGTGTTCTTGCCAAAGGAGAGATTGCCAGAAAAGAGATAAATCCTAATTACAGCAACGGCTTTGTGTTAATATGGGAATATGAAATTTCGAGTCCAAGTGCTTGCATTAAGCTGCTACTAAGTGTCAACTTCGAGTATTAATTGAGGCAGGTCCAAAAGAGTAGGTGTGGTTACCACAAGGACCACGTGCCAAGTTCTTCCACACCCTTGACATGTGAATAGAGAGACTTATCACAGGGCATATCACGGTCAGTAAGCCATCCTCATCCATCCAATAAATAGGGTTGAACGGGAATGGGACCTGGGACTTCTAAAACCCTAATCTCAACTTTACCAAATTTGATATAAATTTAGCTTGATCATGGATTTCAAAATAGTTTGATTTAAACTCAAAATATTTATTAAATTTAAATTCATTAAATCAAATTTAAACTTAATTAATTTTAAATAAATCAATTAAATTCAAAAAAATTGTCAAATTTTGATCAAGTTATAGTTTATACGATAACTTCAAATCAGATTGAAACAGCAAATTTGTCATTCCTACCAAATCCATGTCAACAATTTGTTTAGCGAAAGAGGATCCAAAGGGGGGTTTTTGTAGTAAACTAAAAGGAAAAATGTACAAACCTCCCATTGTGATATGTTTCATTTCCCAATAATTCTCACCAAGTTGTGATTTGTATACAATACTAAAGTGGTTATCGGAAGAGAATCTAACATTAGTTCCCATCATATCTTGTAAGATCTGTACAGGTTACTTTGATTTATATGGGTTGCTTTTACTATTAGAGCCTAATTATCATAGGAGAGCTTGAAACATCAATACTAGAAATTTAGAACTCAGATACCATCATTGACATTCCTGATGAATTTTGAGGCATGTTTCTGCGAGAGAAAGCGACAAATTTCATAGCCAGCTGATACAAGTTAAAATTCCAACCATTTCTTGTAGTATACACAAGTATATGGGGAAATGACACCATCTGGTGTACATTCATTAATTCGGGGACAAACTCCACAGGGGATGGAAGCCATTGCCCCTATTTTTGGACTTGCCTTAACACACTTATAGCAAACTTTCCCAACTGGAATACGAGTGAAATCACCTAAACCATTACTCTTTACTTCCATGATCTTGTCGTCCAAAACCAAAGCCCTTAAAATCTGTTCAATTTGTTGCTTTGTTAAGTCAACATTTAATGCTCCACTTCTTTTGATGGAATCATGTAACCCCTCCAAAGTAGCAATTTTCAACCGCTCAACTTGCTTCACACAAAGCTTTTTCAAAATCTCAATAAACTCTGTGTGAAGATTACCTTCAACATACCAAGCCCCTCCACTGATTTCCTTTGATGGTTCAAATTCTGCTGCCATGTAATGTTTCCTCCCCTTGCTTTGAATGTTCACCACTTCCTTTATCAGATTCTTTGCTTGAAGTGCCTTAATGGATTTATTAACCACAGTGTCTTGCAGATTGGTTTCTCGTTTCACATCTCTTGTCCAAATTCCCATATCTTGCTTGCTTCGGATCAGCTCATAAACTATGCGCTCATGTTCTGTCAGGGACTGAGTTGAAGAATTCGACCCTGGCCGCAGCCGTTTAAGAGAAGAAGGCCCTTGCAAACGGCTCATTCCTAATCAAACAAACTGAATCTTAGATTCTCCTACACACTAACTAATAAATCAGAAGCAGAAATAAGTAATAACATGACTTTCTGTCCATCAGTGGTGCAAAGTTCCAAATTCATAGAGAAGGTTACAAAAACCAAACAAAATCATACGCTTTTGGTATATAATTCTCAAATATGCTGCGAATATACCATATAATGGCATCACAGCAATCGACTGAAAAAAATATGAAGAACAACATCCTCAATACGGCAATCCAAATAGAAGAAATATAGCTGTCAAAATCTATGCAAGCTCTATTAACTTCAGCCCCCTAGTATTGTGCGAGTGCATGATTGTTGCATTGAATAAGCATGAAGCAAACAGCAAGCAATTTCTTTTTCACCACAACCAAGGAGTATGACCATCACAAATCGCAACATGATTCCTGCTTCAGTATACATAACCCAAATATGCAACCAACAACAAGATCAAAACTTCCAATGACCAGGGCCGAAACAGTAAATGTTTTGCCGAACTTCAACACTGAATTCGAGAATATAAGCAAATTAAATTCTTTTTTCTGAGAAACGAAAACAACCCAATTGTATAATCGAAACCATTCGGAGAATCAACGGTGTTGAATGGCAACGCAAGAAGGAGGCGATTCTGGGATGGATCAGAGTAAGAAAAGAAATACTGAAACTAGAATTAAACAACAGTTACCACTCAAATTCAATGACTAAAAAGGTTGGTTTCACCTTCTACAATAAGCTAACAATGGGCACTTCATGCGCAAAATGACGGCAAGCTTCATTGAGGCAAAACATCAAACATGTTGCATACAATTCAAGAAAGAACCAATCATGCATGCCCAGGACCTATCCAAAGTAAAAAAAGGGATCGCCAGTGGGAATTTAAACTACAAGAGAATTGGAGTACCTACTAGTTAAAAGGATCCGGAACACAGGAAATTTTGTTCCTTTGTCCGCCTAGGTTTGAAATGACAACAACGCTGTAAGGAGTTGTGACAAAGCGTAGGAGTGGAACATTGATTATGTAGCTTTGTTGAGCCTAATACTTGATTGGGTTCAAGCCTAAACTTTATGCCTCTGTTATTTGAAAAAAACCTAAACTTTAAGCCTCCGTTATTAAAAAAAAAAGCCCCTCTAAATTTTGAATAATATTTTTTATACAAATATATTAATGAGTCGGGCCGAACTGGGCTAGTGACCTAACAAGCTGAACCAACCAGCCCTATCATTGCTTTTTTTTAAAAAAAATTTCAAAACAACGTCGTTTTGAAAGTAATAGTTACCTATGATCCGCTCGTAGCCCGATCAACCGGCCCATTCTATCATCTCTAATTTTATAACAAGTTCAATTTATTTTTTATCACCCAATTTAAAGAAACTCAATTTTTAAATACAGAAAAATTTATTTCTAATCATAACTAAATCTTCCATTTTTTGTTTGCTTTGTATAGTCGAGATTGCAGCAAAATATTATATCGTGATGTGATTGATATTTTTAGTTTCATTTTTAATTTTATAATTTGATTTACTTTAATAATTTTTTATTAAAAATTGTAAATAAATTAATCAATTTTTATAAATTAAAATAAATCAATTAACAATTTTTATAAGCACAAATTAATTTTACCGTGGATAAAGTCCCCTAATTTTGACATCCAAGTATTATGGGAAAAGCAGTTTGTAACAAGCAATCGAATATATTGCGTTCACGTCGAGTTCAGCTCCTTTCTAATCATATTTTAATTTTTTTAATTTTATTTAATGGATAATGGGTTTTTATAACGAATTAATACTAATTAAACATTTTAAACCTGAAATTTGTTTAACTTAACTTAATTAAAATTTAAAAAAAAATCTACAATTACCATTTAGGTTTTAATATAGCTAAAAAGACTAAATTGATGTTTAAATTGGGATTTAAAATTTTGTTAAATAAAACAAGTGGTTTGAATTTGTTAAATAATTTGTATTTATTAAGAGTTCATGATTAAAACATGCTTAGAAAATTATTTAATTTATTTAATAAAAACTTAAAAATGAAGCGTTCAACTAAAAAAATGGTAATAAATATAATAAATAAATACAGTAGGAATTGGAAAATTTGAAATCTTCACCGAGAAAATCTCCTTCACCCAAAGATCCTCGCACGTAGTTACATAAGAGAATCTGCTAAGAGTCACGGTTGGACTTGGGGGAGCTCATGGGTCTGAGCTACGACTTCTTGTTGTTCCTCTTCCACCATTTCAATGGACGCAACCTTATGAGAGGTAAAAATGGACTTGCAAGTATGGAGGCATCGCCACACCAAAAAAGTTACCAGAATTCCAAATAACGCAAGGTACGTTTCTAACCATAGCACTCGATCCCAACTCCTGTCCTTGGTCCATTCCTGAAACACAGCGTCGTGCTGCGTGACAATCCCGAACAGCAGCAGACTGGCAACCAAAATCCACCCAATCGCAATGCACCCATTTGTCAGGACTGTGTGCAAGAGACTGTTATCGTCCATATCTGTGAGAAGTGGGAGTTGTCAGCTCTTGAATGCGGATATAACTTGAAGAGTCTGACGAAGATGACACACAGGACTTGTTTGGCAAAAGTAATTTTATTAGCTGATAGTTTGACTATATCACCATATTTGATTAGCAGATTGTCTTAATTGTTTGTTAGGGATGTTTGATAAAATTAGCTATTTAGTATTAGTCATTTATGTGTAAAATAACTTATAAAGATATAATTTTTAAAAAATTATAATAACATGAATATTATATTTTACTATTTCTTTGAATTTTTTTGATAAGAATTTAAATTTTATATATTTAATTTTACAAGAATTAGATTTAATTAATAATAATAATAATACAACACTTGGTTTATGGTTACCCAAAATATTGCTAATTTATAACAAGAAATAATTGAGACCTGTGATTTTAGACCAGCAAATTTGACATAATATTTGTACATTGCTCTATTTGCTAGACTTTCTAGTTTTCTAACTTTAAAATATAGTTTGTATTAACAAATAATTTATTCGTATATGCTCATTTAATCTAAGTTACAAGAAATAGAGAAAGACGCATAAATCAACTCATGGCATAAACATCAAATAATGGCTCATGGACGTTGCTTAGGTGGGGGCAAGATTGTCATAAATGAATTAGCTAACATAAAATGCTGCATTGAATGAGCTTCTCAAAAATTAATTGGTTGGGTTGAATCAGCCAACCCAATTAGCTCCTAACCAAACAGTTAAAAATTTTTTTAATATAAATCAAGTATCTCATTTGAGTCAAACAGCTAAAAAGATGTTCACCAAATACAACCAGAATATTCAAACCATTGACTCGGTAATCTTTTATATAAATTAATCAAATAATTAATCAATTTTTAATAGAATTTAAGTATGCTTAATCGTTCAACATATTAATAAAAATGATATATAATATTACGATACTAAATCATAAAAATATTGACAAGACTGAAAATAATACTCAATATTGATAAAAAATAATATTACATTCTTTTTTTTTTCAATATTCAAGTTACTATTTATTTACAGTTATTATATACTGCAATTCATCTTACAAAAATTTACATCTCTAAGCCATCTGATGTAGCCAAAACACTACCAAGTTCTCACTAGAACTATGATCTTTTTCCGTTGATGATCTGGTGTGCTTTGTTCATGCATACATAGCCAGCCTAGTCTGGTTTGGAACGGACAGGATCTTAAGGGCTGTCTCATAGGAAAAGCCTATAGAGCATAGCTGCACATTGCTCCATAAGTTGGTGAAGCAAATCAGTGGAGAAAGCTGGTTGTTGCATCACTCTTCGCATGGACGAGAACTGGAAACTAGTGCCTGTCGTTTTGTTGTGCTTCTTCACAATCTTTCTCAGTCCTGGTCAGAGACTAAAATTAGTTGCAGCACGAAAGTCTTGTTCTTGACTAGTTTCTAAGTTCTGAAACAGCTTAAGATTGCGCAAGAGAATGCCTAATGACTGAATCAAAGCTTAAATTTGCTATTGAATTTCACTTCATAGAGGGTATGCATCATTTTCAGTTCTTCCCTCATCTGCTAAACTTCTCCTTACTGCTATCACTTTACCTGTGAGGTTGAGGACACTGTAATGGAGTAACAACACCATCTCTGCACGAAAGTCTAAGATATCTTTCTGCACTTGTAATTTCTCCGCATGACTTTCCAAGTTTGATGCTCTAATCTGCAGCTCCTAATATGCGATAAAAAAGAGTATTATTAAGCATATATCAAAAGACTATCCAAATGAACCGATTACTACCTTCAATCTGATGATATAGTCTTCTTCTTTCTCATAAAAAAAGGTAATAGCTTTGTTAAGTTCAGTGTCTAATAACTGAACAAACCCATTGCTCTCTCTCAGGTTATTCACATGGAAAAGCTCTCCAGCAACGATCCTCGAATAAATCAACTTCAGTTGTATCTTCAACTCCTTGTAACATATGAACTGGGCTTTCCATTCAGGGAAGGTTCTTTCAACCTCTTCACGGAGCTTCTTTCCATACTTCATCCTCTCTGATTCTGATGTCTGTGAACAGGGAACCTGGTGATTAGATTGTATATACTGAAACATGGACAAGGCCGGGCAGCATATTCTACAATGCCAGAACAGATATTCTTCAAAATCATCGTCGGGTACGTTCAAACCAATAAAAAAGCCACACATTCTAGTTAGAACCAAACTTTTACGAATAGGAAACTAATTATTAAATCAAGGTCATTGTCCTCTGAACGTGTCCCGTGTAGCAAGTTTAACCGAAGAATGTTATGTAATCGTACTAGTTGACAAAGGCGTGAGAACAGATAGGTTCGATGTTCGAACAAAGAACTTCACCTAAACAGATGTTTTGACTTTAGTAGTTTCGATGGTCTTCCGGGCCTCGCAGCTTGGCAACCCAGAGTCATTGGTCCTATAGATTAAAAGGAGACTGCAGCTTGAAATCCTCGTGGATTATCAACGAGGGAAGGTGGCATTTTGGAAGTGGAGACACGTTGAATCTGTCCTAGTAACAGCATAAAGCTCCTCGAAGGTGGTAAAAATTGGTAAAAAATCTAACTCCAACTTCCACCCCTGATGGCATAGCCGGGACAGCAACGAATTCTCTGTACTACAAGGATAGAGCAACAAAAATTTCGAGAATTCAAGAGAAAGTCACACGAGATGAGCCTCAATGGACCTTTTTGAACTTTGAATTGCTGCAAAAACTTTGTTTTTTAATGTGCAACCTAATGTATGGCCATCTTAGTTGGGGTAGTATCTGCAGATTTTACTGTTATATGGAAAAAAATACAATGTAAATATTTTATTAAAATCCGAAGCCAGGCATTTTGACATTTGCTGTTTTCTTGTAAATAACCCCATAGTCAAAGCTAGATATCAAATATAGAAGATGTAAATCAAGTAGTGGTGCAACCACAAACATTTTCTAAGAACATTAAGAAGCAATCATTCCCAGATATTATTCTCTCCACGGCAGTTGAGATCTAACGGGGCATACCCTTAGTGCTAGAAAATAATCCAACTACGTGAAGATCATTATCATCTCCATTGGGCTGATTGGTACTCAAAATTCTGTCGGAGGCTTTAACCTTACCAATCTTCTGATTCTATCCTTCTCTGTGTTCTCCAGCAGTCCCTTCAGGTATGCAGATAAGCAAAACGTTGTAAGAGAACATATATATGATATGTAGCAAATTATACAAGTGTACACCAGGTGGAGAGAACCAAAAATTATGGAGATGCTTCAGGTATACAGGGATGATCGTAGCAAAGCAAAACAGCAAATATGCAAATCGCCTTTGCAGAATCTGCCTATTTTACATGGTACAGTAAGCTCACGTCAGGCATGAAGGAATGGTCGCGGATCAATTGTTTACACTCGCACCCATGTTACCATACTTCAGAAAATTAGAGATCTTTCATGCAAACAAAAAAGGTTGTTGCATGTGATCAAGGGTCGTATGCCTCATCCATTGATCAATCCATGCTAGATCAAGTGCAAAACTCCCCAAAAGAAATGCAACACAGTTTTGGTCAGAAATTTAGATCCTCACCTTCCAGACGATTTCATCAAGGCACAAGCATATTTTTCCATACTTGTCGAGAAAAATTCTCTCAGTTGGAGGCTTCCCACACACATCTTTCACCGCAGAAGTTATAGCAAAAATGACTTCTGTCACTACAGTAACCATTCAGGAAGATGGGAATCAAAATCCACAAGCCATAAACATAGTAAATACATAGAGAGATAATAAGCCCCCATTCACTCTTTCTGTGAGTGAGTGCATCCAGGGTGAAGCATCTCCGTACTTGGTATAATTCTTAGTCGTTGATAATAAGATAAAAGAAAAGGTGCTCCCACCATCACAGAAAACAGGGTAATATCTTAAAATTTCCTTTAGTCCAAATACAGAACCAATACTCTGGTGGTATGTAACAGTATTACACTGTTCAAAATTAGATATGAGTAGTTAAGTCAAAGGAGCTAGAAATGATTGTAGAAAGCATATCAGAAGACATTATATACAAGGAACATCTACTCACAAGCAAGCTCATCATATTCATCCTTGCCAACAACATAAATGCTAACATCTCCAAGTACCGTGTAGACAATGTAAACTGACCTGAGAAAAACATAAAGGCAGCATTCAACAAGACTGAGCAAAATAGAAAGGGCAGTTGAATTAGTGATAATCAAAAAACAATCAAGGTCACTGATAAGAGCAGTTAAATTTTGTCATTGATAAGAGCACTTAAGTTCTTACTTATGTGAAGCAACAAGGAGCTCTTCATTTTTTACACCTTTAAGATTATCTGCCCCAAGCTTAACTAAGAAAGATCGCCAGTGCAGCCGTTCCTCAGATGGAACTCCACTAAACCTATGATAAGAAAAATTGTGGAACTGTTATTGCAAGATAAAACTATGAATCAAACATCACTTTAGTCATTTAATTGCCAATAAGTGGCTTTGCAAGAAGGTTAATCCCATTCCCTTCCCTTCCCTCCCCACTTTCAAACACTGGAAACGGAACAAAAATGATCAGTATCATTAAGAGTGCATCTCTTTATCCTACTCTTACCACTTGCACAAAGAAGTAAGTAGTTCGACAGATTTTAAGCATTGTTCTTAATGCAACTCTCTGAATCCTTCTTTAAACTGTTAAGTTAATACATCTAAACTCTAGTTTCAATACTGCTTTTTATCACTCTTAATCCTAAGGGAGTCAATACATCCAAATGTGTTTAGCTTACCCCTCATGTTATGCCTTTCTAAACGCCAACCCTGAATGAGGAAAGTTTAACATATGAAAACAAGAGTGACCATCAAGCTACTTCTCAAAATAAGGTAGAACGTTTAACTGTTTCAGGTTCAATTGAATCCAAGACATTCGAGGTTAGATAATGAGGAAACTCTTTTATAGATGAGGAGGAATAATTTTAACTGTGGCAAGCACCATATCTCTCTGTGGACACATATGTATGTGCAGGTGAAAGCATTCAGTACGATATAACCTTGTGATGTAGGCATGTACTGGTATTCATAGCCTGGTATATATTGCATTTTTCTATTTTACAACTACTATCATCTAGAAACTCAAAGGATCAGCAAGTTCAATAACAAAACATCCTGATTTATGCTCCTTAATCAGCGATTCCTATATATACTGTTCTGTTTCACGTCAAAATGTAGCACTTTTTTTCTTTCAATTAGTTTCACCACACGCAGTTAACAAGAAACATCCTTTTCATTACGAAATGGAATTTTCTCACCAATAAACCCACCACACATCGATCAAAACAAAAAGAACAAAAAGCTAAACAATTTCCTGTGTTTTTTTTGAGAAAAAATGATCATGGAATGATAAAATTTGGTAAACAAATGGAAAACAGAAAAACAGAAAAGAGAACATAAAAAGGGCATTAAATCAATCAAACTTTCAAAAACCCAGAAGGATCCGAACCCTAAAGGATCCCAAAAAACGAAGCTTTCATGATAAAAACAGCAATAGAAGAAGAAGATCAAGGATTCAAGATACAAGTTTCCAGAAGTTGAAAAGTAAAAGGAAGAACGATAAGAAAAAGTGGGCTGATAGATCATGTACCGTTCGATCAAAATGTTGCCTTCCGCATTCGCGAAGAGAACTGCAAGTATCATACTTTGGATTTTAGATTTGTTCGTTTGTGTCAACTCCTCAAATTTGAACAGCCATTTTATATCTTTGATTACTTCTAAATTGTAATGATCTTAAATAATTATAAAACTTAAATCGATTTAACGGACTCCTTTTCTATAAATTAATTTTTACAATTACTTTATATATTATCGATTCCCCAAAAAAACACTATAATAAGTAAAAATTAAAAATATATATGTTCATACAAAAAAGTAAACATGAACAGATAAGCCTAAAAACAGATAAAAGAAGGTAATGTTAGGAAATTAATCTCATACTAAATATAATCATACTAAATTAATCTTAGGATGTAACAAAATTAATATTACATTTTTTAGTTATTTAAAATATAATTTTTAATAAATAAATATATTTATATTTATATTTATTTTACTAACCTTACGGATAAGACAAGTCTTTTTTTTACTTCAACCTTTTTTTTATTTTATTCTATTTATTTATTCTATTATTTTATTTTTATTTACATACTTTTTTTTAGCGTATCAATTTTATATATTTACTCTTTTAACCTGTATCATTTTTTTTATTGTCACATTTATATGTGGATTTATCGGAAACAGTCTCTCTACTCTATAAGGGTAAGGCTACGTATTATCAGACTTCCCGCTTTATTGCGAAATTTCGGATTGGGTGTAATGATGATATGACGATAATATTTGTATTAATTTTATAGTTTCTAATTTAAGTTAAAAGACTAAATTAAATCTTAATTAATTTATATATCTTTTAATTAATAAATTTTATAGGACCTCAACATTTATTAAGTTATATGAGTTTTAGATTATATCCAATTCTCGTATTGCCAAGAAATCTAAGACAAATTTATTGAATTTCTCAAATTTTTGGTATTTTACAAATTAATTCAAGAACCCTCTTAGTAGCTTGAGAGTCCGACATGGTTATGAAAATTAATGTTCGAGCTTAAATTTGGCCCGAAATATGATTAGTCCCAACGCATGCGGCTCGAGTCTAATTCAAATTTTAAACTTTGCCGGATCGAACAATATTCTGAACTCAAATATAACTTAAATTTTAAAAATTTTTAAAAATAAAAAAAGGTTTGAAATCATCTCAATTTTTCATTAATTCAAATTAAATTCAATAACTTCAAAATGAGTCAAATTCAAACCCAGAATCTAATGTCATGCTTGCTTGAGACAATACCATTATATAGAGTATGCATAGCTTGATATCACATCAAATGCAAGGCTGGTAGAGAATAATCAGACACCATGGCAATATAGATAGCTACAGAGGTGTATATTTTAAGATCTTTCTTCCCCGGTGGAGAACAATGAACAATGAAAAGGTTGTCATCTTAATTATATATAATAATGTCTTGCCTCCATTATTGGTGGACTCGTGCTCTGATCGGCCGTAAATAAATGCAAACTACTTATGGTTTCCGATTCGATAAAGCTTTCAGGCATGCATGCCGAACTAAAAAGAAGAAACTAGACTATAACTCGAAGGAGAAGGAAGAAACTAATGGAATGAAAGCCAATAATTTACCAAGATGACATGCAAATATAAAGAAATGCTATAAAGAATTCAGAATTAGAGTCCTTTTTTTTTCACAAAACCGCAAATATTCGAAATGCGTATATAGGGTTGACAAAAAATCGATTTCAAACTAAATCAGTTCCGGACAATTTGGCTAAAGTCAAAAATTTCATGACTCTAAATTAGTTTGAAACCAAATTTTTTTTACCAAGCTGACCTGGAACTGAACTAGATTAGAAAACACCCAACTTGGTTCGAAACTGGTTTGTCCGATTTTAACTAATAACAAAGGGTCATTAAATTACACCATCTTTTTCCCATCTCTTGTCAAAAGAAGAAAAGAAAAAAAACACACTTTAAATCAAAATTCAAAATTACGTAAATTTTTTTCTTCGCCAAATTTTAAAACAATGATTTTTTGCCTTTTTTAAATTCGGATCTGATAATTTTAATTGATTTTAAATGTTCGGTGCTAACCAATTTTAAAAATTCAGATATTTTGTCCAATTAGACCAACCCTGATTCAGATTTGATTTTAATTCGGACAAAAATCGATCTATCTGATTTAAATTCGGTCAAAAAAATTCTAATCCGTATCTATTTTTTTTTTAGATCGGACAAAATCGAATTATCGATTTGGACAAAATTTTGTCAACCTACGTCTACATAAGAAACAATAAACTCAAGAGGCTATATAGGTCCCAACAATAATGCCAATGTACTATGTATGACTTAAAAGTTCCAAGCTATAAGGACTTGAATACTTATTGCAAGAGATGGACTACCTTGGCTTTGCCTCCACAAATATGGAAACTTGAAAGATAAAGCTACCCAACTCATGCACCTAATATGTCAACTATCAAATGCCCACTATTTCTCTCATCTACCTCTGGGCATCTTCACTCAAGACAAGTAAATATACGTATAAATCAAAAGAATCCTCCAACTAGTTAGGGAGTTCTGATCATAACCCATGTCTCTTTCTGATGTCCTGTCATCAATTCAGTCACAATATGCAGATTAAGATTGTCAGGAACTTGATCAGCTTACAATGATTTCAATTCTACATCTGTTTTAAGCCCCAACTTGGAGGAACAATATGTTGGTATTTAAGTCGATTATATGTAAGAATCAAACTAAAACAGTTTCAGATTAGCATTAACAAAATGGTTGGTGCATCAAAGGACTACTTCTACTTTAAGCTAAGAGTACTGCCATCTCAAGCTGATTCTTTTTTTGTAAGTGACCTTCTAACTTCTCAATAAACTAATTAATCACTATAAAATTTGGTAATACCTAAACATTAAGGAGGATGTAATACCCTAATGACAAAGAGCTGACTTATAACACTTGATCCGACACCACCCTCCAATATATCCCGACAACATTTAAAATGCTTTTCCAACATCATTAATTCTAATCGTTTTCATGTCATTGTCGAATTCAAACAATCACCGTTGAAGTTTTTGTCAAAATAGATTAATCAAACACTTTGGTCTTGTTTATTTAAACATGTCATCTCTTTTTATTTTTCAGTCTTTCTCCTGCAATGATAATGATTTCATTCTAAGAGTCTTTTCCATCAAGAATTACCAAAAGAATATGAATTGTAAACTTAAAGGAGTTGTAATGAACATATCTAAATACCCCTTACATTTTATCTTTTAGTACTTCATGGTACATTGTTAATGTTGTAAGTCACAAATTTTATATACGAAAATTTGCATCAAATGCCTCTATATGATTCTAAACATAGTTGATTGACGCAATTCTAAAAGTCTTTTTCAGACAAGTTCGACAGAAGAAGTTAGGAGAAGTGATTTGAACTCAAAGATCTTGTCTTGACTTATGAAAGATAACCCCATTATTCTACCGTTCTCGCCAATAATTGAGTACGAATGTACATTGTCTGCAAGTTGAGAAATGCTACTTCGGGTCATCAGTACAAATTGATTTCGGCAGTGTAGTACTTGAATAAGCAACAGATGTAACTAGACGATGCAATTTTTGTTGAATCCAGAAACCAAAGGATTGGCATATGTTCAGATCTAGTTCAATAGTTCTTAACCCCATAAAAAGTTGATCAAAAACTTCATTAATTTCGTCAATTTTAATCTTCTTTTACCTCTTTTATGTGTTCAAATGTTAACTGTTGAAACTATCTTTATGTACTTACTTCAGCTTGTATCATTTTAAGTGTACTTTCAGAGCAAGAACTCCCACTATCCATCATGAACAACTAGCATGTGGTGTACGAGAGAAACCTACCTGCATGTGATGTAACTAAATTGTCGTTCCAGAAACTTAATTTCCCAAGGAGATCCAGAGCATTAATTGAGCTTCGAGAACAAATAAGCCCCACTTTATTTACTTATTATACAGCTAGCACTATACGTATCTTTAGATACGTAGTTTTTTTTTTTTTTCCTTCACGTAGAGATCGATACAGAATTATGAATGACTTAAGCAAACATATTTAAATGATAAAGTGATCCTTTCTGGGATGAGCTAACAGAACATGACTAATCCATGAACTTGAATTTCACTAGGGGAAAACCTTTGGTTTTCAAATGATCATACACGACTCAGTTGCGATTGAGAAGTTCTTCAATCATCTGCAAAGTCACCCTCTCCTCATCGTGTAATCCGTCATCAACTTCTTCTGTCACTACTTCTGGCTTGGCTAAAGAGGCAGGTATTTTGGTTTCAGGAGCTTGTTTTTGATCACTTGTCTTTCCAAGCTCGACAGTCATAACCCAGTTCGAATCCGAATGTGACCCTGCACGCTTTTGCCAAACTCCAATGTGACAGCTCTCAGTGTCAAGCCTTAAGCAGGTTAGTGAAGGAGATGGAGTCTTGCAACATTTGCGCAGTTTCGCGCTGAGGATTGAGGAAAATGAAGTAGTTGAAGTTGAAGAAGACAATGATGAAGGGGAACCATGACTACCAGCTTGGCTTGGGGCGACAGGGAAGTTCGTTTTCGCACTGCGGCCACTCATCAGAACCGCAGCTTCATCGTAAGCTCTAGCTGCTTCTTCTGCTGTTTCAAATGTTCCAAGCCAAACCCTTCTTTTCCTGTAACGCAAAAAAAAAAAATAATAAACGAATCATCTTACACTCCATAGTCATAAAAAATAGGCAGAGAAGCTCAGATACATAGATAAAGGAAGACAAAAAGGGTAGGCGTAAAAACAAGTAAATATAGTAACTGTGGAGAGGCTAGTACAGCAATGGATGACGAATCTCAGAGACCCATGAGCCCCAATGGCGTTGCCTGACACCTCTGAACTTCTTTGATTGTACCATGATGTCAAGAACTGACCTGTTTTAATGTACTTTGAGAGAGATAGACAGACAAAGAGAGGAACAAAGTTCACTTAAAAGCGGAAGTTGTAAGATGAAAATGCTGCGAGAAACTGGCTCTGGTATATATTGGCACAGTAGATGGCACGACATTAAGATCAAAGGGAATCTTGCGGTGAGCTACCCTTGGTACTGTTAATAAATGGTATTTGTAAGTGGTCCATTAGTAACATTTGTAAGGTAGAGTTTCACTCAATACCACGTCTTGCACTGACTCAAAGATTGAGAAGGATTAAGAGTTAGTTTCTTTTTATCGGGGTCTCAATATACTGCAGAAAAGAACTTGGCAAAATCGAGAATTGACCCTGAAATGGATCGGTAGTCAGCAGTACAGGGTTACTCTTCCATTTTCAATCACCATGGAGCTAGCTTCTTATAATGCGCACGTGTGATCATACTGACATAAAACCCTAGAACAAGAAGTTGCAGTGTACCTTACATTCTCTGAGGACTGAAATGTAGGAGAAAATGGGCAAGTTTCATTTCCAAGGTTCACATGCAAGTCTGAATTCAATCACTGAGTAGATTCTATGCCGAATTTTGATTCGTGAAATTTCAATGGTAGTCCTTTGTGTTACTGCTTAGACATGTTATTTTTTAAGGCTCAAAACAGGAATTTAGGTTTCCACATTCTAGCTATCTGTACCATTTGAGTAAAAGCATTCATAACTTGGTTTTTCCTTTTCCATTACTGAGTATGAAACACACCAAGGAAAGTTCTGGCAGACAATCGTGGTCAGCGGGGTAATGCTAGTAGTACTTACTAGTGAATCTTATTCTTAGGGTTAGGAAAATGTTTAAACCCTTTTTTTTTCTCTTTTACCAAAATTCAATTATCAAAACAAAATATTGGCGCATATTTTTAATAAACAATTGGTGAATCAAATTGTTAAAATTCAATTTAATTTTTAAATTAAATATTTGAACCACCCTTAAAAAATAAAAAATATTAGAATTTTTTTTTTTTTGTAAAGTCGGTAAGATATCAAGTGTTCACTAGTTAGCACATGAAAGTGAAGTCAAGAATGATAGTAAATGTGAGCACAGAATGTTAAGTACTCACGATTGATGCTATATCAAAAGATGACTTTCATACCAAACTCTAAACATTAAATACCTAAACAAGCTAGACTCTTCGAATAGCACACAGGAATGTTTCATCAAGTGTTTGTTATGCCATAGAATTAATTATGTTCTTTGCATAAGTTAGCATTAATTAGTATTTGATGATTGAAGATTTGAGATATGATACGTGATGATAATTATGCCAATACCAAGATAAAAACAATATCTCCATCCTTTTTATGATTAAAATGCCCATTTGTTAAATTCTCATTGTACTCTCCAATAGATTAATGTTCATTTTTTCTAAATAATGTTATAATGCGATGTGTAAAGTAAGAAGAGAAGAGTAAATATAAGGATGTCAACCATTGAAAAGAATCAACGTTTACACACTATGAGTAGAAGTTGGCAGAGCTAAAGCTGAAGCCATTAATGTAAATGAAACTCCTGCTGGGCATCAGGACCATCACCACGTTTGTTTCTTCAATTCGTGGCACATGATGCATACGAACACGCTCATACACGCTTCACGTAGGTTTTTACATATAAAGAGATATCATTACGTTTACGTACCAAAACCTATAGCTAATGCTTGGATTATATTTCTCTTAATTTTCTTTATAACTTATTTGTTGGAAGACCTAATTCACCCTTCAAAATTAGCTTAAGAGGGGAAGTTTGCATACTATTATAAATGATTGAATGCACTCATACTTATCTTATGTGAGATTCTTGATACACCCCCTTAGTCCAAAGCAGGGATGGACATTTGTTGGACATATTGGCCAAAAGGACAAAACCGGGCACTGTCCCAAACCATCGAGACAAGCAAGCTCTAATACTATATTGAAAGGCCTAACTCACCCTAAAAGCTAACTTGAGAGGGAAAGTTTGCACACTATTGTAAATGACTGAATGCACTCATACTTGTTCGATGTGGGATTCTTGACATTATTTAAGGATATAACCCTACGTAGATATATCATTAAGATGCTTATTGTTAAGAGTGTCATCAATTTGTACTTCTGTTGTAACACAACTTAATTAAAGGGCAATCTCGAAGTCTATCAAATTTAGTAAATTAATAATTGGATATTTAATTTAGTTTCTTTACAATATACCTCATGAAATTTTCTTTAACCATGAACTGTGTCTCTGTATATACTGAAACTTGATTTTAATTCAATCAAAAGCAATTGCCAGTTAAGCCACTTTATTACTATAAGGTTTCCAAACCGTGCATGTGCAGCTTAAATCAGTTGCCATAACAACTCAATGAACGTGACTACGCATAGATATTTGTATGTGGAGAAGGACCTATATATATATATATATACCAATTTAGGGACGTGATCGCATTAACTCAGCATCCTACAAGTTGATGTGGTGCATGTTTCATTTGGGAGACACCAATAGTTTCTTTTTTTTTTTTAAGTTAAAAACTTGTATTAATAAGCAACTTTCGGAAAGAGCGCAATTATTAAACAAGGGATCGAATTAAAGATGGCAAAACAATGGAACCAACGGTTTCACCAATACTCAAATTTGTATAAAAGTTAAAGACAACTTTAGACTTGCATTGCAAAAATGTGCCTACATTAATCACCACATGCAAGTGGTAAGTAAAGATTGTAAATTCAATTTGGGAGCATTGGTAAGATAGTTTAATAACAACTCATTAACACACATGGGCCTTGGCATTTAGTAGTCCTGTCTGGTTGAAGGTGACTTACAAAATCCATAGTAATTTCTAGCCAAAAAAAAAGGGGATTTTGCATCATGAATTACGCAAGTTAGGGATGGCAGAAATAGTATGATTTGATCCAAAATCAACGAATTTAGTTTAAATTGATCAAGTTTTGATAGCTTAAAATTAAGGAGTCAATCCACAACCTGACCTTAACGATTTGAGTATCTTAACCTTTTATCACAAAATGACATTAAAAATTAAGATTGATTTCTTTAGATATTTACTTAAACTAGTAAGACCTTGAGCGGATCCTACATTAGCTCCAAGATGTTAGTTTCTAACTAGAAAAGTAAAAGCTTGACCTTGTGAAGCTTTTAGTTCGGTGGGACCATAAAATTCACTAGGATAAGCGATATTATTGAAAGAGACAAAGCAACAAGCAATGAAAAAAAAAACGGATAAAACACTTAAACTATAAGATAAATAAGCCTCTCCATACCATACATTTCATGTCAACGTAACTCTTTGATTTTGTACATATGGGACCTTTTAGAGAGCTCCTTTTTAGAAAGATTATCCTTATCTTTGTTTATGTCCCGAGTTGGAATAAATCACTATAATTCGTTTCCGTCTACATATCAGTTAACAATTTTCACAAATTTTATAAATAGAGGCATTTATTTTCATATTTGTCATTCCTTAATTTTGAATATACATACTTCTTGCACAGGAACCATATCAAAATTTTATTTTAGACGTGATCCGCGTGGTTAGGGATTGAAGCTGGCTCGACCTAGCCATTATCATCCCTTGACGTAAGTTAACTTTATAACTTGTTCTAAGATTTGATTTTGAAATAGGCACATGGAAATTTTTTTGTTTAATTTAGAAAATCTCAAATTTTATTAAATTTTGTATAATTCTAACTCAAACTTTAAAAAATGACCCTAAAATGCTCACATTTTTAATTTTTAGCAAAAAATAGTGTCTTTTAACACCCTAAAATCCATATTAATAAAAATTTTAATGTCGAGTTATTTTTGCTAAAATTTGAAAATTGGAATATTTTAACATTACTTTTTAAAGTAGATTAGTATTTCAATACTAAGTAAAGTTTGAAATTTTTTATAATTAACCCATTTTTTTCTTATTAGTATTGGAAAGCATAAATGATCTCGTTAAGATTGAAACCATGAGAAATACTTTAATTAGAAATGTGTCTATTGGGTTGGTCACGTTGATTAGAAACACATTAAAACTAATATAGACACCCACTTAAATTTCCATTCTTCTAATGAATGAGTTACATATGGTGGAATAACCCGTAAACAATTTAAAGTCAAATAAAATAATTTTTTCAAAATTTCAAGTTTATAAAATGTGATATTTGAAAATCTCAAAGTGTTTATAAAAATATTTTGAACTAATTCTCAAATTACTTGAATCACCTAGTATTTATTAATTTATTATTATTATTTAATCAGTTTTTATTATTAAAAATAAGATTAGTAATTAATAACCATTTCAGTAGCTAAGATTAAAAAAATTTATGTCTTTATTACATTTTTCGCTGGTATTATGTGGATCTTTTGTTATTCTTATGAGCTCCAATAAACTCTCCGTCAGAAATCTCAATTAAGTTAAGGGGTTGTTTGGTTTGAGGGTTAGTAATAGAACGGAATGGGATGAAAGCGGAGAGTTTTATTTTACGTTCAATTTTATCATAAACAGTAAAAATGAGAAATCTATGATTCGGAGGGTTTAGGATAGAACGTAAACTAATAAATACATACTACCTAATATATCCTCAAAAATTTTTCTGAGTGCCAATTATTTCTTCTAATCCTAACCCCCTCCTATATAATTAACAATATTTGTATATTATTTTTCCTTATTCTAATAATAATATTTTTATATTATTAATAAAAAACTTTATATAATTAATAATAAAATAAAATTTTTATTAATGAAAATAGAAAAAATATAAAAATTTATTATGTAATTGTTTATAAATTATATATAATTTATTATTTGTCATGGTTGTGCGTGATTTTTAATTGGACATGATTTCTGTTTTAAAATCATAGTGTTGAATCTCTTGCAACAACCATGTTAATATCAGGGATATAATAGTCATTTATTATACATTCCATTCTATTCCATCCATCTTCCAAACAATGTTTCACTACATTATATTATGAACCTTTCTATTTCTTCCAGATAACTTTTCACTGTATTACATTCCATTCTATTATAAACCGTTCCATTCTGTTTTGTTCTGATCGATTAATTAACGTCTAACTAAATCGACCCTAAGGTGACGACGATGTATGGTTTGATGACGAATCCGTGTAACAAACATAAATGATATCGTCAGCACCAACAATCGCTTACACATATTGGGAACATGATTCGTGATAATTATATTTCCCGAAAAGTGAAAGTTATGTATCCTTTTGCTCACAATCATTATAAATTTAATGATTTTATTTTAGGAGTCAACCTCTTAATCTTTAAACGGACCAAACCACGGTGAACGTGCCAACTCTATTCCACTCTCAATCCGGCCACCATCAACCCGTCAACATCTAAGTGACAAGGAAGTTACAACCTTAACCACTGTATATATGTTGCTGTCTGTGTCTCCGTCGATATGTTCCTACAATGAACATGCGTACTGATTCTCATCAAACCTTGTAAATGGACGCTCCACCATCGCTATTGTGTGTTCACCTCAATTCGCCTTGCTGCTTTCAACTTTCACGTCCATCTTCTCCACGAGTTCTTGTGGGTTTTATCTTTCTCTTCAACTTTCTCGTTACTGTAGCTCATCTCTCTACCATAAAACTCATGATTTCTGATTCATAAAGCATAAAATATGTGGCTAGAAGGTGGAGAGCCACCTTACATTAAAGACAGTAAATGCAGTTGATCGTCGAAGAATATCAAGTAAACAGGACCTAGAGCTAGACGGTTTATTCCTGACTTCGCTACTTTATCCTAGGGGTTGATATAAATGCAATGACTTAGCCTTTTCGTTTGTTTTGTATCTAAATCATAAAATTAAATTCAACTTTTTCATTTTTTTAGTAAATTTAGTGTCAATAATGAAATGAAATGAAACGGATTTGAGTCCCAAAACTAACTCAGTTTTTGTCAATTCAAATATGAAACTAAATTTGATAAAATATGAGTTTAGATTATTAATTTGGGATCAAATGATATTGAAATAAATTAATTTATTATAATTAATTTTATTTAAAAATTTTAATTTAACCTTTACTTCCGGTTTTATAAAACTTTATTACTCAATTCAAATTCGATTAAATAAAAAATAAACCTTTGATTTTGAACGTGGGTTTATTAAAAGTAAAAGATAATAATTGATATGAAAAATAGAAAGAAAGAGAGGAAGATTTTAAAAAATATAATAATTAGAAAATTTATAAGTGATAAATATATCATTAAATATATCAAGAACATTAATTTGTGAATTTTAAATTATTTAAAAATAGAAACTAATAAAATTTTAAGAAAAGTGAGACATGATCTTTTATATAATCAAAGTCAAAACAACGTATAATTATTTTGGGTCAATTAAAAAAAATCTCAAATTTTGTTCAATTTTATTATTATAGCTCGAACTAAAAAATAATAATTAAATACTTAAATTTTTATTTTTTTCAATTCTAACCAGATATTAGTGTATCTATTAAGTATATTGACGTCACTTGCCACATGTTCCTTAAATTCTAAATACTTGTACTAAGTTAAACCTAATCAAACTAACTAATTAAGTTTAACTAAATTAAGTCATTTAATTAAACTAACTGATTTTAACATAACTAAACTACGTTTGTTTTTATTCTCGCACAATAACTAAACTGAACTCCCTCAATCAAAGTCGATGCCATTTGTTTTCGAACAGACATTTGCTGCTCCTCAATTCGTTCTTGTATCGGGCCAAGCTCCTCGATTCGTTCTCACATCACACCAAGCTTCTCAATTCGTTCTCGCATCACATCGCACCAACATTAGCTCATTTTCGCATCACACTAACATTTTGCTAAATTTGAAAAAATTACAAATTTGAACATTTAATTATCACATATTAAAGTTCAAACTATAATTAAAAAATAAGCAAAATTTAAAATTTTTTATAATTAACCCTAATTATTTTTGAATCAATGTGTGGCATAATAACAAATAAAAATTTTAAAGATTATTTAAAAAATAATGTTTCCCTTTTTGTTGAATTTTACTAGTTTTTATTTTTTAATATTCACAATATTTTTACAATACATGTATATTTTATAATTGTTCTAGCTAATCATTCTCTCTTTGAAAACAAAAAACTTGGTCATTGCATAAAGAAGAAATTATAGGATCTTTTTTAATTAATTTTTTAAATTATATTTTGATATTTTACATCGTCTGAAAATAATTAAATGATGATAAAATTACCGAAGATTATTGGGTGTATTTGGTTTTACTAAACAAGCTTAGGTTTATAAATTTTTAAAATTTTAAATTAAATTTAAATAAATCGAATATCTTAAATTTGAATTTAAATTTTAATCAATTTAAATTTTACTCTTTTTTTTTTTATTCAAGTGAAGGGGACCAAATCCTACTCATAAGTGTCAACTCCGTTCCACTCTCAACCCGTCGGCCGTCGACATGTAAGTGAGCAACAACCTACAACCATAACTACTACACATATGCTGCTGTCACAACTACTACACATCTGATGTTGTCACTTTTCCAATCAATCTGTTCCTACCACGAACATGCGCACTAATTCATCAAACGTTGTAAATGGACGCCCCACCATTGCTATTGGGTATTCACTTCAACTCCTTTTCCCTAAGTTCTTGTGGTGGGTTATCTTTTTCTTCAGCTTTCTCGTTACCGTAGCTCAGGCCACCTATCTACCATAAATAGCTCACGATTTTTGAAACATAAAGCATAAAATATGTGGCTAGAAGGTGGACACCCTACATTAAAGACAGTAAATGCATTTGATCGTTAAAGAATATCAAGGACACAAGACCTAGAGCTACATGGTTTATTCCTCACCTCGGTTGTTTATCCTAGGGGTTGATATAAATGCAATGACTTGGCTCTTTTGTTTGTTTTGTATCAAAATGATAAATTCAACATGTTTTTAATTTTTTTTTGAACATTTAGGCCTATTTGACAATCAAGCATTGCATTAATTGTTGTTAGAGATAGAAGTTGTAACAAACTAGGAAAGAGTTGATCCCTAAAAATCAGGATAAAATCTTAATCATAATACAATTAACGTATATCATGCCCCTAGAATCAAGCAACTACTAGTTCTCCTAGTCTATATAATTCACCACTCTGTAAACGAATTTATTATCAATAAAAATTCAACTTCTATCATCCAATCATGCTTTCTCTATATTCTATTATTCTTGGTTCTAAGATGGTATCAGAGTAGTGTCAATTCTAGGGTCGATCACTGTGAACATCATCTACCATTCCGAATCCATACACCATGAGTACCTACAGCACTGCTGAATCTTCAGCAATGTCCGAAGCTTCCGAACTCCTGTCAACACAATTAGAAAAATTGTTGAGTCAGAATGCTGGACATGAAACAGCCAACGTATCAATCAAATTGAATGATCACAATTACTCCCTGTGGTCGAAATTGATGCTGCTGGCCATTGGAAAACGGGGGAGACTCGAGTATATCAACGGCGAGATAGAACAGCCGGTAAAAACAGCTTCAACGTTTCGTAAATGGCAACAAGCAGATCTCCAATTTTTCTCCTGGATTATTGACGCAATTAAACCAGAATTGGTGGGACAGTACATCCAATATCTGACCTCGAGGGATCTATGGTTAGGTCTTGAAAAAACATATCAGAGTGGTGAAGGGTCTCTGCAAATTTTTGATCTTATAACCAAAGCAAACAAACATCAACAGGGACAATTGACCAATGAAAAATACTACAATAGTTTACAGCAAATATGGTAAGAGATCGACACGCGTGAACCAAATCCAATGCAATGTGCTGTTGATATCACGCTATTCAATAGAATCAAGTGGAAGAATAGATTATACCAGTACTTGGCAGGAATGGATGTTAAGTATGATTCCATCAAGAGGGATATGTTGAAGCAGGATCCCTTGCCCTCAGTAGAAGAGGCCTATGCGGCTGTCAGAAGGGAGGCCGCCAGAATGGCTATTCTAAGCCCATCGGCAGTCGGTGACAGTGGAGAAGGTGGCACATCACAGGGCATTGGAACTGGACTGTCAGTGAAGGGACATAATCAAAAATCCAGATCTGATTTCGTGAAGAATGCATCGAAGGAACAGGGAGAGAAATCAAAACCCGGATGGAGCCAAGAGCAACGGTTGGAATCGGGGAGCTCGTCATTCCGACGCACTGGTGTCGATCGATCAACATTGAAATGCTCACACTGTAATATGACGGGACACGTGAAGGAAGAGTGTTTTCATCTGGTTGGGTTTCCCGAATGGTGGAGAGATAATCCAAAAAGGCAAATCGATTGGGGAAGGCGGCCACCGCAACGGGCAACCCTGAGGCCACCGGCGTTGGCGGAGGCGCCATCGAAAGTGAGAGTGGAGCTTTTGCAGCGGCTGTCCATGGGAGAGAAGAAGGAGGCGGCAACGATGCAGGTATAGGGTTTGGGGTAAAGTATTTATCCCCAAACCCTAAAATTTCTGGTCCTAAATTTTTTAAGCTTGAAAGTTTTGACTATGACTTTGACCAGATTACCCTTCCTCACTTACAACCAAACCATATTAGCTCACCAATCTCTCGTAAGTCCCATTTTGATCCCAAGAACCATAAAACTGTATATACTGCCCACCAACCCACTAAACCGAAATGTACAAAGTGGCTTTTTGACTGTGGCGCCATTGATACAATGACCTTTGACCCTACAGATATCATAAACCCATCACTACCCAAAAAGAGCCAGATTCAAACAGCCAATGGTGATTTCGCACCAGTCCAAGGTGCGGGATCAGTAGAACTATCCCCAACAATGAAACTATCCCACTGTTTATATGTACCATCTCTCACTTGTAAACTACTCTCGATAAGCCAAGTCACTCGAGAATTGAATTGCAAAGTAATCATGAACCCTGGTTTTTGCTTATTGCAGAATATCCAGACTCAGGAGATTATTGGACGTGGCACTGAGCGAGATGGGCTCTACTACGTTGATGAGGTAGCTCAGAACGGGACAGTCATGCTAGCTCACGGAACCACTAATCGAGAAAATTGGCTCTGGCACCGTCGTTTAGGTCACCCATCTCCTGCTTATTTTAAAGTTCTTTTTCCTCATTTATCCAATAATAGTCCTTGTGATACGTGTGTACTAGCCAAAAGTCATAGAAAAACATTTCTTTCTAGTAACACTCGAGTTGAACATATATTTGATTTGGTACATTCTGATGTGTGGGGTCCAGCCCCGAATTCTGGGAATAATATGTTTAAATTTTTCTTGATTTTTGTGGATGATTGTACCCGCATGACTTGGGTATATTTTCTTAAACACAAATCCGAAGTTCCTCAGAAATTTATGCACTTTTATAACATGATCGATACACAGTTCCAGAAATCCATTAAAATCCTTAGAACTGATAATGGAGGAGAATTTGTCAATCAAACCATGCAGACTTTCTTCCAAGAAAAAGGGTTACTCCATCAGACCACTTGTCCAAATACACCCCAACAAAATGGGGTAGCAGAAAGAAAAAATCGCATCATCCTTGAAATCACACGGGCCTTACTTATTGAATCTCGTGTACCCCATTTTTTTTGGCCTGAAGCTATTGCTACTGCTGTTTATATCCTTAACCGCCTACCTACCAAAATATTACACCTCAAAACACCCTTGGACACCTTTTCCAGCCATACCAAAATACCGCCACCCTTAGCTCTCTCACCTCGCATCTTTGGTTGCTCCGTCTTTGTCCACATGCCAAAATCTGAGCGTTCTAAATTTGATCCTTGCGCCCTTAAATGTGTGTTTGTTGGGTATGGAGTCCATCAGAAAGGCTATAGGTGCTACCATCCTCCTTCTCGTCGCATGTTCACTACTATGGACTGTGACTTCTTAGAAACCGAATATTTCTACACCACCCAACTCAGTGTTCAGGGGGAGAAGTCAGAGACTGACACACTGAGTTGGCTTCTAAACCCAAGTTTGTCAATTCTTAGATCTACCGGAAGGGATACCTCTGACAACGTAGAAACGCCCATCGAACCAGAATCACCCCAAGCTCCTCAGTTGGATACTCCTCGAGAGGTAACAACCCCTGTTCATGATAATACTTTTGATTTCAATTACTCTGACCACTCTCATGCAGCCTTACCACCAGAAACTGAAACAGAAGTAGTAGAATCCACCAAGAGGTATGTTCTTCCTCCAAGAAGCACTCGGGGAGTCCCACCCCAGAGATACTCACCAGAACATGATTCCAGAATATCCAAATACCCTATAACCAATGTAGTGAGGGGAAGCTTGTCGGAAGAAGCCAGGGCATTTACTTCAGTGTTGTATACTGAAGCAATTCCTCGAACAATTGAAGAAGCTCTGATGAAGAAAGAATGGCGTCTAGCAATGGAAGTGGAAATGGATGCCTTAGAAAAGAATGGAACTTGGGAAAAGTGCCTGCTGCCAGTTGGAAAAAAGACAGTTGGATGCAGATGGGTGTTTACTATAAAACACAAAGCGGATGGAACAGTGGAAAGATACAAAGCTCGGTTGGTAGCAAAAGGATACACCCAGACATATGGAGTAGATTACTCTGAGACCTTTAGCCCAGTTGCCAAAATTGATACTATCAGGGTGTTGTTTTCTTTGGCAGCAAACTTAAGTTGGCCGTTACATCAGTTTGATGTGAAAAATGCATTCCTGCATGGTGAGTTAAAAGAAGAAGTTTATATGGAAGCTCCGCCTGGTTTTTTCCATGGTTTTCGGCAGAATGAAGTGTGTCGATTAAAGAAAGCACTCTATGGTCTAAAACAGTCACCACGAGCGTGGTTTGGAAGATTCACTGTGGCAATGAAGCACCTGGGGTATAAACAGAGCAACTCCGATCATACCCTATTCCTGAAAAGAAGAGGTGAGAAGATTACGTGTCTAATCATCTATGTAGATGATATGATTCTCACTGGGAATGATTTGGAAGAAATGAATCAGCTTCGGAAACATCTATTCAAGGAGTTCGAAATGAA
>JAOTAY010000005.1:5214622-5238698 GCA_025629805.1 Erythroxylum baracoense
TATTATTTATTATTTATTGACATAAAAATATAACAATAATAATATTGTGAATAAAAATATACACAAAAAGAAAAGTTAGGTTAATTTTATAAAGTAATTTTAATAATCATTAATAAAAGATATAAAAGAATATGCTGAGAATATTTTTTTTTGGTGTGAAAAATAGAGTTGTAGATTGGAGTGAAAAACACTGTAACATCTCTAAAATAGAGGAAACTTTACTCTATTTTGAAGGAATAGGTTGGAGATGGCCTTAGAGTTCCGCCCTTAGCCTTTCCTCTTCTGGAAGATTCTCAATGGGACCTACTACTGCTATTTTTCCGCTTTATGCGTTTGGAAGTTTTATGTGAACATATCACACACAGTGTCCAAAAAGATATTTTAAATTTTAAAAAATTATGATTCCAAGATTTAATTGACTCTGGCGTTTCGAGAGGATTCTCGAGTTACACGTGGTTGGGCATTGATTTTTCAGTTATTTTCTATTAAGAAAAAAAGTTTCATTTATATTTTACGAGGTGAATAAAATTTTATATGTTAAATGTTTAATATAAATAATGACGATAATATACTTTTACAGCTAAGGATTGATTATTTTGTATCCTATATGTAGGTTAAACATAACGAAAATTAATAATTTAAAATATAATTTAACTAGAGCGAAAAAATTTTTGTGATATAT
The DNA here is from genome assembly GCA_025629805.1 of Erythroxylum baracoense. Taxonomy (NCBI): domain Eukaryota; kingdom Viridiplantae; phylum Streptophyta; class Magnoliopsida; order Malpighiales; family Erythroxylaceae; genus Erythroxylum; species Erythroxylum baracoense. The sequence continues at coordinate 5,215,305 of JAOTAY010000005.1, forward strand.
TGATTAATCTCAATTTATTAAAACCTATTAAAATTCGTTTGAAAAATAAAAAAAATTCATATCAAAACTTACATATAAGTACATAATAATAATAATAATAATAATAATAATAATAATAATAATAATAATAATAATAATAATAAGTGATATAATTTTAATATCAATATTTAAAATATTAATTACTATCTAATAACTACTATTTTTACATTATTAATTATATACGTATATATACGGGCGCGCGGGGCATTACATTGCATATTTAAATTGCATTAAATAGATAATATTTAGATATGTTTTAGTAAATTGACGTGACTCATGTATGTATATGTCATATGAATAATACAATAAATATAATAGCAAATAATTGAATTTAATTTATGGTATTTTTAAGATTATAAAAGATATTTTTATTTATTAATTTTATTTTATATAAAAATAAGATGAATTATGATGCATGTATATATCAAATTTAATTTATAACTTTAAAAAATAAATTAATTTTTATACTATAATAATTTTTTTTAAAATTTTTATTAATGACATTGCCAAAAAAATTTTAAGCATGTTTGAATTTAAAGACAAATTTACACTTTTGATCAAAGTGAAATAATTTATTTAAATATTTTCTTATAATTTGTTATTTCTTAAAACATATTTTACCAAAATATCTTTACTAATTCATTATTTTAAATTGGATGTAATCAAGCTTTGTATCAAGTTAAAATAAAAATGCATATTAGGAATAATAATTTTTGCTAAGCCTAGAATCAACAAAAACTTCACTTTGGGATAATCTAAAACTTTTTTCCCCGACCTAACCCAAAGTTAAAAAATTTAAATAAAATGACATTATTTTAAATAAAATAGAAATTAATTGAACTTAACATAGGTTTTGTAGAGTTTTAAACCATCCAAATCTAATCAGGCTTAAGCTCGAATTGTGAACCTCAAATCTGATTAGACTTTGAATTAACCTGAGTTTAAACACAAAATTTTGAGTCAAATTCAAATCGACCTAATTCATTGTTGCCCTTAATCCAAATATCATTTAGTCAAATTAAAATATGGATTAGGCACAATGTTTATTTTTAAAAAAAAAATTAGGGACAAGCATACATGTAAGTCTAAATTCGAGTATTTAAATTATTTTCCTTTCTAAACCATTATGTGGTTTTGACACGTTACTATGATGTAGTACTGAGATCGTGTTGTAGAAATAGAGAGAAGAAGAGATGGAGATAATTGACTAGAGAGAAGGATGAAGAAAGAAGAGATTGATTAGGATAAAGAAGGTGTTAGAGATAGGTTGATCCCTAAAAATCATAATCAAATCCTAATCCTGGTACAAGTGATGCATATCGGGTCCCTAGAATCAAGCAACTACTAGTTCCACTAGTCTATATAATTCACCGCTCTGTAAATAAATTTATAAAAAAATATCTCATCATACACCTTCTATCATGCTTTCTTTATATTCTATTTTTCTCGGCTCTCATATGGTGACCACCCTCATGCAGCCTTACCATCAGAAACTGAAACAGAAGCAGTAGAATCCACCAAGAGGTATGTTCTTCCTCCAAGAAGCACTCGGGGAGTCCCGCCCCAGAGATACTCACCAGAACATGATTCCAGAATATCCAGATACCCTATAGTCAATGTAGTGAGGGGAAGCTTGTCGGAAGAAGCCAGGGCATTTACTTCAGTGTTGTATACTGAAGCAATTCCTCGGACAATTGAAGAAGCTCTGATGAAGAAAGAATGGCGCCTAGCAATGGAAGTGGAAATGGATGCCTTAAAAAAGAATGGAACTTGAGAAAAGTGCCTGCTGCCAGTTGGAAAAAGGACAGTTGGATGCAGATGGGTGTTTACTATAAAACACAAGGCAGATGGGACAATGGAAAGATACAAAGCTTGGTTGGTAGAAAAAGGATATACCCAGACATATGGAGTAGATTACTCTAAGACCTTTAGCCCAGTTGCCAAAATTGACACTATCAGGGTGTTGTTTTCTTTGGCAGCAAACTTAGGTTGGTCATTACATCAATTTGATGTGAATAATGCATTCCTGCATGGTGAGTTAAAAGAAGAAGTTTATATGGAAGCTCTGCCTGGTTTTTTCCATGGGTTTCGGCAGAATGAAGTGTGTCGATTAAAGAAAGCACTCTATGGTCTAAAACAGTCACCACGAGCATGGTTTGGAAGATTCACTGTGGCAATGAAGCACCTGGGGTATAAACAGAGCAACTCCTATCATACCCTGTTCCTGAAAAGAAGAGGTGAAAATATTACGTGTCTAATCATCTATGTAGACGATATGATTCTCACTGGGAATGATTTGGAAGAAATGAATCAGCTTCGGAAACATCTATTCAAGGAGTTCGAAATGAAAGACCTAGGAAGACTCAAGTATTTTCTTGGTATAGAGGTACTAAGATCGAGACAGGGAATATTTATTTCTCAGTTGAAATATGTGTTAGATCTTCTTACCGAGACCGGGCTTGTGGATTGCAAACCAACTGAGATGTCGATTATGATCAATCATGGTTTGAAGTTAGAAGAAGGAACAGAAAGTACTGATCGTGGAAGATATCAGAGACTAGTAGGACGATTGATATATCTTGCTCATACCAGACCCGACATAGCATATGCAGTTGGAGTTGTGAGTCAGTTCATGCACGAGCCACAGGTGCAACACATGGATGCCATTGTCAGAATTCTTCGATACCTAAAAGGAACATATGGGAACAGAATCCTGTTTCAGAAGAATGGGAACTTAGAAGTGAAAGTCTACACAGATGCAGACTGGGCTGGCAATCTAGTAGACAGGAGGTCAACCTCAGGATATGTTTCTCTTGTTGGAGGAAACTTGGTGACCTGGGAAAGCAAGAAATAGAAAGTGGTGGCGCTTTCTAGTGCAGAAGTGGAGTTTAGGGGTATAGCTAAAGGACTGGCAGAGTTACTTTGGCTTGTGAAACTGTTGACAGAATTGGGCTTTCCACCTAAAGGTGCGTGTGATCTGTTGTGTGACAACAAGGCAGCCATTAGTATTTCAGAGAATCCTGTGCAACATGACAGAACTAAACATGTGGAGGTTGATCGACATTTTATCAAAGAAAAATTGGAAGGCGGAATTGTCAACTTACCGCATGTTCGATCTGAAGACCAATTGGCTGATATCTTGACAAAGGCTGTTGCGAGACGGACCTTCCATGAAGCACTACACAAGTTAGGTGTGGGAGACCCCACAGCCCAACTTGAGGGGGAGTGTTAGAGATAGAAGTTGTAACAAACTAGGAAAGGGTTGATCCCCAAAAATCAGGATAAAATCCTAATCCTAATACAATTAACGTATATCATGCCCCTAGAATTAAGCAACTACTAGTTCTCCTAGTCTATATAATTCACTACTCTGTAAACGAATTTATTATCAATAAAAATTCAACTTCTATCATCCAATCATGCTTTCTCTGTATTCTATTGTTCTCGGTTCTAAAAATTGTTAGCTAAGTTTATTAGCGATTAGCTGATAACGGATTCATATAGTTGATTTAATTAGCAGATAATATTAAGTGTATATTTTGAAATGTTTGGTAAAATTAACTATTTAGTATTAACTGTTTATGTGTGGATAACATTAGCTGTTGATTTAAAGATATTGGGTAAAATTAAATATTCAGTATTAATTATTTATGTGTAAAATGACTTATGAAGGTATAACTTAAAAAAAATATAAAAACAAGAGTATTATACTGTAGTAATTTTTTGAATATTCTCATAAGAATTTATGTTAAATAAAAATAATTATTTAAATTAATACTAGAAACTAAACTGAAAAAATATAATAGTTAATGAGCATAAAACTTGTCTTTAATTATATGAAAATGTAATCTCTTAATAAAATTAGTCTTAACCTATAACTAAAATTAAAAAAGATTTTAAATAATTTTATCTATTAAAACTAACATTAAAATAATTTTTTAGACATAATAACTATTTATAGAAACATCTTTTTTAAAAATATTTGTATTTAAAATTTTAAATTCAATCTTCACTTCAAGTTTGATAAAACTTTATTGCTCAATTCACATTTGATTAAATCAAAAATAAATCTTTAATTTTGGTTTGAACTAACTTTAGATTAAATGATATTGAAATAAATTAATTTATTATAATTAATTGTATTTAAAAATAAAAAATAAACTTTGATTTTGGTCTGAATTAAAATAATTTGTTATCTTTTAATATATTAATGTAGTCATATTATATATGAGTTTATTAAAATAAAAGATAATAATTGATATGATTTTTAAAAAACATAATAATTAGAAAAATTATAAGTGATACATATATTAAAAGATATATCACTAACATTAATTTGTGAATTTTAAATTATTTTAAAATTAAAAAACTAATAAAATTTTTAAAAAAGTGACACATCATCTTTTATATAAGCAAACTAACAAAAGTCAAAACAACATACAATTAGTTTTAAATGAATCTGATTGTCAAAAAAAAAGTTTTAAATGAATCTGTGGCATAATATAAATTTTAAAGTTTATTTAAAAAAGATAATGTGTCACTTTTGTTGAATTTTACTAATTTTTTATTTTTTAAACTTCACAATATTTTTAACAATACACGTATACCTTATAATGATTCTAATCATTATCCCCTAGTTGGTCATTGGATGTGTATTTGGTTTTAATTATTAAACAAGGGTACGTTTAGGCTACTAAATGAATCTCCTCCAAAACTTGCTTACTTAAGGTTAATAACAAACTAGGCTCAACATATAAATACAAAATAAGTCCCTTTCGTGAACATTTATATACATTGATTAGTCCGTGTACTCGTGTATAAAAAAACAAAAGGAAACATCTCAAACATCAACTTTGATAATTGAATGTCCACGTAACGAGTGTCTAAAGATCTTCCAACATTGTTAGTTTAAAATTTAGCACTTGATGGAAGAAAGGTTTTTTTTTATAATATTCTTTACCGTTGTTTAATCAAAATTTGGAAACATATTATTGGTTTCTTCGTAGGATGACAATCAGTCAATTCATGAACCTAGATTTAAGTATTTTTAATAGACTTGCCAGTTCGGATCTAATTAAAAAAATTATTTTATGCTTTTAATTTTTTTAAAATTGAAGAAATTGGTTTGTGAATATGTCCATTGCCATCCCCGTCTCTTAGTTATTATTGATTTTGCATCTTGCATAAAACTTAGTAACAACGTTAAAATTGATACCCTCTTGGAGTGATTGAGTTGATGAAGTGGAGGAGTATGAAGTTAAAAGATTCTGTACTTAAATCTTTCTATCTACAGTCTCTCGATTGAAGGCTTGCTTAGTGCGGAGTACTCAGTTAGCGTGATTTGCAGGCTATTCCATCAATTCGAAAATTTACCTAGTACACATCAAAAAAAGATAACAACTGCAAGTTCCTCTGTTAAAAAAAACGTTAAAATTGATGATTCCTCGTGTAAAAATAATAAATATTTAAATTGCTCATGTTTATTTTTTAACAAAAAGTTCCATTTTTATTCTCATAGTCAATTTTTAATGTTTAATATTTATAATTCAATTTTAATGTTAATATTCAGCCATAAAATAATTTTAATTTTAAATAAACTTTAATAATGGCATTAAAATTAATAAAATTTTATGTAATAATGTTGATAACTTATTTATTCTAAAAAATAAAAATGTTTTTCTAAAATTTTAATATCCGAAATATAGTTTATTTTTAAATAATGGAAGATATAGTATATTTAAATTATAATGTTAAATTTTCATCTGAAAACTTAAGTTTTATTAAAAAAAAAACAATTTATGTCTTTTCATATCTCACTTTCAGAGTGACCCAAAGCAATTGTTATGGGTCCAACACTCCAACTTATAAAGGAAAACAGGCATAGGATCCAGATCCACCTTTCAATTATTTATGAATATAGTTGAATCTTTAGGGTACGAACGGAATCATGGCAGTTAATAATTGGTTGTTGTAAATGTGATTAACTAAGCTGGCCCCAGCCGCGGAAATCCGAACACAGCAAGGCGAGATCTGATCTGGACATGTCTTGCGTGTAGTAGTCGTTCGAACGACTAAACTCTCGTCGGCAAATCCGCGTTAAGTTAGTGTCTGAATGTTACACGTGCCCTGATACAGACAAGTATTAAAAGACTTTTTTTTCGTAAAAGAGATGTTAAAACGTAATATTAATTTATTAATTAATCGATTAATATTTATAAATTAATAATTTTTTAAAAATTAAAATAAATTAATTAATTTTTATTTAATAATCTGTTTTTAATTATTTTTAAAATTTTTTAATTTTATTTAATTTTTAATTAATTTTATAACGACCTAATACTATTTGAATATTTTAAACATTAAATTTTTTGTCTTATCAATTTAACTGTCGGTCCGATTTTTAAAACATTAATAATAATAAGAATTTGCATTTAAATGTTTAAATCAAGTTAAAGATAGTGTAGTATTTAAATTACTAAAAATTAAGACTTTACCATTTTAAAAAATAACAACTTTTTTGAATCTAAAGTTTAAGAAAAATATAGAAATCCACTTATTATAATCTAAAAAAATATTTCAATTGAAGTCCTTTCAATTAGCAATAATAAAGTTGTATCCGAATTTAATTAACATCTACATTGACTTAATATATGACTAATTAAATATCAAATTTAAAATTTTTAAGACTTGAATTTATTGCATTACTGATTTTTTATTTAAAAAGTAGAAATGTAAAATTAAACTTAAACTTAAAAAGTTAAGAACAACTTAATTTTCTTTTTAATCTTTATTTTGGACACGTGACATTACATAATAAGCACTATAATAAAGCCTCCTAGATGTAGTCAAAGTTTGTGTATTGTAAGCATGAGGTCAAAAAGTTCTGTGTTCAAATTCTCCTATTCACACTCTTTCGATTGAGCTTATTGTACAGGACTTACCTAGTACGAAATACCTAGCTAATATTATTTACAGGTTATTATATCAATTTAAAAGTTTACTCAATATATATTTAAAAAATAGCGACTGCATTTTTTCCGTTTTATAAAAAACTATAATAAAGAAAATTTACGGTAGAGATGGCTGAGGCTATGAATTCAAAGTTGTCGGAAAATAAAGTATCTATATATTTATATATATAATATATAAATTAATTAATTATGTTTTTTGTTTATTACAAGACTAGTATTTTGCCTTTTTCTCATTAAAATTATTATCCTATATAATAATAATACTCCCAATCCTGACACTTGGAAAGACTTCTACATGGTTGGTGTGGTGACGGTCTTGATGGACTTTCTTTATCGTGTAGGATAATCTAGAGTTTCGGACCCTTTGATTGGGACAATTTTGACCTCTACTGCCTTCAAACGTTCAACACTTACTACATCACCTTTTTACAGTTCAGCGTTGTATTGATTATATTACTTATGAAATTTGACGAATTATAAAAAGTTCTAGAAGGAAAAGAAAAGGATATTTTTTATATATTGAGAGAAAAATAAAATATTCATTAATCTGCATTTTAAACCAAATTTTAATTGTATTTATTAACAATCAAGGCATAAACTAATTAAAATTTACAAGCCATGTGTACAAAATTCAACTCTCGTACCAAACAAATGTCTACAAATTCAATTAAGGAATTAGCACACATTGTGACCAAAATGTCACGCACTAGAATCGTAAAAATAATCTTTTTGTAAATTGTAAAAAAAAATTTGCATATAGTTGATAACTCTTACCCAGCTCTTGCAAAGAAAGGAGATTTGTGGATAAGTGTGAGTGGTTTAATTGATTTCAGTTTCGCACTTAATGCTCTCCTTTGTAGGAGGTCTTGAGTTCGAGTCACCAGAAAGGGAGAGAGAGGGAGAATTTTTTCTGTTGATGATCCTCTAGCCTCCTGAGTATGCTCTTTGGTCGGATCAATTACGGACGTATCGCTTCCAGTAGCACTGTAGGAATTGGAACTACTAAGGAACCTGATGCTTAGCAGGGTCAGTGATCAATTAACAGCTGATCAATCAGTATGTGACGACTCCTTGTGAGCAGAAGTGTACAGTACGTAAAAATCTGAGGCATCTTGGGGTTTTAAATTTACCTCCTCTAAGACTCTTGGGGTAGGTTCTTAGTTAGTGTTAGTGAGAAAAGATTTGTTTTTGGCAATAATCTTAATAAGATTTGTTGGACTAAAAATACGTTTTTAAGGTAAACTTAGAATCCTTGTATTAAAACGTAGTATAGAGATTGCATGTTTAGGAAGTCAAGAATATTTTGGCTTTAATTAGCCATGATTTGCTATAATCAAGAGCATAAGGTATTAAAAAATAAAATAATTAAAAAGATATTAATTATATAATTAATATTAAGTATTATTAAATAAACATTTCTATTATAAAAAATAATATTTCGATAAATAATTAGAATATATCAATTGTCAGTCGGCTCCACCTCTGGGGACTAGGGAGCTTCCTTCTTGCATTTCTCTCTCAATTTCACCCTTTTCACATTCTTGCACTTTATAAATTATATTATCCTCACTGCATACATATAAGCTCAAAGAGCATCCATCGGATCACAGATCTTGTTTTCCAGCTGTGTCTCTTTGAGTGAAGGTACTGTTGCTGATCTTATTTTCTACTTTGTCACTTGAGTGATCTCAAATCTGTGGGTTCGAAGATAATTTACCGTGAAACTGTTCATCATCATCATCCTTTCTGTGTTATCTTTTCTGGGTGTTTTCTCCTTTTCTTTTCTGGTGTGTAGTTTCAGAAAAGTTTTGACCTTTTATGAACTGATCTTAACCTGTGTTGCTAGTTCAATGCCAGGAACTAAGGCGTAGAACGACCATCATCATCCATTTTGTTTTTTCTTTTCTGGGTATTTTCTTTTTCTTTTTAGTTGTTCGGTGCCAAATTTCAGAAGAGTTCTAATCTTTTATCAACTGATCTTACTCAGTACTGTTAATTCATTGCTACGAACTTAGAAGGACAAGTAGATATAAAGAGTGATCTTTTACGTTGACCTTTTCTACGCAAAGAGTCTATTAAATCACAGTCACTGACGTGCACACACAAGCGGATGTATTCCTAGTGTGTATGATCATGGGATTGTGTGCTTTGATGGATTGATTTATTTTTAGGATATTACAGGTGAAAAATGGCGCAAATATTGCTTCACGGGACTCTGCATGCCACGATCTATGAGGTGGATAAGATTGAAAGTGGAGGAGGACCCCACTTCTTCAGGAAGGTATAAATTTTTCTTTTTGTTTTCGGTCTCTTTTAGTCGATCTGAATCAGGTAATGCTATTTGTTGTCTATATAATCGTTAGTTTTAATCTGTGATTTGCTTGGACTTGAGTTAGAAATATTATGCAAAGATAATGCTGCTGTCTAGCATACTTTTAGTCTATTTCTTTTTTTGCGGAAATTAGTAACATAGTTCTTTCCTTTTTATTTCCTTGTTTGGTAGATTACCTCATTTTCTGGCCCTTTTTTGGGGTTTATTTATGATGTCAGAAATTACTTAGTTTCTCTGGTTGATTATTACAATTTCTTTTTGAGAACAGAGGTCCTTGTTTGTGCAATGGGTGATGAGCTCCTTAATACTTGAGTAATTGTTTTGTGCTCAAAGGTGACTTCTTTTTGTTCGTTGACAGTGTTTTAAAGAACCCTTTTGGCCTTCCTTCTCAAGATGGTAAAAGACTTTGCATAATGAGGTTGACGTAGAAGTGTTATTGTTTTTCAAACTGTTATCATGTTCAAAAATATCTGTGTTGATGTTAAACCTCAAGATTCTTTTTTCAGTATATCCTTTGTGAACTTTAAACATATTTTTAATCTTATACACATCATCTTGTAATCTGAACTGCTTTTTTGCCTTTATCATCGGATTTGCTTTTTTTAAAAAAAAAAATAATACCAATGCTAGAAGTTCAATATTGACGTGATTCTCTATGTCCCTTTACCATCTTTAATATTGCACTATTGGATTGTACTGTAATTGTTGTTTTGCCGTGTGAAGCATCACGTCCCCTTAGGCTTCTCTGTAAATTCATTTGTCTTTGTGTAATGAGTTATGTTGGACTTCATATAATGTTCTTGTAGATGATACAATGAGCATTAGCTTCTGAGGAAACAGAAAATGTTTTTGTTTGTGAACAGGAGTGTAAATCAAACTGCATTTTTTCATTTCTTCTGTGCAAGACATAAATGACGTGTTACATGAATTTACTCTTCTTGTTTTTGTTTGTACCTGTTTGGTCTGCATGTTAAACCTTACTGAAAGGCTGGATAACTTTCTCGCCTCATTAAGTTACATATATCTTGTGGTGGATTGTATATTTAGTGTTTGGTCGTACTGAAGGATTTATACTACTGCTCATTGAAAGGTATCTAACTTGAATTCCACCTGGTACTTCCTTTTGTCTACCCTTTATAGCTCATTGAAGGCTTTCCTTGCAGCTCATGGAAAACATTCAGGAAACTGTTGGTGTTGGTGGTGGAATTAGTAAACTCTATGCGACTATCGATCTGGAAAAGGCTAGAGTTGGGAGAACCAGAATACTTGAAAATGAGCGTAAAAATCCTAGATGGTATGAGTCATTTCATATTTACGCTGCTCATTTGGCTTCAAATGTCATATTCACTGTCAAGGATGATAACCCCATCGGAGCAACGTTAATTGGAAGAGCATATGTCCCTGTTGAAGAACTTTTGGATGGGGAAGAAATAGATAGGTGGGTTGAGATTTTGGATGAAGATAAGAACCCTATTCATGGGGGCTCTAAAATTCATGTGAAGCTACAATTCTTTGAAGTTACAAAGGATCGAAATTTTGGTCGGGGTGTCAGAAGTCCAAAATTTCCTGGGGTACCTTACACATTCTATTCACAGAGACAGGGATGTAAGGTTTCTCTGTACCAGGATGCTCATATCCCAGATAAATTTATCCCAAAGATCCCTCTTGACGGCGGAAAGTACTATGAGCCCCACAGATGTTGGGAAGATGTTTTTGATGCCATCACAAATGCCAAGCACTTTATCTATATCACTGGCTGGTCTGTTTACACTGAAATAACCTTGATAAGGGATTCTAGGAGGCCAAAGCCCGGAGGAGATATCACTCTTGGTGAGCTTCTGAAGAAGAAGGCAAGTGAAGGTGTTAGGGTCCTTATGCTTGTTTGGGATGATAGAACCTCTGTTGGATTACTGAAAAAGGATGGATTGATGGCAACCCATGATGAAGAAACTGAACAGTTTTTCCGAGACACTGATGTCCACTGTGTCTTGTGCCCTCGAAATCCTGATGATGGTGGAAGCATAGTTCAGGATCTGCAGATCTCTACCATGTTTACTCATCACCAAAAGATTGTGGTGGTTGACAGTCCATTGCCCAATGGAGATCCAGAAAGGAGAAGAATTGTTAGTTTTGTTGGGGGTATTGATCTATGTGACGGCAGATATGATACTCCCTTCCATTCCTTATTCAGGACATTGGACACTGCACACCATGATGATTTCCATCAGCCCAACTTTACTGGGGCTGCAATCACAAAAGGTGGTCCAAGAGAACCTTGGCATGACATCCACTCCATGCTTGAAGGACCTATTGCTTGGGATGTTTTGTTTAACTTTGAGCAGAGATGGAGAAAACAAGGTGGTAAAGATCTACTTGTTAAGCTGAGAGAGCTGGAAAATGTCATCATCCCCCCATCTCCAGTTATGTATCCTGATGATCCTGAGACATGGAATGTCCAATTGTTTAGATCCATTGATGGTGGTGCTGCATTTGGTTTCCCTGAGACACCTGAAGATGCTGCAAGAGCTGGGCTTGTCAGTGGGAAGGATAATATTATTGACCGAAGCATTCAAGATGCGTATATTAATGCTATTCGACGGGCAAAGAATTTCATCTACATTGAAAACCAATATTTTCTTGGAAGTTCTTTTGCATGGAATCCTGATGGCATTAAACCTGAGGAGATTAATGCTTTGCATGTAATTCCTAAGGAACTTTCACTTAAGATAGTCAGCAAGATTGAGGCAGGGGAGGCGTTCAGAGTGTATGTTGTTGTCCCATTGTGGCCTGAAGGAATCCCAGAAAGTGGGTCAGTTCAGGCAATATTAGATTGGCAGAGGAGGACGATGGACATGATGTATAAAGATGTTGTGCAGGCTCTTAGAGCCAAGGGAATTGAGGACGATCCTCGAAACTACCTGACATTCTTTTGCCTTGGCAATCGTGAGGTGAAGAAGCACGGAGAATATGAGCCATCAGAAAAACCAGAACCTGATTCTGATTATATAAGAGCTCAGGAGGCTCGTCGTTTCATGATTTATGTTCATGCAAAGATGATGATTGGTGAGTGATTGCATTGGCTTCTCTTGTTGCTGAATGTTTACCTGATCCACCTCAGTTGGTTTATGGCTTCAATCTTGCTATTGTTCTGTGTCATTGCACCACCTATAGTTGGAGATCTTTTAAGCTTTAAGGCTTTCATAGGATGTCTGCAAAGTGCATATATAATTAGGAATACATCTTAGATAGGAATTGAAAATAATTTTTCTTAGGATATTTAACTCTAGGATCACTGTCACACATCTTGTTCCTTCAGTTTTGTATCATTTCTTTGTTGCTTAGAATTCAGTTTAATGATCTTCCAAATATGGCTTTTGCAGTTGACGATGAATATATCATTGTTGGATCTGCCAACATTAACCAGAGGTCAATGGATGGCGCACGAGACTCTGAAATAGCTATGGGAGCCTACCAACCATATCACTTGGCAGCCAGGCAACCGGCACGAGGTCAAGTCCATGGTTTCCGCATGGCACTATGGTATGAGCACCTTGGAATGCTTGATGACACATTCACTCATCCAGAAAATGAAGAATGTGTCAGGAAGGTGAACCAAATTGCTGACAAATACTGGGATCTGTTTTCAAGTGAGACCCTCGAGCATGACCTACCTGGTCATTTACTCCGCTACCCTATTGCAGTCACCAATGAAGGAGATGTAACAGAGCTGCCTGGAACCGAGTTCATCCCAGATACTAAAGCAAGGGTTCTTGGCACCAAGTCTGATTACCTCCCACCTATCCTTACAACTTAACAGGAACTCAAACCCCGTCCACAAGAAGATAGCAACTCTCCTCGTTCCTGTTTGTGTTTGAATTACTATGATTAGCAAAAGAATAAGTAAAAGCATTGCCTGATCCCGTGAAGTTGGTTTGCCATGTTTTGCTTTTCTTTTTAATGTTCTCGCAGTATGCTTAGTTCAGGATTTACCGAGATGTATTGATGCTTTTGTGTGATACTGATGCTGACGCATCGGCACTCGTGCTTCTGTTACTTTTTGTATCTGTGTATTAATCATATAATGATATCTTGTGTTAAGCGTTGTTAAGTACTCGATTATGAGTTGAACTTGCATAGAATTTTCTTGGATGAGTCTCTTAGTCTCAACACTTTTTGATCTACTACTTTTTATCCATAACTACGGGACAAGTAGCCAAGCACTTGATCCTATAACGGTACTTGAATGTATATAAACAAACTTAGAAGGCACGTCATAGAAGAAGCCGAATATGCTCAGGAAACCAGGCGTACAAATCCAAAAAAGGAAACTGGTAAGGAAGACAAAGGAAAGTCGTTAGGAATCATTACATTGGAATTTTGTGTCTAATCACGTTCACGGTCATGGAAACCACAAGTACTGGTACGTGAAACACGTTCCAATGGGAACTTTTGTTATTGGATTTGGTCTAGGCTCGGCTCATCGGTCGATATATTGAAAAATCGATGCCGCTGAGAGAAAACTTTCCCTTATTCTTATTCTTCTTTCTCCCTATGATGAAGGAGAAGAACATCTTGTTGCAGGGACCTGAATACTTGAGACCTTGTCAAGAGAGAGAATTTGATCTCGATTAATTTTGTGAAAATATTGCTTGCCTTTATTCTTTCGTAAACCCTCAATATATAACATTTGTATCTCCTAAATTAACTCTACTGAAATAGAATTCCTATCTTAGTTGACAACAAATTTCCTATTCTAAAGATAAATAATAATTATATAATAGAATTCTTATCCCAGTTGAAAACGAATTTCCTTTTCCTTTTCGAATTCAATTTCCTATTCCTATTTGACTTCTTGCACTGCATTTGTTTCTTAGTTTTGTGCCTGTCTTCACGTATATGTCTTCCCTATGAATGCATCCATAACATCACTCCCTTCTTGAGAAATGAGCTTGTCTTTGAGCTCAAAATCAGGATAAGCCTCTTGAAAAGTGTCCAGTGTTTCCCAAGTTGCATCAGTGGTCTCCGTGCCAACCCATTGAACAAGTAACTCTCAATTTCCCTTATTCAAGCAGGAACGCAAAATTTTTGTTGGGTCGAAATGACTCGGCCTTCTGAGATCAATGGTAATGGTGCTTGCTGGAGCGGTAGGTCACCTTTATGTGCCTTAAGTAAAGAGACATGAAAGACATTATGTATTTTGGTGCTGTCGGGCAATCGTAACTGATAGACCACTGAACCAATTCGTTGGATGATTTGAAATGGGCCGTAGAACTTGGGCTGGAGTTTGTGGCGTTGTCTCCCATCCAAGGATAATTGTCGGTGTGGGTGGAGGCGAAGCCAAACCTAGTCGTTGATATTGAATTCAACCTCTCTATGACTTTTGTCGTACTGGGTCTTCATGCGGTGTTGTGCAGCCTGCAGCTTTGAGCAGATCTCGCCCAACATTTTATCACGGACTGCGAGGGCATCATCCACTGCTTCGACCTTGGTTGCTCCTAACAAGATGTAGAGTTGTAGATGGAAAAACCACTGTACTTATATTGATTTACGTTTTGGAATTTATACAAGAAAAAGGATCAGCTGATCCTAGATAAGAATAAGATACAAATAGTTATCAACTTATCTTAAGTTTGAATTTGAAATGGAGATTACATCAGTTGGGTAATTTGAATTTAAAAAGTGGATTTTGCAGATGGAGTTAGTTGCTGGAGATGATGTTTATCCAATATGCCCCTTTAAGCTGGAGGTCGGGAACGAATTCCAAGCTTGACCTTTAGCCTATGAAATCGTTGTCTAGGAAGAGCTTTGGTGAGTGCATCAGTTGTCTGATCATCTGTGGAGATGTGGGCAACTCGAAGACTGCCAGACTGAACTTGATCACGAATGAAATGAAAATCAATGGCAACATGCTTTATTCGGGAGTGGAAAACTGGATTGAAGCTGAGATGGAGGGCACCTACATTGTCACAGTATATAACAGGGCACTAAGAAACAAAAATGCACAACTCAGACAGGAGAGAACACAACCAATTGAGTTCCACAGCTGTGTTAGCAACAGACCGGTATTCAGATGTAGTGGACGACTGAGCTACTGTTTTTTGCTTTTTGGAGCTCCAAGAGACAAGATTTTTACCAAGATAAACCAGATATGCGCCAGTGGAGCGGAGTGTATCTTTGTCACAGGCCCAGTCGGCATCAGAGAAAGCATGAAGAGGAGAGGTGAGTCACGATATAGCTGGAGACCTTCATTGACGGTCCCAGCAAGGTAGCGGAGAAGGTGCTTGGCAAAGGTCCAATGTTCTGTAATTGGACGATGCATGTATTGGGACAACTTATCTATAGCGAAGGCTATGTCTGGGCGTGTGAGTTGGAGGTATTGAAGACTACCAATGACTTGTCTGTAAACGGAGGGGTCAGATAAAGATGTGCCTGAGTTGAGAGTGAGAGTGGGAGTAGTGGGAATGGGAGTGTGAACCGGTTTAGCCTCAAGCATTTTGGTTTGATGTAAGAGGTCCAGAATGTATAGTCGTTGGGATAAAAGAATGCCTTCTTTGTTGTGTATAAGTTCAACTCTAAAAAAATATTGTAATGGACCAAGTTCTTTCAATGAGAACCGATGAGCTAGGCAGGTAACAAAACTAGACACCAATTCAGGAGTATCACCAAGGATGATGATATCATCAACGTACACTAGGAGGTAGATGAGATGACCCGAAGCTGTGTAGACAAATAAGGAGGTATTAGCAAGAGAGTTCTGAAACCCAACAGAGAGTAGGAAGCTGCGGAGTTCCTGATACCAAGCACTTGGTGCTTGTTCCAACCCGTAGATGGCTTTCCGAAGCTTGCAGACATGAGTGGGATGATCTTTATTAACAAAGCCTTGGAGTTGTGACATGTAAACCTCATCATGTAGTTTACCTTGGAGGAAAGCATTGTTGACGTCTAGGTGTTTGAGATTCCAGCCCTTGCTTACGGCAATGCTTAGGACAAGTTGGATAGTACTCGATTTTACAACTGGACTGAAAGTGTCATGGAAGTCGACTCCTGGTTATTGGTGGAAGCTTTTAGCCACCAAGCGCGCCTTGTACATGTCAATGGAACCATCATAATTGTGTTTAGTTTTAAATATCCATTTGGTGCCAATTAGATTTTGTTGGGGAGAGGGGGGACTAAGTCCCATGTATGGTTCCGAACCAAAGCATCGTATTCGGCAGACATGACCTGGTGCCAGTGCTGATTTTTGAGAGCTTGAGTAATAAATGTATGGTTGCGTTCAGGGGAAGAGGAGAGTTGACTAATGAGACTAATTTTGGTGAGAGGTTTATGGATGTTGTTTTTGGCACGGGTGACCATAGGATGGGTATTGGTAGTTGTAGTGGGTAAGGAACTAGTAGGAGAAACGAGAGGTGAGGATGAAACAACAGCGATAGGTTGGGGAGAAGGAGAAATATCAGGGTTTTTAAGGTGTGGAACAATTGGAGCTGGGTTTGACAAGGGATGCAAAGGCACTGTTGCTGCAAATGGGGATATGAGTGGCTGGTGTAACATGGGTCGAATAACTGGTAATGGGGGTGGAATCCAACTGGATATGTGAGAGTGTTGGGAGTTAGCAAAAGGGGCTGCGAAGGAGTTGTAGGGAAAAATAGATTCAAAAAATTTAACATGTCTTGGCACATAGATTTTTTATGTTGATGGATCAAAGCAGAGATAGGCGCTTTGTGTGAGGGAGTATCCAAGGAAGATACATGGTTTGGAATTGGATTGTAGTTTATGGTTGTTATAAGGTCGAAGCCAAGAATAGCAGAGACAGCCGAAGATTTTAAGTTTGGAGTAATTGGGTGAGGTGTTGAAGATGGTTTCAAAAGGAGAAGACAAATTAAGCGTGGGGGTAGGCATATGATTGATTAAGTATACTGCTGTGGCAAAAGAATAAGACCAAAATTGTTGAGGAAGAGAAGCGTGTGAGAGGAGTGTGAGACCAGTTTCAACAATGTGAAGGTGTTTTCTTTGAGAGACCATTGTGTTCAAGTGTATGTGGTGGTGTGGTGAGGTGAGAGATGCCATTGACGGACAAGAAGGAAGAGAGAGAGAGGTACTCTCCCCCATTTTCAGAGTAGAGTGTTTTGATGGTTTTGTTGAAGAATTTTTCCACGATGGCTTTGAATCGAATGAAAACTTCTTTGACATCTGATTTGTGTTTAAGTGTATAAAACCATGTGTACTTAGTGAAGTGATCAATAAATATAACATAGTATTTAAAACCATGATGTGAATAAATGGGTGAGGTCCAAACAACCGAGAAGATTACTTTCAAGTGGGGATTGAGAGGAAATTGTAGACTTTGAGAAAGAAAGTTTGTGACTTTTATTGTAAGAGCATGCATTACAATGATCAAGAGAAGAAGGAGGTGATGACACAGATAAGTTGCTAGTAGATAACATGAATTTAAGAATAGGAAGAGTCGGATGGCCTAGACGGTGATGCCATTTGGATGCAGTGGATTTTACCGTGGATAAGGCCAGCAGGGGAGAGGAGGAGGGCCACTCATATATCCCATCTTTAGCTTCTCCCTTTATTAGGATTGTCCCTATTCTTCGGTCCTTCACAAAGAAAGAAGAAGATAAGAAGTCAACAGATAAATCATTGGAGGAACAAAGCTGAGAAACAGAAAGTAAATTTTTATTCATGCTAGGCACACATAAAACATTATGTAAGTGAAAATTTTGTGTAGGAGTTTGGAGGGAGAGGGAACCCGTGTGGCTGATGGAGAGTGTGCTTCCATCTCCAATCATTATGTCATCTATGCCATTGTAAGGAGTGTGAAGGGAAAGACTGTTGAGGTCAGAGGTAATGTGGTGAGATGCTCCACTTTCTAGTAGCCAGGATGGAGAGGATGATGTGTTCCCTGCAAAGTGAGCACGAGGTTACCAGAGAGTGGGTGGTTTGTGTGTCTGGTTTGTCTGGATAGATATGAGTTTGAAAGAGGGGCAAATTTTGGCCATGTGACCCTGTACTCTGCACAACTGACAGTAGCCAAGGTATGGGCGAGAGGGGTGGTTGTTGGGTGGTGTTGGAGTGCCACCCGAAGGTGGGGTAGTGGAGGGACGCCAGGTTTGATTGTTGTTCCAGGATGGAGATGATGGGGTCCACTTTGGTTTCTTGTTCATCACATTAGTAGTAGCTGGAAACTGGAGAGGTTGAGAGGAGGAGGCTAGCAAGGAAGCCTCTGTGTTGAGAAGTTTTTCATGTAATTCTTCAAAAGTGATACCAATGTCTCGAGCTTGGATTGCCATTTTTACTTCTTTGTAAGTAGTATCAAGTCCTTCAAGGACTGTTTTAGTGAAATCTTCAGGATCAATGGGCGCCCCAAGAAGTGCAAGTTCATAAGCCTTGGATTTGATATGCTGCATATACTCTGTTATGGTTTTGAAGCCTTTTTCCAGATTTTTTAGTTGGTACTTGATTTGTTTGATTCTACCACGGGACGATTTACCATAGGTATTGGCGAGGATATTCCAGGCTTCAAGGGATGTGTTTGCTTGAGCAATGAATGGGATTATGTTGGAACTGATGGAGTCAACAAGAGCATTGAGTATAAGTTGATCTTGTCTAATCCATAGATGGTGAGCATCATTTGGGATGGTGTTGCCGTTTTCTGTGATAGTAGGGGGAGGACACGGTTTTGTGCCATCTATGTAGCCAAGAAGGTCATACCCAATAAAGAGACTTTGGGACTGTAGTTTCCATGAGAGATAATTGTTGGAGTTGAGTTTAAGTGGTGTTTGAGCAGCAGCGTTAATGCTGATAAGAGCTGATTGTGGTTTATGGTTGGAGTGATTCAACAGAGCCATGATGCTGTTTGGTAAGTATGGAAGAAATCACGTTCATAGAGGAGCCTTGGTGGCGTGTGTAAGGTCACACAGAGTTGAGGAATTCCAAGTTGATCAGTTATTTGGGTGGGAGGGTGATGATCGATGCTCTGATACCATAACAAGATGTAGAGTTGCAGAAGGAAAAACCACTATACTTCTATTGATTTATGTTTTGGAATGTATACAAGAAAAAGGATCAGCTAATCCTAGATAAGAATAAGATACAAATAGTTATCAACTTATCTTAAGATTGAATTTGAAATGGAGATTACATCAGTTGGGTAATTTGAATTTAAAAAGTGGATTCTGCAGAGTTGGAGATGATGCTTATCTAATAGCTCCAGGGGTATAGGCCGTGAGACGCGGGGGATCCCTTCCATAAACTACTTTAAATGGTGTGTCCTGTAGAGCTGCGTGGTGAGAGGTGTTGTAACAATATTCCGCCTATGGTAGCCAGTCAACTCAACTCTTGGGGTTGTTCCCTGCAAAACAATAGAGGTACATTTCAATAGTTCTATTGACAACCTTCGTTTGCCCATCGGATTGTGGGTGATATGCCGATGAGAAGGCTAACTTGGTGCCACTAACACGGAATAATTCCTTCCAAAATTTGCTAGTGAAAGTTACATCTCTGTCGGAGACTATAAACTCGAGAAAGCCGTGGAGACAAATAATATGGTCCATGAAAACTTGTGTAACATGTTTAACTGTGTAAGAATGTGCCATAGGGATGAAGTGGCCGTATTTGGAAAAGTGATTGACGATCACAAAGAGCACAAATTTTCCTCATGATTTGGGCAACCCATCTATGAAATTCAATGATATGTCGGCTCAAATTTGAGTCGGCAGTTCAAAGGGTTATAGCAGACTGGCTAGACGCAAAGCAAGCAGTCTTGTTTTGTTGAGGCAATATACTTAATGATTGTACCTTTCTTGCCTTTCCAATGGAAATCTTGACGAAGTTGTTGGAGTGTCTTTTGCGTACCCTCGTGTGTGCTATCATGAACGCCTGAGAGGATTGCTGGAATTAGGGGTAAAGTGTCAGAAAGGTAAATTCGACCCTTGTATCAGAGGACTCCTTCTTGCTCGGTCCAAGGTCCCAAGAGTGCTCCTTGTTGCAACCGGTAATGGAGTTGCTGGATGTTGGTGTCACTAGCTACTGCAGCTTGTATCTCATCCCAAAGATCCAAGCGAGGCTGGCTAATGGTGTTCAGCTCCAAAGTCTCCTGTGGGCATCGAGATCGTGCGTCGGCTACATTGTTGGAAAGCCTAGATCAGTATTCGATGTTGAAATCGAATCCCATGAGTTTACTTATCCAATGTTGTTATGGAGAAGTTGTTATGCGCTGCTCGAGCAAGTATTTGAGGCTATAGTGATCCGTCTTGATGATGAACTTGTGTCCCCATAGATAAGGTTGCCAATGTTGAACTGTCTTTGCCAATCTGATAAGTTCCTGCTCATACGCTGCCAGTTTGTGATGTCTAATGGCGAGTTAGCGGCTAAAGTAAGCTATGGGGTGTTGATTCTGTTGTAGGACTACACCAATCCCATTGTCGGAAGCATCACATTCCACTATAAATGATTGTGTGAAATCGGGTCATTACAAGACGGGACTAGTGGCTAATGCTCGCTTTAATTGCTCATATGCCTTCTTTGCTGCTTCTGTCTAGGTGAAGGAGTTTCGTTTTAGCGTTGCAGTGAGAGGTCCTGCGATTTGGCCATAATCTTGGATGAATTTTCGGTAGTAACTGGCTAGCCCAAGGAACCGGTGGAGGGCTGTGACATTCTGTGGTTTTGGCCACCCCACAATTGCTTTAACTTTTCGGGGTCTATGGTAACCCCTTCTCGGGATATGATGTGCCCCAGATAAGAAAATTTTGTGGTACCGAATGAATACTTCGACTTTTTGATGAAGAGCTAGTGGGATTGTAACAGGTCGAGGGTTACCCATAGGTGGCAAAAGTGCGAGTCCCAGTTAGTACTATATATCAAAATATCATCAAAAAATACAAGGACGAATTTGCGGAGATGATTCCAAAAGACCTCGTTTATTAAGGCCTAGAACGTGGAAGGTGCATTTGACAATCCTAAAGGCATTACAAGGAATTCATGATGTGTATGGAAGGTCGTTTTCTCAATGTTATTGTCGAATATTCGTACCTGGTGGTAACCTAACTAGAGTTCCAACTCAGTGAAGAATTGCGCCCCGTGTAGCTCATCTAATAACTCATCCACTGTTGGAATTGGAAATTTGTCTTTAATTTTCTTGCTATTCAGTTCTCCGTAGTCGACACAAAACTACCAAGATCCGTCATGTTTCTTGACCAACAGGACTAGTGATGAGAACAACGAACGGCTAGGTCGAATGATTCCTTGTTATAGCATTTATGCACATTGCCTTTCTATCTCATCTTTCTGTAAGTGAGGATATCAATAATGTTAGACGACCACGGGCCAGTTTTCGGCTCCAAGCAAATTTGGTGATGGCAACTTCGGAGCGGTGGAAGGCCTGTAAGTTCCTAAAAAATGCCCTTGAATTCGGTTAAGAGTTTTTCTAATTTTGTGTCTTCCTTGGGGGTATTTTTGATCATATGCAGTCGAGGTTGCATAGTAGTGACTCGTCCTTGGAGTTTTACCTTCTGTTGATTATTTCCAAAGGCCATAGTGAGCGTTGAAAAATCCCAAAGAATAAGGCCAAGGGTTTGTAACCATTTGGTTCCCAACACCAAATCAAACCCGGCTAATGGAATGACCAGAAAATCAGCTTCGAACTCAGTTCCGTTGACAAACTCATTTATTCATATATATTTTTATATTATTTGGATGGGTTTTTGTCACTATAATTGGTCTTTACGACATTATTTGATTATTATTTGAATTATTGTACCTTACATTTAATTTATGTTATTAGAGGCAAAACTTGTCATATTTTGGTTTAACTGTGATTAATTAATTTTTGGACAATTGATGCTACATTATTTGTCATTTTTAATGTAGGGTATTTGGGAGAACATTACAAAGTTCTTGGAGGAATGAGACAACCAACTTGATAGTTCAAAACAAGTGTTTTCAATGGAATATTGGGAGGAGGGGAACCTGCCGAATACCTAAAGATGCTATTTGATTACCATAAAATTGGAATGCACTCAAGAGGGTATTTGGGAGACGTTACAATTCAAAGAGAAAGTAACATTGTATGAAGCAAAAACGACAACACCTTGAGAACAAGCAAGAATGACAACGTGGTGGGAGTTTGAGAGGTTTTGAAAATCCAAGAAACAAACATGTGACAAAAGGGGTTGTGTGGCTTGTGTGTGGACCAAGGGAGGAATAAAATAAAAGAGAAGTGTGTGGTGTGTGAGATGTATACGTGAGTGGGCTGAAAAAAATAAGAAGAAAGTGAGTTGTGTAGTGCGTAAGTGTGCTGTGTGTGGGGGGAAGAAAAGCAAAAAGTGAGAAGTAGGAGTTGGCAGTGGGGACGTGTGTGCATGAGTGTGTTGGAGAATAAAAGAAGTGCAGGTGTTTTTGCGTGTTGTGGGGGCTGGAGTGTGCTGTTTAGGTAGAAGAACATGTGCAGAAGAAAATAAAGTGAAGGTGGTGTTTTGCGTGTGTGGGGTGTGCTGTTTTTGAAGAGTGTTGTGCGTGAGTGTTTAAAAAATCTGTTGGGGGGGCTGAACAAAAACAGAGAAGAACGTGAAGTGAAGTATAGGTGTCGTGTGTGTGTGCTGTTGTTGTGAGTGAGAAGGAAGTGAGCTATGTTTGTGAGAGTGAAAGTGAGAAGTGAAGTGCTGTGCGTGAATTAAAACAAAGAGTGCTGGTTTTGTGTGTAAGCGTGAAAGAGTGAAGTGCGTAAGTGAAGTGTGAAGTGCAGAAGAAGTGAACGTGAGTGAAGTGTGAAGTGCGTAAGTGAAGTGTGAAGTGCAGAAGAAGTGAACATGAGTGAAGACTTGAAGGTGGCTTGTGCATGTGTATGTGCTGTGTTGTGGTTGAAGTGTGCGTGTGTGAGTGTTTAGAAAATCTGTTGGGGGGCTGGAAAAGAAGAGAAGGACGTGAAGTGTGGTGTTGTGTGTGTGTGTTGGTGAGAGGAGTTTGGCTGTCTGGGAAGGAAGGAAATAAAAGAAGAGGATAGAGATTTTGGTTTTCCACAAATCCAAAAATCTCCTTTCCCACAAATCTGAA
>JAOTAY010000005.1:5269690-5357508 GCA_025629805.1 Erythroxylum baracoense
GCTTGGAATAGCCAATAGGTATGAGACTGATCTTTGAAGATTGGACCGATCGGCCTGTGGGTCATTACGACTGGGCTAGGGCCCAGCACGACCGACCCGACCAGATTCTATATCCCTTCAAGTGCGCTATAATTATATCAATGATTATTCAATCAAGCTACCCAACTTAATTTAAATTTGAGAAGATAGATTAACTAGTATTATTGTGGACCACAGCTCTCTAATAGTATAAAAATATTATTTAAAAAATATTCACCTTATTTACCTTATTTTTAAGGGCTTAATATTTATTTTATTCAATTGAAGTTAGAGTTTAAAAGAAAGGGGTTAATTATCCAAAAAAGCCCAAATTTTTGTCAAATTTTTAATTATAACCTGAACTTTAAAAAATAGTAATAAAATATTCAAACTTTCAATTTTTTTCAGTTCTAGCCCAAACTTCAAAAGTGACAATAAAATGCTCAAACTTTCAATTCTCTTCAATTCCATCCCGATGTTATCTGTTATTCTCTTAATGCCCTCAGCCTTTTGTTTTCTGTTTGTTATTCTAAGGCCCCGAACTATTCTCACATTACAGTATACTACACCAGTAAGCTCTTTGTTTTTAGTTCGTTCTCCTAATGTCCTTAGTGTGAGGGTGTCGTAGCTGCTTAATCTGAAAATTGAAGAGTGAGAGCGTCGAGAGAACAAAATAAAAACAAAAGGAAAAACTAAAATCAAAGTGTAAGGTCATTAGAGTTGCGTAATCTAATTTATGTTATTTTTAAATAATGATTTCGTTTTAATTATATTGTTCAATAATATTTTTTCATTAATCTTCATTCGTTGTGTTAATTTTGATTGACATATATTAATAGTTAAAGTTTCTTAACCACGTGACAAGTCACGTCAGCAAACTGAACGGAAATACTAACGTTTGAGATAAAATTGAAAAAAATTGAAAGTTTGAACATTTTATTGTTATCTTTTGAAGATCAAGCTAGAATGAAAAAAATAAAAATTTAAGCATTTTATTATTACTTTTTAAAGTTCAGATTATAATTAAAAAATTGACAAAAGTTTAGAATTTTTGAATAATTAACCTAAAAAAAGTTTGAATCAACTTTTAGATTGAGTTTGGGCCAATAACATCGACCGTGTTCACTTTTTCGAGCTTAAAATAAATAGGCCTAGTTATTGAACGACAGACTAATAATTGCAAGTAAGACTTCATCCCAACACTATTTTGGCTTAGTTTGGGAGAGTGATGACGGTTGATAACCTGTTGAAATCAACCTGCTGAAATGATAAGTACTTATGAGTTTGAGATTACTATTTTGGTAACTGCTGAAACATGAAAATAGGTGTTTAGCAAGTACGGCTAAGGTTACTGAAAAGAGATAAAATGATTAAAAAGCTCATTAATGTAATAAACTATTGATTGTTGTATAAATAATTAAAAATATATTATTAGTCATATAAATTTAAAATTATAAATAATCAAATATTAAATTAAAATAAGAAAAATACAAATAAAATAAATTTAGTAAATAAAATATTTCATAAAAAATATATTATTAGTCATATAAATATAAATTATAAATACGTTAGACTTGCTTTCTATTAGTTGAGGGTATAATGGAAAATAAAAATTATCATAACGTTATTAATGGAAAGTAGAATTTCTACCGCAGAAGCACTTTTCTATTGCAATCCTCTTTCTGCTTATCAATTTTTTTGGTGGCACCGCACTTTCCTCCAACCTCTGGTTGTCACCTGCAAATCTAAATATGTAACTGCATTTAAAAACTGCAATAAATAAGTACTTATCCCTACCATACCGCATATCCAAACGCAGCCTTTATCTCCCCGCCTTAAGAATTCAGTGCAAAGTTTCATTATTAAGAGCAAAGTTGGATTATAGGCGGATCTTGTACTTTTATTTAATATGAAACACTAATAAGAATTATGACTAATATAATTTAGTAAATTAAAATTTATAATTAGACAAAAACTTTTTTAAAATATTTTCCAATTCTAATAATTATTTAATAAATATATTTTAAATTTAAAATAGCTTAAAATATATACATTTCTAATAAATTTGTTGCTGATTATTTATTTTTATAATTTTAATTTATTTTATTTGATAAAATATAATAAAATTTTACTAATATTTATTGATAAATATTATTACTTATTAATGAGTTCTTAAAAATAATTTATATCTCAGTTTTATTTAATAATTAATAATTAACTATATTAGTATTAACAATAATTTCTTTGTTTAAAAATAGAAAACTTAAATAAGAAACTGAAACAAAACATTACAACAAAAAAATTGAAACGAAATCAAAATACTCCTAAAATATTCATCGTTGAATAAATTTTATGCTGTGTTTGATACATACAAAGAGCTTATCGGGTCCTCTGGCACTAAATCCAATTACCCGATTCATTTGGATTTTGAGCTAAACTTAGGAAGTCTCAAGCTTGTTTAATTGAATGTTAATTAATGGAATAAAATGTAATGAGATGGAACGAACAGAAACAGTTTATAATGGAATGAAATATAATGTAGTAAAAAGTTGTTTGGGAGGGATGGAAGGATTCATAATGTAATGTAATGAAACGTTGTTTAAAAGATAGATGAAATGGAATGTAATGTATAATAATTGACTATTATACCCCTGATATTAAAATAATTGTTACAAGAGTTTAACTCTATGATTTTAAAACAAAAATCACGTCCAATTAAAAAGTCACGGTTTTTCAAGTCATAACCGTGACAAATAATTTTTTATATATTTTCTATTTTAAAAAAATAAAAGTTTTATTATTTTTATTATTAATTATATTAAAAATTATTGTTAATTATTTAATATAAATTTTATTCTATTATATGTGATTTATATTTAAAAGTTATTTATTTATATTTTTATTTATATAGAAATATATACAAACAATTAAAGAATAATTTTTATATATTTTCTATTTTTCATTAATAAAAAATATATTAAATTTTTTATTTTTTATTAAGTATATACAATTTATTATTAATAATATAAAAATATTATTATTAGGGTAAGGAGAAAAAATATAAAAATATTATTAATTATATACAAATTTTGTGGACCGTAATAAATAAGTATGGAAAAAAGGGGGTTAGGGTTAGAAGAAATAATTAATATTAGAAAAATTATTGAGGATATATTAGGTAGTAAGTATTTATAAAATATTATTAATTATATAAAAAACTAAAATAAATATGCAATATTTTGATTTTTTTTCTGTTAATATCCACTTTGAAAACAACCGGTAAAAGTTGCTCATTTGTAAAAATACAAGGGTAACTGATGTGGAATCCTAAGGTTAAAGAACCTGAAACTCCTTAAACACACAATTTGGGTAGAACATGAATAGGAAGAAATCTTCAACCCTAATGAACCTCCCATTTAATTATATGAAAGGAAAAACATATATTAAGGTTAATTTGAAAACAATAATATAAATTCGTCACAAGTGATTACCTTTGTAAGAATTATATGGAAGGAATTCTATAAGAAATCCTTCCATATAGAATTCGTTATTCATCAAATCTTACCCTAAATAATGTTTATTAAGATGTTTTTATACCCTTTGAAAATAAAGAAATTTTAACTACGTAAAAGGCCTTTAAACACGGGGTTTTCATCAAAATAATTAAAGTTCAAATTAATATTCCTAAAATACAACCTATTAAACCTAAAAGATTTAAACAAGCGCAAGACACAAGTTGTGCGCTGTCGAAAGTTATGTTTCTAACGTAAAATAATTAATTAAACAATAATGAAAATCTTATCGCACATTTTGCTCAACTTGATTAGTTATGATGCCATCGGCTCTTATTATCTCTTGAGATTCTATGTCATAAATAATTCGGCTCATGTAAGATTGAAGCGCTTCTTTAAACTTCGTAGCTCTTGATCTTGTTATCGGTCCGTTCGACATTACTAGCTCATCTTTGGCTCTACCTCGCTTACAAAGTCCCATGATCGTGCTCATATTAGTAAGACTGTGTATATCGATGATCCTTCTCAGATTCCGTAAAGTGGAGAGCCTTGTGTATTGAGTACGTTGATTTTTTTTCATCCATTAAGAAAACAATCTTAACTTAATGAAATCTTAGTAGGAAAACTATAATTGACGAGATAATATAAGATTTTTATAATTCAAAATTTTAATAACTATTTTTTCACTAGGTTTAACTTATTAAAAGGAATATATTAAATAAATATTTGTTTATTTGAAGTACTTGAGGCTCAGAGCCCAATATGAGAAGCCCAGTGAGGAACAGATTAGGTAGAACATTCGCAAGAGGTCAAAAGTCAAAACCCTAACCTGAAATAACCCAGAGCGATCGTTCGCACGTGACAAGCACCTGACTAAGAAAAATATGCACAGAGGCGCCGCAATAACCCTACCTCCTAGAAAAACATATTCTCGCGCATCCACCGTTAGATATCCCGCCACCTCATCAATCCGCGTGAATCCTAATTTTAACGGACAAGATTCGCAGTTGCAGAGCTACTGGTACAATGAACGAGGAAGCTCATCGCTTCTGTCCATGACTCCCAATTTTTGATTTCCAATTTTTTTTTCCGGAAAAAAATTCGAATCTCTGAGAAAGCTTCGTTTGTGCCTAGTACTCAGCTAAGCTTCTCTGAACATGAGAATCATGGAGCAGAAAGAAGAAGTTTTGCGAGAGGAAAAGATTGGGATTGTGAAAAAAGAAGATGAAGTGGAGGATATTGAAGAAGAGAGCGTAGAAGCTGAAGTGGAGGATGAAGAGGACGACGAAGATGGTGACGGTGAGGAAGACGAGGACGAGGACGATGACGACGATGACGACGGTGAGGGGGTAGATGACGAGGACGAGGAGGAGGAGGACGACGTCCAGATTTTACATTCTTCCGGAGGTCCGGCTGTTCACTCGGTGGATGACGACGAGGACGACGTCGACGACGAGGACGATGAAGGTGAAGGCGGGGATGACGACGACGACGACGACGACGACGACGACGACGAGGGAGTGGATGACGACGGTGATGATGAGGTGCAGGTGTTACATTCCTCAGGCGGACCGCCGGTTCTGTTAGCGGACGACGATGAGGAGGACGAAGAGGATGAGGATGATGGAGGTGAAGGCGGCGATGACGACGACGACGACGACGACGACGACGACGACGAAGAAGATGCTGAAGAAGAGGTATATCACTTCGAATCGGAAATTTTACTTACATCTTCGTAATGATACAGAAACCCTAACTTTTGCTGCTCACTTAAGTTGATGCGGTATTTCTAATCTTCGATTAGATTTAGTTGAAGGTTTCAGATCTTCAATCTTCGAGTCGATTTTTGGAACGAGAATTAATTCTATACTCGGATTAAAAATCGGACTTCGTGTTTTCTGCTGTTTTGTTTTTGGATTCGATGTGTTCTTAGCTTTTTCGGTAGTTTTACGAGTTTTAAACAGAAGATCTGTTCGTAGAGTAGATGATTTCAAATGAAAATTCCACAGATCGACAGCTGTTACATGGATTCGAGTTCTAAGTGAAAGGGGAAAAAAAGGGGTTTTGGGGTTTTCACTTCGATTTCTCATATGCTATGACTGAAACTACAGATCCTGATTCTGTAATCAACTTTTGAAATTCTGTTACTGTCTGTTGTCTGCATAGTTAGGCGCCTAAATGTCAGAATCTATTGTTTCTAGATTTTACTTCTTAGCTCAAGCTTTTGACTATGGAGCTTCTTTTATTTCTGGTTGACGATCTTAAGAACGGTCAATCATCTCCATGGATTCATCAGAGAATTTGTGTTATTACAAAGTTGTCAGTTTTTTGTCGTGAAAAAGTAATAATTACACGATAGTGAATAACCTTTGAAGCTTTGCCCTTTTCTTTTTCATGTCTGTGTACACACAGGAGGATATGGGCACGGAGTTCCTGGTCCGACCCGTGGGACCGGCAGAGGCCGAGGAAGACGGGAGTGATTTTGAGCCAGAGGAGAATTGTGAGGATGAAGATATTGATGATGAGGAAGATGGGAAAGTAGAGGACGATGGCCAGCCGGCGGAGAATCCGGCAAAGAGGAAGAGATCAGGTAAGGACGACGACGATTCAGATGACGACGACGGTGGTGGTGAGGATGAGGATGACCAGAGACCATCCAAGCGATAAGGGGAAGTTAAACTTTTGGTTACGAGGAAAGACTGACCAGTTTAACAAAAAGAACAACATTTAGGTCAATCTCTCTCATCTCTCACTCTCTTTAGGACCCCCCTTTGTCTGTTCATCTTCATCGTCAGAATAGAAATGGCTTTGGGTGTATCATGTTCAGTACTCATTAGGGCTTTTTTTTTAACAAGTTCAATTTCGGTTTGTAGGATTTGCATACTTCTTTATGATGTTGGGGGTTCAAAAAACTCTTTGTAGAATTCACAATTTCTCTTCCATCTTGGTAGGTTAATTGTTGGATTGTCACTGAATCTATAGAATGAGTCTTTATAAATTGAATCTCTTTTCATGTCCGAAAGTTACCATATTTGGTACAATCCATACCCGCCCGTGATCATCATTCGGATTCGGACTTAAAAGATAAAGGTTGCATATATATGTATATATAATTGATGTATTTCCTTCTCCATCTTTATTTTGGCTTAAAATGAATTTAAAGATGTATTGGTAAAGGACAAAGTTTACTTGGGAGCCTAAATCAAAATATTGCAATATCTAAAGATTGGGTACAATTTACAAACTTTCACTTAGTAACAGCGTTCAGAGTCTGAGCAAGACCAAGACCAAGACCAATTACTTACCATTATTGGTTGAGTTTAGATTTTTCTAAAAAAGAAATAATCATAATCATAATAAGGTTTGAAAGTTAGAGCCTGACCAATTGATCGTGGTTTTGCAGGTGGTGGTTGGAAACAGGGGTGGCTATAATAAGATGAGATCTGAAGCATTGATAATGGGCACGAGATCAATCACGCAAGTTTATGATATCACCTCGCGTTTCTCGTTCTTGTCTTGAAGACTTGAGAGGCAAAAGGTTATCGAAAAGAAGATTTGACGTTCACGAGCATATCATGAGAAATGAGCTCGCGCCATCGTCGCCGTTGATTAAAAAAATTGGAATTTAATTTAATTTAATCTGAAATTAATAAATTAAATATGTTTATTAAATTTATCATCATCATCATCATCACCCAGTTTAAAATCCCGCAATGAGGTGGGGTCTGGGGAGGTCTGATAGTACGCAGCCTTACCCTTACATAGTAGAGATGCTGTTTCCGATAGACCCACAATATAGATGTGACAATAAAAAGAGATGCTGATGAAAACTGATACGTTAAGCGTGGAGATAAATAAAATTAAATAAGTACAAAAAGAAATAAAATAAAATAAAACCAAATAAAATAGTTACAAAGAATACAAAAACATAAATACAACCTGTGACACTCCTTACCCAGAAAACTTCGTTACTCAAGATAAACATAAAAAGGAGGACCGTATTCAATAACTCAAACGAAGGAAACTAGTTGATAATCATGTTAATGATAAACACCTCTACCACTCATAACCACCCTCAACTATGAATAAATCCAGGCAAGGAGCGTACTATTGAGCATGCAGAAACTATGGCTACTGTGCACAACGAAACACGCAACAAACTCAGCGAATCTTAATCTCCCCAACCACCATCTACAAAACTTATATCTATAAAACTCAATAGAGGGATACAAAGATAAAGCAAAAGAAGTACCTGAAAAATCTTTGGCGAGTAAAATAGGTATAGGACGAGATCATACCAATCACAGAGGAGTTGAAAAATCATGATCAGATAATCCCATTATCAAAACCAAATTATGTACCTCAGAACCACCAATTTCAAGGAAATTTATATCAGATTAAATAAAGTTATATATATATTTATACGCCAAGTTCGAGTTTAAGTTAAAAATAATTTAAAATTTATATTCGAAATTAGAATGGGTTTCGGTGTCAAGCTGCATCAACTTTGGGCCTAGCAACTTTTTGTTGTTTGGGTATAATTTAAATTTTTTAAAAAATTCAAATTTCAAGTCATTCAGATTGGACAATAGTTAAATTTTGAATTAATTAATTTTTAAATTTAATTTGCATTAATAATTCAATTAATTTATTAATGAATCTATAAATTAAAATTAACTATTTAGTTTTTATTTAATAACTGTTTTAATTAAAATTTTAATTATTGAAATATGGCGATTCAGTGTAGATCTGAATTACGGATGGTGGTAATTTGGATTCGGCCGACAGACATTTGAGTGACTCATGTTGTGGACATTCTTTCGTCACCCCTCTCATATTCTTAGACCCCAGTAACTGCAACTCCCCACCTACTCACCCATCTCTCTTCTTCTCTTCTACTACTCCGTTTTAGTCGGTGACGTACTTATCCACAAAACTAAAAATATTAATTATAAAAAACTGAGTTGGTTAAAATTTTGAATTATTTTATTAATTTAATAATTAATTAATTAATTAATTAATTTTTAAATTTAATTAAGTAATTTTTATTTATCAGATTTTAATTAACTCTAATTTTTAATAAATATGATTTGTTAAAGTTTTTTATTTTATTAATTAAAAAGTGTTAATTAAATTAATTTTAATATTTTATGTACAAATATTATATGAAAGTTCATATAAATAATAATAAAAAATATATTTAATAGTGATGATGCGGATGACAATGAGCAAAATTCAAATTTATTTGATATTTCCATCGTTCTTGTTGGTGCTCCTCAATCGCTTTCACTCGTTTTCTTCTTTTTATGTAGTGCAAACCGCTAGATTCCGTCCAGAAATCTAGCGGCTCGAATTGTCCGTACACCTCCAGATCTGGTTATCGCTCCACTCCATTTCGCTTCAAATGCTTTCTTCTCTTCAGTGAGCTGTAGCAAACGGTAATGGCGATCACCAGTCCCATCACTCCCGGTCAGGTACTGTGGATCTTGTCATGTATAGAGTTTTCTCGTTTTTTTATCGAAGTTTTTGGTTTTTGGATGTGGCAACGGTTTTGATTTTGCAGGTGTCGTTTGCTCTTGGGATCATACCTGTAATTGCGGCGTGGATTTACTCCGAATTTCTGGAGTATAAGAGAAAGGCTGCTGCTCAGCAAAAAGCGTGAGTTTGATTTGTTTGTTTAATTGGCAAGTTTCTCTTGATGTTTTAATGATGTCTCCCATCAACAGAAAAGCTTTGGTGTTTGTCATAGTAGGCATTCTGATATCGGTTTAGTGGAGGTGCGTGATGAGACGATTAAAGAGGATGATAGCGCTGTTCTGCTTGAAGGAGGAGGTCTCCACTCCGCATCTCCTCGAGCTAGTGCTTCACCAGCCTTTTCTCCGATCTTCAGGTTCGTGATTATTGATTTGAGGTATTGTTGTTGAGATCTCGTGTTACTTAATTTGCATGCTTGTTTTTATTATGTTTTTGTTGGTTAGGTTCATTTCGATGGACGAGCACTTCTTAATCGAGAACAGATTGACGCTTCGGGCCATGTGAGCTTATTTGATTAAGAATAGTTTTGCTTGTGAAGTTATATGGATTTGTGTTTTTTCAACTTTTGTATTCTCTTTCTCCATTCAGATCTGAGTTTGGTTTCTTTATGGCATACTTCTACATCTGTGACCGTACGGATATTTTGGGCTCGTCAAAGAAGGTACCTGATAAATTTTTTATGCTACATTATTTTACTAAACACGATGTAGCTTGTGTGAAATCTATTTTTTTCTCAAATGTATCGTGCCAAGTGTGTTGGAGAAGAATGAGCTGACATGCCTTCAAATATATTATTGGAACTTATATTCCTGATTTGCTTCTAACTTCATGCCATTATCTATCTGTGCAGAGCTATAACCGGGATCTCTTTTTGTTTCTCTACTTCCTTCTCATCATAGTTTCAGCTATAACCTCTTTCAAGATACACCACGATCGATCACCATTCTCAGGGAAATCAATCCTTTATTTAAATAGGCATCAAACTGAGGAGTGGAAAGGCTGGATGCAGGTTTGTTATTCTTCCAAAATTTAGTATGGAAGTATCTCATGAAGATAATTTTGGAGTTTTGGAAAGAAAAACAAATTTGGGTTGGTTTTACGCATTACTAGGTGCAATTTTCACCACAACAGATTACCTAGTTCGCCTTCTCAACTTCCTTTGTCCTTTTTAAGTTCGTAAACCAGTTTCAAATTAAGTATTAAAAGATAATAGATTTCTTGAAACTCTCTATCTGGATGGGGTTTTTCACTTATGAGTTCAGTTCATTTCTACTGGCATGTTATTATTGTTAGTCTCACTTATTTTTCTTCCATCTTACAGGTATTGTTTTTAATGTACCATTACTTTGCTGCAACAGAAATCTACAATGCTATTAGGATATTTATTGCTGCATATGTATGGATGACTGGATTTGGGAATTTCTCGTATTATTATGTTCGCAAAGACTTCAGTCTTCCAAGGTTTGCACAGGTATGCTCTTCCTTGAAGACTTAAAAGACTTTTTCTCCAAATGTTGTCAATAATTGGGTAGTTTCAAGTTGGAAGAATTTGTTGTTGATCAGATGATGTGGCGGCTTAATTTCTTGGTGCTGTTCTGCTGCGTCGTGCTTAACAACAGTTATATGCTGTACTACATTTGTCCGATGCACACGCTTTTCACTCTTATGGTTTATGGGGCACTTGGTATTTTGAACAAGTACAATGAGATAGGATCGATAATCGCTGTGAAAATTGTTGCCTGCTTCTTGGTGGTAATTCTAATGTGGGAGGTTCCTGGAGTCTTCGAACTGATTTGGAGTCCATTCACTTTCCTTCTTGGTGTGTATAGTGCCAAAAATTAATTGTTTTGCTAAGCCCATCATGGTTGTACTCATTCTCCCTCAAAACCTTGCAGGTTACACTGACCCTGCAAAACCAGATTTTCCTTGCTTGCATGAGTGGCATTTTCGTTCAGGCCTTGATCGCTATATCTGGATCGTTGGGATGATATATGCCTACTATCATCCAACAGTAAGTTCCATCACATTGACATTCCATCCACATAGTTACGCAATGAAGTATAGTTGGAAGAAATGCTTTTCTATTTAGACAAATAATTTGCATTTGCTACCGTAGGTGGAGAGGTGGATGGAGAAACTGGAAGAAACTGAAGTAAAGCGCAGGATAACTATTAAAACTGCTGTAGCATCCACAGCCCTAGTGGTATTATGAATATATTGGGATAGTGTTCTTGTCGAGCTGATGTTACTATACTACCTCTGCTGACCATTCTTGTGATACCTAGGTGGGATATTTGTGGTATGAACACATCTACAAGCTGGACAAGATTGCTTACAACAAATACCATCCTTATACCTCGTGGATTCCAATTACGTATGCTATAATTACTCTTCTTCCTTATCCTATTTCCTTTCTTCTTGTTTTGATTTTAACATTAGTCTCTTTTCTTTTCTTGTTTATTAGTGTATATATATGTTTGAGGAATGTCACTCAATATTTCCGCAGCTACACTTTGACTCTTTTTGCGTAAGTCACTTCATGGTTGATTCTTTCTGATTTCTCCCCCCTGTCCATCCACTGTGGTATCATCAGAAAAAAATGACCGTCGTCTATTGAATTTGGATATATTCCTCCCTAATTTGGCATTGTTGTTTGTGTGGACTAGATGGCTTGGAAAAGTAACACTGGAGACATACATTTCACAGATACATATATGGTTAAGGTACGGTGAAGAATTCCTGTATAACTTTTTCTAGTTCAGAATTGATGTCGATATGCACTCACATTTTTAGTCATATGGACCTACCCATGTTGCTTCCTAATTCACTTGCAATGCACTTGCAGATCAGGCATTCCAGATGGGCAACCAAAACTCTTGCTATCACTTATCGCAGACTACCCTATGTTAAACTTCATGCTAACGACTTCTATCTATGTTGCAGTAAGTATACAATCGATCAATTTGATCTCATTAGATAGTTCTACAATAACAAAGACTCCTCCTCCCCTTTTTTAGGTCTCTTACAGACTTTTCGAGTTGACAAATACATTGAAAATAGCATTCTTACCCAGTAAAGACGTTAAGCGCCTTACTCACAACGTAATTACAGCTGCAGTGATTTCAGTTCTTCTATACTCGGTTTCTTTTGTGTTCTTAAAAGTCCCTCAGCTGCTGGTAAGTTTTACTATCTAAACTAATCGGTCATTGTGGCATATAAACATTGTGTTATCCATGACAGATGATTATAGAAATGTGCAAATTGACCGATGTACTTCAAATTCACAGGCGTGATATATCCGCAAGTTCAGTGAAAGACACGGAAGGTGTCATGGTTTTTGCCTAGATTGCAGACTCGAACCTGTACAGAGGATTTACCCGAAAGTTCCTCGGTGGGTCAGTGAACGAGATGAAGATCAAGATTATGGTCTTAAATTTTGTGTCATGCATTTATATAGGTGAAGAGTTGATGAAAGGATAATGCCACGATATAGGTCATCTTCTCTCTTATTATTTGATTTCTTCTTCCCATGTAGCAAATTGAAATCAAATACGCAATTCTCTATTACATGTACTCGTACATCTGTAGCATCGATCAATAAGTTGAGATTCTGCAACTTAATAGCTGAAATCCATGAACAAATTCGTCTGAGCACTAAGAATATTTCACACAATGTTTACAAACTAAACCTTTCCCACCTCTAAACAACTTTTGTGGATAAACGAAACAAAGTTTCAGGAACCTTTATAATTGTGTTCTGATGGTTACAATCATACAATAAGCATCAAAAGTAGTGACTCAGATTTCCCCGACTGCAACTTAGTAGAGGCATGTAGCTTCATTGGCAGCACCAGAGCTATCCTTCCATTTGCAGGTGTAGCAGATACCTC
Source organism: Erythroxylum baracoense (assembly GCA_025629805.1). Lineage (NCBI taxonomy): Eukaryota > Viridiplantae > Streptophyta > Magnoliopsida > Malpighiales > Erythroxylaceae > Erythroxylum > Erythroxylum baracoense. Next base: position 5,282,646 of record JAOTAY010000005.1, read on the forward strand.
ATCAGAAAATGTGCACAATATCATATGCAAATCTATTTATGTCAAGGAAATGAAAAGGTAAAGCAAAAATGTAATACTTTATTCTGAGACCTCTTAAAGTGAATGATTGACTATTAATCTAGTGACTGAATGCAAAACATTGATAACTATGAAGTATCTCAATTCATGAAAGGATACGTCCAGAATAGCACGAACGACTGCGAAATCAGAGTAGAAGTGTTAACACTATGATATAAATTGGAATGAAGAGACATGTTAATGCAATGTATAAGAACTTAAAATGCCAAAGAACATCACAATAAAGAAGGCCAAACAAACAGATTGAAAAACCAAAAATAACCAGAAAGAAGAAAACACATACCATGAGTCCACCCAAAAAGCCATCAAATACAACTTGATTCCACGAGTCGAAATAAGACCGGATAGAAAACTTTGTCTTAGCTACAAGTCCGATCGAAGTGATTGCCATGATAAGGAAATATAAGATAAATCCAGACAGGCCGGTGAATCCCATAATTCCGGCTATTACTCCGGCGACGATGGATAGAAATGTCCGGCTACATAGAAAAAACACCTCAGTCTCAGGTACTCGATATCGAATCAAACACCTTATCAATTGAGGGCAATGCTTGTTCTAAATCAAGTTTGAAATTATTTGTTTTTAACACTTTAATGATTCTGATGAAGTCGCATCCTTTTTGATCGCATTACAATCTTATACTGAAACACATTCATCGTATATAGATAACTGATAAGATTCTTTTTGAAAGACTAGCACGAGAAGTTAACTTATATCGGGATATGCTTAAATTCGAAAACCGTCCAAATTATTCCAGATGCTGTAATATAAGTCTTTCCCAGCTGTTGAACAAACCTGTAATATATAACTTTCATGTTGCTCTGCAGATTTTCAGCATTGAATGTTTGCAGATCATTGGTGGCTTCACTTGATCTCTTATCATAAGCACTCGACTCTGTCTGCCCAGCCATTCCTTCTAATCTTAGGGATCATAAAACACACAAAATCAAAATCATAACCCTAATTTCTTCATTGAAAACCAAATGTTTATTCGAAAATCAATCAATTGTTGCAAAATGTGACGAAAAGGAAGAAAAACTGAAAATTGTGATCTGGGCTTGCTCTAATCCTATTGTTTACAGAGAAAGTCGAAGAAAAAATTTAATTGGAAGACATATGAAACCGAACGAAATAATCAGATTCAGAGAGCAGTCAAGACTCCATCTTTGTTAATAGATCCACAGAGTATGTAAAAACCAGTAATAACTACGACTAGAAACAAAAAGCTTCTCAAAAGGTAAGATCAGGATTCGAAAATTCAAAACAAGTAAAATTAATTGGAAAACAAAAAAAAGAAAATCGAAGTACACGAACCTTGATTTTCGGCTACCTAGTAACTAGCGACTGTAGAACTCTACTACTTTTGACTCCTTGTTCCTCAGAGATGTAAATCTTTGTATAAATTCTTATGATGTCCCCTTAAGTATTATATTTACTTTAAGCCCCTCGAGTTATTTCAGATTTATAGTTTCTCCCCTACATTAAACGACATCCTGTGACGATTGTTTCTTCCTACGCTACGTGGTTTTCACTCAATACTCGGAAAGCTCGGGTTTTTCTGCTGCCTTTGTGTCTGGTGTAAGCTGAGGTTTGAAACTTTTCCTATAACTTGATAGGTTGCTTAGGTTTTGATCATTCCTGTGCTGTGTGTCAATAAGCTGCTTGGTTGTGTATTGAACTTAAGGTTTACTTGTTCTGAAATGTATTTGAAAGAAGGATGTTCCTTGTTGTTAAAAGTTCAAAAACCTGCAATCCCTTTTGTTTTGAGCTCAAACCCCCTTCTGAGTTCCAACAACAAACCCCTAGATGAGTCAAAGCCTGCACCTTTTGAGGAATCTGATGTTCTAAGGAGGTTAACGAATGAACCCAACATTGTACAAGCACTAGATTACTTTAAATCAATTGCTAATTCTATGGTTTTTGTTCATACTCCATTGACATACCAAACCATGATCATGAGACTTGGTCAGGAATGTGAAGTGGATAGTGTCCAATACCTTTTACAGCAGATGAAACTGGAAGGGATTAGCTGTAGTGAGGAATTGTTTGTAGCTGTTATAAATACTTTTCGGCGGGTGGATTTGGCCGAGCAAGCACTGAAAATGTTTTATAGGATTGGGGAATTTGGGTGCAAGCCAACTGTTAAGATTTACAATCATCTCTTTGATGCGTTGCTTGGTGAGAATAGGTTTCAGATTATCAATTCATTGTACAGCAACATGAAGAGAGATGGTATAGAACCTAATGTTTTTACGTACAACATTCTTTTGAAGGCATTGTGTAAAAATAATAGAGTGGATGGGGCATGCAAGTTACTAGTTGAAATGTCGAATAAAAGTTGTGATCCTGACGTTGTTAGCTATACAACTGTTGTATCTTCTATGTGTAAGCTAGGTAACGTGGATGAGGCGAGGGAGCTTGCCAAGAAATTTCGGATGACTGTATCTATTTATAATGCTCTGATAGATGGGTTTTGTAGAGAACGTAGAATGAAGGAGGCCTTTGAGTTGTTAGGACAGATGGAGGATGAAAGAATGGAACCCAATGTTATTACTTACTCAACATTTGTCAATGCTTTATCTGATCTGGGAAATGTGGACTTAGCTCTTGCTATTTTGGCGAAGATGATTTTAAGATGTTGTATCCCCAATGTTCGGACCTATACTTCCTTGATAAAGGGCTACTTCGTTGAAGGGAGGTTGTATGAAGCACTTGATTTATGGGATCAAATGATTCGAGAAGGATCTCAGCCCAATGTTATTGCCTATAACGTGTTAATACATGGTCTTTGCTCACGTGGCAAACTGGAGGAAGGTCTATCTTTCTCCTTTGATATGGAGAGAAATGGCTGCTTCCCGAATGTCACTACTTATAGTTCCCTGATAGACGGCTTTGCAAAAGCTGGTGACTTAATAGGGGCCTCCGAAACCTGGAATAGGATGATCTCATGCGGTTGCCGTCCTAATGTGGTTGTCTATACGTGTATGGTGGATGTTCTTTGCAGGACTGGCTTATTCAATCAAGCTCGTTCTCTTTTAGACAACATGGCAGCTGGGAACTGTTCGCCAAACTCAGTCACTTTCAATACATTTATTAAAGGTTTATGTGATTATGGAAGGGTAGATTGGGCTGTGAAAATGCTTGATCAAATGAGTAAATACAGGTGTTCTCCAAATGTGACGACCTATAATGAACTGCTGAATGGCTTTTCCAAAACAAACAAAATAAAAGAAGCTCTTAAGCTTATGAAGGAGATGGATGAGAAGAAGATTGAACTTAATTCAGTGAGTTACAACACTGTCTTGTCAGGATTATCTCATGCCAGAATGTTTGGGGAGGCTTTTCAGCTTGTTGGGAAGATGCTAGTAAAAGGTGTAAAGCCTGACAATGTCACATATAACACTGTAATATATGCCTACTGTAGGCAGGGCAAGGCTCAGGCTGCCATCCAGCTTGTAGATATATTAAGTGCTGCAGGCGAGTGGTCTCCAGACATTATTACGTACACAGATCTTATATGGGGTGTCAGTAATTGCATTGGAATAGAAGAAGCCATCTTGTACCTAGATAAAATGCTTAATGTACATATCTTCCCCAATAGAGCTACATGGGATGTGTTGGTTCGAGGCTTCTTTAACAGCTTAGGTCATTTGGGGCCAATTCGCATTCTGGATAATATTATCAGTAATGGATGAGATGGAAGGAATTTGACAATTCATGGGAAGTCATATAAAAAAGTTTGGACATGTCATGCAATATCCCTCATTGGGGGTGTCATGTTGTGCTCCATCAATTTGTGCATGCTTGAACTTTGAGCTAAGTCACAGAGGACAACTGGGTGAACTATTTCCGTTATCAGATGCTTGACAAGATGTTCACCAGCTATACATTCCTCAGGATCTGGTAATCCAAGGTGATGTAAAGGCTGCCTTTTTGACATTGATCAAAAGTTGGATCAAGAACTATTACTGTTTATCAATAGGCCTTCGTGACTAATTTAGTTCAATGTCTTGCATCTGGTCATTTCAGAAAAATCAGTAACTGGTTTCTCGAATTGTACACAGCACCCATGCAGGTGAAGATATAGTATCATGTGTATAGGTCTCGTTTTTTTTCTTTCAATTTGTAGTATGCTTGCTAGTTCCTTTCCTTTTACTTAACTAGTTGACATGTTTTCTGTTTCTTTGGATTTGTTCCTTGTGAGTTGATGTGTGACATTGTTTGGTGTCTGCGAATGACATTAGAAGCCTTGCACCCTGTGAACAATTTATCATCAGGAGTCAAATGCAGTAATATATTTTGCATGATGTTTTAAAACAAAGTAGCACTTGCATGACTGTACACACAGGATAAGCAAAAAATGGAGGACTGAACACCTGGATAAAAGGACGAAAGAGTGCCGTTCGAGAATCGGCATTATTTTCATGAACTTCTAGGCATTTGTGAAGAAGATAAGATTTCAGCCATGGATGACCATCAGAGCAGAAATTCTTCTCTGGAACATTTTGCAGTTTCTGCTAAGGTTTTCTTTCTGCTGCAACAAAAAAATGGTCCCCAGGGATTGCAGGGCCAATAATGTTGTCCTGCGCACCACGTATCTGTCCTCTCTGAGATGCTGTTTAGGGACTCTTCTGAAACAAAGAAATCTTTCTCCATGAATCCCTTTGTCCCTCAATCTTCGAGAACCAGAAAGGATTTCTCTTTTCAAGTTTGAATTTGTTTATTCATAATCTGACTCTTATAATTCTTTGCTACTCTTCGAGAATTAAGTAGGGTTGATGCTATAACATCAAGCAATGAAGAAGTTGTACTCAACTCAGGTGGGATAGCATTATAGCATTTAGAGCTTAATTCAACTGTTACAATGGAAGTAAAGAGTCATCAAGACAAGAACATTTGAGATGATCATAGTGATAAGATCTTCAGACAGACTCGTTTCCCGAGCTTCTTTGTCATGATGGAACCTATCAAGTGTCTACTTCTCGCCATCCAAATTGCTCACTAGCTTCCAAGAGTAGCTTTGCTCAAGACAGAAATGGTAGCTGACTGAAGCAGAAGAATTGCATGGTTTAGCCTTTGCTAAGAACTAGGAGGTATGAAATGCTAGACTCCTGCAAAATTTCAAACTGACCATTCTCAGTTTCTTCCGACAACTGTCGTATGCAAATCCAACATGTTCCACCTTATCATTTGCACGTAATTTTAGTTAATTGTGTATTATTGGAGTGGCAACCAGTGTCTCCAAGCAAGGAGCTGTAAGAAACGTGTAATGTTGACAGATTTGTGGATTAATGATGCTAGTACCTGAAATTCTTATTGGAAATTTGCAAGTAGAGTTATCCTCCATGGAAAAGAGACATACATATAGATAAAGTGAGTTATATATAAAGATAGAGCTCATAACCCCGTGTTTTAAGATTTTGGGTTGAGATATAATATCCTAGTTGTCTATGGACTCATTTGGATTCGGTCCAATTTCTTCCTAGACTCCCTCAAAAACCTACATTAGTATCAGAGCAGGTTGGCGAAACCTGATGAATAGAAATTTCGTGAATTTGCGTCAGAGTGACTCAAATAACTTCGCATCGCATAAGCAGTGGGTTATAGATCCACTTGTGAGGGGGAGATATGTGAAATTCATAAATGGAGTCATTCTACGTTGGAAAGAGACATCCGGATAAAGTAAATTATATATAAAGATAGGGCTCATAACTTAATGCGTTAAAGTTTTTGGTTAAAATATGATGTCTTAGTTATATATGGGCTCCTTTAAATCCTATACAATTTCTCCCCAGGCTCTCTCAAAACCCTACCCTTCCATGTTCTGGGATTTAAGAACTATTTGTGTTGTTCATTTTTTTCTGCAACTTGAAGCTAATGGGATAGGAGTATTATAACTTTGAACTTTCAGGATAACATATTGTACTTCTTAGTCCTACCTTATGTAACTCGAATCACATTCATTGTTATTAAATTGATGTTTCTGGGAGCTTGCAGAAATTCAGAAATGCAGATAGTTGCAGATTCTTATTGAAACAAGAAACAACTACATTATGCTCATCGAAACAAGAAACAACTCATCACTAGCTAACTAACATGCATTATTTCTGCTTCAAATCAAACTTGGAAGAGGAAAGCAACTAGTAATGGTCACTTGGGCACATAGTAAGATGCAGCTATACGACCATTAGCTCCCTTTGGATAGAAGCCACCAGGAACATGTTCATCGCCACTTCCATAAACAATCCTCAATATCTGCTCAGCTGTTCTCGCGTACCCTACTGAGTCCTGGTCTCCAGCAAGAATATTGCCTGCTGTTTTCCTCTCTGCACCTCTTTCTCTGGAAACTATAAGCCCTTCATCTGTCAGACCTGCGTTTCCAAGGTTGTTCCTCATCTCAGATACGCGATTTGTGAACTCTGCCACTGTTATTCCATAAGGGTACACCTTCTTCATTGCTCTCTGGTACAGCAATGTTCGAATCACTGCATCTTGGCCCGATTCTACTGCTAAGAGACCTGCTACAAGCTGTGAAAACACAGACACGTAAACCTGGTTCCAGATATATTAGAATAGAGTGACGTTTGATGATGTCTTTCTTACATACCCTTTTGGAAACAGCACCGTTGAGTTTAGGATTTGCTCCGACATATCCTGTGAGACCAACGTAAGGAATGAGATAAGAGGCGATTAGGTAATGCAGTCCAGAGGCGTAAGGGTCAAAAGGTGGAGATAATCTCTTCCCAAACGCCATGTTCATAGCAGCTGCAAATGATTCTGAACTCAAGTTCAACAATGGCCGAGGAAATCCCTTTACTGTGTTCTTGATCGCCCTGAAACACACAACATTCACATTACAGAAACCTATGGAAAATGAAACCAGTTCATATGATTGTGTGTGAGGGTTCAAACCTCAAGTGTCCAACTTCTTGCCAAGCGAATTGCTCGATGACATCCTTAACAAGAGGGTCAAGAGAAGCCTTCTTAGCTCCAACAGGAGATGGACCACCACCTGTTAGATTCGGAGCAGCAACATCCAAGCCATAACCCAAGGAACCATGCAAGAAAAACTCAGCCTCAAAGTACTCCAAGTTCAATGGAAACTCGAGAAGATCGAGGTCAGAGCTTGGAACTTTGGTATTTCTGTTTGTGTTTGTGTTCTTCCCATTGTCAGTGACCGAAGATGATGAATGAACTAGTACAAGGAGGAGTAGAGAGGCAAAAATGGTGGCCCTGGAAGGAGCAGGAGCTGTGTAGAGAATTGCCATAGTTTGTGAAGTTGGTGCGAAGTCTTTCATGCGATTCAGGTCTTATATAGGCATACATAGGTTGTCCTCTTGTCTGAACAAATGTGAGGCTCAATAATGAATAGCTTACATGCAGAAATTATGAGGAACAGAAAAAGAAATTAACGAAACAACCTCATAAATACTTAGTTTAGAAAACAATGGAGTCCCAACTCAAATCCGATCTAAAGTTATCGGGCCAAACACAAAAAAAGTACAAGTTCAGGCCATAATTCGGGCTTCATGGTGTTCAAGTCGATCCGAAACTTTGGGCTTTAATGTGTTCAACTTAATTGGAACGAAAGATATATCAATATTTTAAAAATTGAACTGATTTGATAATAAAAATTTTTAATTGATTTATTTTTTAATTTAATTTTTAACTTTTTAGTTTAATTTAATTTAATAATCTTTATTGTTAAAAATCAATCGATTTCTTATTTTATTGGTCAATTTTTACAAATTAATCAACTTTTTTAAACTAAAACAAACGAATTAATTTTTATTTAATAATATTTTTAATTAAACTTTAAAATTTTTTATGAATAAGAATAAATTTTCAATTATATGTTAACTTCTTTAATTTTATTTAATTTCGGTATTATAACGGCCTAATATTAGTTGAACTTTTAAAACCTTAAACTTCTTGTCTTATCAGTTTAACTTCTAGTCTAGTTTGTAAAGCATTGTTATATACAACCGAAGCTTAATTATATTTGCATTTTTAATAAATTAAAACTTATTGGAACTAGATTGGAGTAAGACGAACTTAAAACTCAATCTAACATATATGATTTAGACTCTTTTTAGTATACTTGAAACTCAGAGAGAGTTAAGATCAAATATCCTTATCCAAACCTGATGAACTCAAACTAGAAGAACCTGCCTAACCTAATTTTATTTTAGCTACAGACATGGTATAAATTTTCAATCTTTACACACTTCTCCTACAGCATTAGGCAAATTACACATCGGCCAAGTGCACTGTCGGTTACAATCAACTGATGAAAGGAAGAAACTTTGTGAAGTCTGCCTTTTGTTGTTGTAAGGAGTAGGATATTGAATGTTAACCTTCAAGTCCATGCATACTAAAGGATAATGCACAATAACACAGTAAATTGAACCTTTCCTAATATTTTCTCAACCCCAAACGAGCAAAAGATGAAACAGCCTAGTTACCTATTTTTATCATATGCATAACTTTCTTTCTTCAAGTGTTTCTTACACGAGCGAAACGGTTATTCTTATCCTTACTGCTATCTTCATATTCGTCACTGCCGACGAAAATTACACCATCCTCCGGTTGTTCATCATAGACTCCTTCCTCTTCCTCACCATCCCAATCATCGTAAACTTCGTCATCTTCATCATAGTCAAAATCATCATCATCATCGTAATCATCTGCACCAGCTTGCAAAGTATGGTACTCGGGTGGTGGTGGACAATCTTCTGTTATTGCTTTGTCCCTCTTTATTACAAGGTGCCGTATGACTCTTTCGTCTTTGTCGAGCATACTCTTGAATTCATTGATTGATTTGGCTTCCAACTCAAAGTTCATCAAAATGTAGTGCGCATTTTTGGCCTTTTGTATCTTGTAAGCTAGTCTTCGCATGCCCCAATCACTGAATCTCCATACCTTGCCTTTCTTCTCCCTTAAAAAATCTGTGCAGAAACTGTTTATCAGGTATAAGAAACTGTAGACTCCGTCCTCTACTATCAACTACAGGTTTCAAGAAAAATATACGAAGATGAGATCATTTTGTTTATTTTCAAGTAACTGTCTAACGAATTCGGCAAAGCCATACAATAATAACCTGGAAATCGAAGACAGAAGCTTCAAAACCATTCAGACTTTGTTGAAACTAGTATAGAATCATGAGACCCAAGTGTCATTGCCTAAAAAGAAATTTATTCTGTGGGTGCTGTGTAACAAAATCACAAGTGATGCCATGCTGAATGTTTCAATTTCTCTCCAAAGCTCCCAAGTTACCGGAGGCAGAGCAGAGCAAGGTAAGTATACAACCAATATCAAGCCAGTCAAGTCAAATCATGAACATGAGGCAACTCAAATTGTTTTCGTATGGGGCAACAAAGTACAGGCAGATTCCACGTCAATCTAAAGAGAAGCACTAGATGTGCACAATACTTTGGAACTCAAATCAGCTAGCCATATATTAGATATTCTGAAGGCAAAGAATCACCTTGAACTTTCTCATTCACACTGCTAACCTCTTCCGCGTGCTTCTCATGGATTAGATAAACCACTTCGTAATGACGCACTGAAAATACGAAGGCAACAGGGTTACAAACCAACATAGTAACCTCAGTTCAGATAGTCAATCACAGCTAGCTAAGAACTGATGCCTCAGAGGAATTCCTTTGTGCCTGTGCATCAATGTGTGTGTTTCATTTTGGGATCTCTCTCGGGCCAGTGGCAATGAAGAAATGAGAAAAGGTTGCAGTAAAGGTACTTACTTTGGCCTACTTTCAACTGACTCTCCATCTCAAGGTTGAGAGCCTCATAGAGCTTTTCTGTAAATTGAAAAATCATAACACTTCAGCCTCAAAACAAAAATTTACAACAGATAACCAAACAATCAAACGAAGCAATTGCTAGTTAGATCACTCACGTTCTTCTGCGTCAGCGAAGTCAGGGAGGAGGCTACCATCTTCTTGGACTTTCTTCTGTGATTCGAAAGAAATCCAACAACCCAAAATCAAATTGCAAACTTAATACAGAAATGACCAAACACAAACGCAAAAGCAAAAGTTAATACCACAAAGAAAATCCTAAACTTTAATCATTACGATTAGCTAACAATCCCTTCAACTTAAATATCACTTCAACAAAAATGTAAAAGAACAAGCTTTGCAGGTACACACTTCTATGCATAACAAAATTTTCAAAAAAAAACTATAAAATCCCACTAAAACCCTGAAAATTGCGACCAAGAAACGCGAACAGGTCGACAAGCCAGAGAAGATAACGAAGAACAAAACACGGGAAATGGTAAAGTTAACCTCTTTAAGCAACACCGCTTCAGGGAAAAAGCCAGTGGCCTCATCTTGTTTGGGTACGAAGTTGTGAGAGTCGTTATTGTTCTTGTTCTTCTTCGCGCAAACAAAAACTTGTTTTCTCAATCTAAACGATAGCTTCCGACAGCTAAAAGACAAAGAAGAAGGAGGAAACCCACCAGGGAAATTATAGGATGAGCTTCTGCTGACGTAAAACCCATTGTCAATGGGGCGTGTTGAAAGTGGATAAGTTGCAGAGCTATGGAGAAGTATCTTCATCGTTTTATTTTGCTAGTGACTGTCAAAACGTCAAGCCGCAGATTTACATGTGTATATATATACACAGGCAAGGGGTAGATAATTAATTTTTATTAAATTTTAAATTGAATTCAAATTCAAGTTCAGCAACACCAATTTGATCAAGATGTAATTTTTAGTTTAAATTCAATCAGATTTTAGTTGTATAGGATTGAAATACAGGTTCTACATGCATTTCTTGTGTTAGTTTCAGTGGTTCAGACATCCTTTCCAATCTTGATTTGGGCAAGAATACACCTATTTGCATTGGTAATCATCTAGCCAGATCAGGCCGGGAAAAGACCTCGATCAAAACCGGTTTTACTGACAAGGAGTAAGTTCGATCGAATTCAGACTTGAGAACTGAGATATTACACTGCTATTGTTTAGGTTAATCTAGTTTTCTTAGTTTGATGCTCCACCTTTAATTGGCAGGGACAATGAACTACAAAAGCAGGATACTGTACAAGCTCTTTCTTCTCTATGCAGGCTTGAGGAGCTTTTAACAGAAGCCAGTATATAAGACTAACAGATTCCAGGAACTAGTTTTTTATCTCAGACCTTAAATCTCTGTTCAAGACGATTAAAATGCCTCTCATAGAAGCCTGTATGCACCATTTTCTTTGTTCGAGTCGCAAACTGCTTACAAGACTCGGTTTATACTACGAATTTCCCAGTAAATGAAGAATTCCGACTTTTACCATTGCTTCTTTCCCCTTTTCTTCCTCTTATTCCCTCCACCATTTCCACCACCACTGCTCTTGGGACCATTTCCAGCCTTGGCAGATGGGCTCTCAGCGGAAGTGCTGGCAGCGAAATTGTCAAAGACGCCAGCTTGCACCGCATTCTGCAACCACTCGAAGAACTCTTCCTCTGTCATGGATTCTTCTGGCATCCCCGCGTTTCGTTGGCTGGAACTTGCTGACCCCTTGCCAGTATTGTGCTTGGAGGTAACACCAGTGTTCACATGAAAACTTGGCTTGTGGGTGTTGGCTGGACATCTCATTCCCTGCACCAAAATTCAATATTGTGTACAATAAACACTAATTCCAAAACAAGAGAAAAACAATCTTTAGCTGAAACATGCACACAACTATCCATCAAATATCATCTTTACAGTGCAAATTCATCAGATGTTTTAGGGGAACTGATTTCTCTCTAAGGAGTAAATCAAAGGCAACATGACAAGCATTTTGCATTACCACCAGAATTTGCAACCATCTCGTGATTGTCACAAAGATATCGAGAATCAGTTTAATTAATGTACAGTTAAAACCAAAACACAACGGCAACTAAAATGTAAGAATCATGGTGCTATATCTTTAGCTTCGACATAGTTTTAAACTTCAGATCGAATGTTAATGGAAAATTCTTGTAGTGCAACAGCCTACAAATCATTTAGAATTTCAGGTAGATGATTCATTCTTCTCAAACAGCAATTGCTAACATATCCTTCATTTGTCTAATATCCTTAGAACTTATGAAGATCGATAAAGAATTGGGAAGGTTTGAGTGCTTGTGTGTGGAAACATCAAAAAAGAAAACATTCTGACTTTAATCTCGTAGTGAGTAGATTTGTTAGGCAAGACACGAATCTTCAAAGTACTGTCCGATGGATGTTGCTGGAAGTAAATAGCACTACCTGACATATATACCACTGGGTAGCATCATAGATCTTACTATCAGCACATACATATGCACAAGGAGCAACAACCTGCATAAATAATTTCTCAAGTTAACAAAACATCGATAATACTGCAAAATATCGAGAAAATACTCATTTCCAGATACTACATATGATGCCCATATCCAGAACAGTGCGACCTAGTGGCACAAATTACCATGTACCTTCTGTAGTAATCCATAAAAGAGAGGTTGAGAAGATTGCTCAACCCATCCATCTCCATCTTTAGCCTGATGAAAATCCTTGCAATCCTTGACAAAAAAATCCCAAGAATTAAGTAAATATAAGAACTATGTCTAAATACTACTACTCATCAGAAATGTGGTAATCAAATCTGCCAACTTCAAAAGTTACAGATGATTAACTGATACATAAACTGGAAGATAACAAACCTGGCACCATCTAGCTCGAGATTTTGATCTCTCCACATGTACCCAGACATGAAAATTATTGCACCTTTTACATTCTATTCTCCTAGAATCTCCAAAAGGGTTCTTATTTGATGCCTTTGAATGTCCAAACCCAGAAGCAAAGAAACTATGATCTCCACTCTGCACAAAACATAGCAAGATGAAGACTGGCATACACCAAAGTTGGAGATAATAGAGCATCCACAACATAGAATAAGCTTCAGAATTATTGTTTTTGAAAATAAGATAACTAAAATATACTTTCTATCTTCACAAAATTTCAGTATATGGAACATAATCTAATTTTATTTCCCAATGGTCAGCAAATGTGAAGATCAACGAAAACTGCAAGATTCCTTTTGTTTCATTGCAAAGATGGGGGACAACATGCTGGAAAGACTAACCGTTGACAATCAAATGAAAACAGGGTCCCAAGTTGGTAGGACCCATTCCACAAACATCTCCTAATAATCAGGTCAACAAGCACTTGAAGGCACATTACAAACAGAGATGTGCTAAGTGAGTGACAATATGCATTTTAGTAAGATAAGGCTCTGGCAATTGCAAATTTTTACCCAAAATGAGATCAGAATTTACACCAGACCATACTAATTTCGTGCAAGCAGTAACCACCGACAAAAGATAGAGCCCGGGAACGGTTTGCACTTTGCAAGTTAGCTTCTAATAAAAACATGCTATCACAGAAAAAGGTAGAACTAAATGGTAAAGTTGGGCTCAGAATAGAATAAGAGAAAGTATAACCCTGCAGAAATAGTTCAGCAGTTCTTGCTTCCTTAGCTCATCGTCATATGTTTTTCGCTTGGAGGAGTCAAGTAAAACCTAAAGAAACATCACAACAACAACAATTTGTTGTCAGAGTTAGAATTAGTGTTGCCAAAAACATTTAGATCAATCAACAAACTGATAACCAATAAATTCACCTCATATGCATTATGAAGTTTTTTAAAAGCTTCTGCAGCCTTCTCATTGCCACTGTTTTTGTCAGGGTGGACCAACATTGCCTAGAAACAAAACAAGAAACCATACCAATAATTTGCAGAAATTCAGCTTTTCACAAAATACTTTCCAAAATAAAAAGGAAACAACTGCTAGGAGCATGCAAAAAAATTTTCAGGATTCATAAGAGTATATCTTATAGCAATCTAGAATTAAGGCTCGAGATATAGAAACTTATTTAAACAAATCCGAACAGCTATGTACGAGTCCCAGTGGTTTATATAGCAAAAGTACTCAAAATTTGCTGAGTAACAAAATAAGCAAAGGATTGATGCCTGGTACCTTTTTCCTGTACTCTTTCTTCAAGAAATTTACATCCACATTCTCGTATCGGGGTAAACCCAGTACCGAATAGTGATCAGGACAGTTCAACAACCTAACAATTTCATCTTCAGAAGTTAACTCAAATTCAGCCCCACTGGTTGATGGGACTCCAGGGTTACGATCTCTTGATAACCCAGAGCCATGTACAGAAAATGAATCCTGAAAAGCTTCACCACCAAAGAAGCTTTCTTGACCTTCCATCCCCCCAGATTGTTCAGGACTTTGATTGGACCTTCTATGTTGATTAATCTTATCTTTTAAGCAGTATATCAGAATGTCACTAGAGATAAAAGACAAATTTAAACCCAAAAGTAAGCCCCAAAATCCAACGTATGTCCATGAACAATAAATGGAGTACATCATCACAACAAATAGCGCAAGCCGTTCACGGTTCAACAAGAATGCCAACCCTGATTAATAGGAAAATAAGGAAGTATTAGTACAAATAAGGCCACAAAGAGACCAAACAAGCCAAGGAGACATGACAAAACAAATTACCAAAGGCATAGACAAAGAAGCCAAACAATCACATGAAAGGAATTACCTCCCATCATAATCACAAATGAGGTTGTCCAGAAGCTTCCACAAAACCACAGAAAAGAAGCCCCAGATATTGCAGCTACCAAAAGGCCAAAGGTGAAACCTATGGAAACGCCCACGAATGCAGCTATAGCCTGAGTGAATCAACATTTAATACAAGTTTACAAGTGCAAAAGTACTCTTGACAACATAACCTAGTCAGTAATCCATGAACAAAATGTTTTGAAATATGTCTGAAAATATAGATCTAGTTATTTTGCATTTATTTGTTTGGAATTAGAGAAGCAAACAGAAAGATGCAACACTTACCAAAGCAATAAGACACTTGAGCATCCCAACCATAGCAATTACTGACAAAATGCTACACCAAATAACCGAGAAAAAGGATGTTGTCCCCAAGCATAGAAAGGACTTTATGCCTCTTAGGGTACAGTCCAGCCAAACCATTGATAAAAGAAAAATTAGGCTGCAAAAATGTATGAGCCACTTTACAATAACAGGATATGCTTGCTTAATACTCTGCCTAATACAATTATGGGCATCACAGATCTTCGTTGAGAGAGCAGCAAACAAAGGCCTCTGCTTCTCGAGCCACTCAATTGCCAGCTTCCACATGGACAAAGCTGATAGCCTCAAGTTTGTAACTAACTCACTTCCAGAAATTTTCATATTTTCCTTCATATGTTTCAATTGAAAGCGATTAAGCAAGTATCCCAATCCACACTCTGAATATTTAACACCCCTTTCACTGGCAGGAAATGCTCCAACTTCTCCCTGCATTCTAGATGAATCTGCCAAAGGGCTACTGCCATTAATTGAAGTGTTCATAGAAAAGTATTTCTTTGGATTATTTATTTCATCTACCCTCTGTTTCTCTTTTCTCTGAAACTTTCCAAAATTCTGTCTGATCCTGTTCTCATCAGCAGCATGGCTGGTTTCACTCGTAATATCTACAGGACTACCTGGTATGCTACAATCTGGAAGCTGTTCACCAGGAAAAACCTTCCCAGAAGATTCCAAAATTTTCTTTTTGTGGTTTTGAAAATGGCGATCTAACCCATTCTTCTGTTGATTGCCTTTTCTAGCCATGTTATGTTTTATTTTTGGAACTTTAGTGAAAAGAAAGTTGAGTAGAAGCAATTCTAACTATCTTAAGGAAGACATGATATGCCCAATTCATGCCATGTGCAAATCATAATCTCTGATTGAGGCTTTCAATGCTCAGGTCAATAAGCCAATCTCTGCATTGAGGAAAAAGAGAACTTCAAAATATTAATCCAATGCAAAAAGATCAAAAAAAGAACTAGCATATTCAGTACAGATGCAAATCCAAAAGTTAACAATTTACATGTACAAATTTGTCACGAAACTAGATGGTAAAACATCAAAATGTATGTTAATCGTTCCAGTATTTCACATGAATGAAGCACACAATCGCTCAACTATAAGTAAAACTGTTTGCATTGACCAATTGTGCAGAAACAAAATAACATGATGGAACATGGAGCCTAGAGGCACAAACATAAGCGTTAAGAGTAATACTCTGCAACACCCAATATACTCTCCTAACGTTCAAGAGTTTCATTCAAATGACTATAGAAAATATTTCTGCAAACATGTGAAGGTAATAACTTTGGCCATATACTCAAGTGGATCTTAAATAGGTAAATAGACTACAAGGAGCAACCATCGGTTGTATGTTAATAAGGGAAGCAAAAGTATATGCACTTAGGCAGAAAAGGAACCCTATCATGGTCAAATGGGAATCGACCCACATAACTGACTGAAAAGTTAGGGCTAACCAAAGAAATCAGACCCAGAAAACAGGACAGAAACCCATGCAAAGAAATTGAATCAAACTTCTATCCGAGACTAGTGGCTTCAGGTAAAACTATGAGAGAAGATAAGAAGTAATTACTCAGAGACCACCCATTGAAGATCCAAACCCCAAATTTGGAAGAAACATTTGAGATATAACAATAATAAGGAGAGAAAAAAAGGATCCCCAATTGCCTACTAATCCCAAGAATGTTGCAAAGATCAAGAACCAATGTGAGGGAGTCCCAATCCGCCATTTCTTAAACAGAAATCCAATTTGGAACATAATAAATAACGATACGAACATACCTTGAGGCTAGACTACTAAAGCTCCAAGTTTCCAGAGAGAAAGAGTGGTGTAGTCGCAACAAAGAAAGCCCAGAAAACCCTGAAACCACCACATGAGAGCGCTAAAGATACGATTTTTAGAGCAGACTGATATTTCCATTTTCTTGACTAAACGGTGGTTATATATTTATATATGATTGAGCAATCTAAAGGAATCTTAACCAGAACTAAAACAAAATGAACAGATAAAGAATAATAATAGACAAAAGTGGCAAAAAGAAGAAAAAGCTGTCTCAGAGTCTATCTGGGCAAGTGAAATTTTGTCAGAATCTCTGACTGGAAAGACATTAAAGAAAAGAGGAGATTTTTAAGGCCTTTTCTCTTCTGGTTAAGTCAAAATTGTTCCTTCCCAACAACCTTTTAACTATTCCTCACTCCTCAGATTCTTACAAGCTAACCTCTTCGCTGGTGGATGTTGTTGTTGTCGTTCCCTTCCTTCAGCTCTTGTCTGTTCGAATATGGGCTGTACTCTTGTCCTCTCTGCCTGCGCCAGTGTACAACAAAGTCGGTGTCTTTTTGGCTTTGGGTGCGTGACTATGGTAATCCCGTCCCTTGGATTAACCATACCAACCACCATCACTTGTTTTACTTGTGTTTTTGACTTTAGAACTTGTGTCTGTCTTTTGACAATGGCAAGTGTCGAGAAAGTGTTTAGTAATTCACTTGTTTTTTTCATCTTCGTAAACGGAATTAGACATTAAAGATTGATTACAACTTGTAAAACAATCCTCTGTTTTGATTTATATATATGTATATATATAAGTTTGATTTTAATATAGAAATTAGAGACAAGCGAAAAAGAGTGATGGTATGAGACCCTTCTAAGACATGGCTAGAACTCGAGTTTGAGTTTGAGTTTGCTTGAATCGTCCAAAACAACATCATTTTGTAACGAAAAATACCGTTGGGCCAAGACTCGGGTTTGAGGATTAAAACCTAGGTTAATCGAGCTTAACCCAAGCCTTTTGCCAATCCTAGACATACTCGTTCCAATTGTACTAATCTCCTTGGTATATGCTAAGATACGGATGGTAATAAATCAAATTGAGCTAGATCGAAAAAAAAAAGCAAATTCAAAACTTGAATTTGAATCCAAACTCAATGAGTCTGAATAAACAAAATTGATTTCAACTTATTCAAACTCGAAACATATTAAAAGAAATCTGTACTTTTTTGTTGAGTTAGGCTTAGATACCTAACCTGAACAGGTTCAAATCAACTCAAAAGAAATGCAAAACAAGATAATTAGGGCTTAGTTTGAATCAATTAAAATTAAATTTAATCCGATAACTTGAACTAGATCGAACCAATTCGGGTTCAGATCCCAATGCCATCCCTAGCTCCGGATGATGAACTTTGTAAATAGACCTAGCATAAGATGGGCACGGATATTTAGCACATCAACTCCATCTGCTTAATTCTAATGGATTTTCTGCAGAATCACATTAGAATTCCAATTCCTTGCATTTTCATCCTTCCATCACATAAAACTTTAACAACCCTGGCACAACTCGCAGGTTGTAAGAAAGATGGAGCGTCAACTGAACTTGAAAAAACATGTAAAAGACAACATAGTACCAATACCTCTTGAGTCGAACTCTAAACATGGTCTCTCAAACAAGAAACCATATTCTTCTGATTGGCTTTCTGGTTTAAAGTCTCCACTCAACAAGGTTTTAGGCTTCAAGTCAGAGTTGTCACTTAGGAAGGAATGAGATAATTCCAGACTTGAGCTGCTCACCACATAAGTGACATAACAATATCGTGAAAGGTAGTGTTTGCCTGGCTTTAACGGGTTGTTTGCAGATTGTGAATCAACAATCACAATTACAGCTTTTGAAGAGTTCTGAATTCTAGTTCTGCATTCTAGTCACATTCTGATCGAACAGAAAACCTCAGAGTTGCTACTGCTCGAAATCTCTTTAAGTATGATTCTGGAAAATAGAGACAAAAAAGTGATTGAAACCAAGTGTAGACATACTTCTGATGAAACCGGGAAGGGTAGGCAGATTCTGTGGTTCATCGAGAAAAGGTGACAAATCATGGAACAGGCTCATACAGCAATTGTCATTTGATTCAGTTGGCACTGATGAGTCGGTATCTTCATGCCAAATTACTGATAGAAAGTTGACTCTTCAACACACCTCAGGTAATGGTGGAGACTGAAATGTGAACTCCCTCCCATTCATGGGAGTTCAAATGACGTAGAGCTCTGACCTCTTGCCGTCCTACTCTGAGAATTTTAAGTACAAATCTTGCACATGAGTGAAAAGACGAGCCTTCAGAAATGGCTGACTGGAGTGGAGGTAACTCAAAGAACTGGTCCTTGACTACTCATGATCCACTAGCAAGAAGATTAAGTAGTTGATAAATGAAATTAATCAACTTATAAGAGAGAACAAATATCAAGAGATAGTCAGCAGCTTTTTTGAATAAGTTTGACAAAATTGTCATGATCCACACAAATATGTAGAACTGATACAAAGGGTGCTGAAAATGCCTAACCTTTATCAATTTGTTTATTTGGTTAATCACTTTCAAACCTCTTCAAATTGGGAGCTCAAACTCAAGTCCTCGCCAGCTCTACAGCAACTGCCTCAGAGGTTCTGTGGCTGCTAGAATAACAAATGTGAGAGAAACGACTACGCAGCCTGCGAATAAACCCGTTCTGGTTCAAATAAATGGTGTTCAAGATACAATCGAAGAACTGAAGACATTGAAGGCTATCGAAAAGGGTAGTGAAAACAACAAGACTTAAGATTGAGTAATTAGAGTACAAGAAACATTAAGTAAAGGAATTGGTGCGCATCCTGATTTCTCATATAATCCTTATGGAAATGGTCCGTAAAAGAATTGATGTGCAATCTAATTTCTTACACGAACCCAGATACGAAAATGATCATAACTGAGCATTGCCTTGTTCATTGCAAGTGACACTGTGAAGTGATGCATAGTTAATGCATCTGAACCTTATACACAGAGGTGGCTAGGGTAGAAAGTTGCATATCTCACAATAAGCAATAGCTTCCAGACATATCTCACAAGGACAACTTTATTTAGTTCATAATAGGGAGTAAAAGACTAGCATAGTATTCATTCACAATACATGTCAAAGATCCAAATGAATATGAACAACATAACGGTTCAAACAAGTGTCGGTCTTTGCAACAAGTAATTTTGTACAAGAAGAATATTGAATCCCAGCCATGCCCTAATTGCAGGAAGAGATTGTGCTGCGAAATGAATGTGCTGAAAACCACAAGGGCAGTGAAAAGCTGTTCTCCACAGAATACATCTCCTTCCACACTCCACTCCTTCGATGATACACCAAAACCTGTCTATGGGTTGCCAGGAAAACATATTCACCAGTCTGGCTTATTGGAAAAATACCAGGCACCATTACCCTGATACATCTCAAGCTCACCCTATCAACCACATGCCATTGCTCACTCTGATAATCACTCATCACCCAAATTGTCATCCATGCATCCGAAATCTGAATAACAGACAAGCATCCATCCAACTCGAGCAAATAAACCCTACTCCCAACTCCATAACTCACTTGCTCTGGCAAATAAATCTTCCTCCAAACATCTAAATCCAAATCTAATGCAAGTATACACAAACAACTACCAGTTAGCCAATGAAGTGATCCATTTACAAAAACAACTTGATTTTTATTCATGTGTGTAAAATGTTCATTTTGAGATGAAATAAGCTTTCTCCATGCATTCAAACCTGAATCAAATACCAAGCATATGAATGTTCCATCTGGTCTATGGCCAAAAGTACGATGATAACCAGCCAAGACAACATTAAACTTCTGCATAGACAAATTGCATGCCAAACCAACTAGAGCGGCATCACCATCAGGATAAAACCTTGTCACAGGCCTTTCTCTACTCTTAGGCAATAACTTAAACTCTCTAGTCATCGGATTGCAAACATAATAAACACCCTTATCAGGAATACTTGAACAACACAACAAACCGTTACACGAAGCCCTAACTTTAACTCTGTCTCTCAAGAAATCTAAAGAGAACTCAGAGACGCCCCTCAGCTTATCGACGCATATCAAGTTAGATTTGGCATCTGATGAATCGGAAATGTCAACCAATACCATCGGGTTCTTAGCAGATACTTCGTTGTAGAGTTTAATGAAATACTTATCTGATGATAATCTGTACCAATGCTTGCACACAGCTTTGGCTCTAAATAAGGGCTTCACAGGCAGTCTTGCAAGGATTTGAAATGTAACTTCATCAGGAAAAATTCCGTCTCTAGAAGACATAACTCACTCCAAGAATCAAAAAGCGAATCCAGGTACACAATTGTGAAACCAGAAAGGAAACGCGATATCCTTACCAGAGGGTAATTCGACGTGGATATTACAAGAACGTTAATTTCAGGGATCTGGGTCTAGAAAGTTTTCAGTTATACCCTAAGAAATGGCCATTTGAGTAAGAAAAAGATCGTGTCCTGCACAATTCTGCGCAACCAAAAAAATGGGTTTTGACTACAACAATATAATTAGGATTGGATTGTGTTGTTTAGAAGGTGATCAAAGCAACAGATACAGAATCTCACACAGCGTTCGTCAACAAACGGAATATGCCCGTGAAATTACCATTTTTCACTTCGAAGATGGGCTTAGGTTTTGGTGGATCTCAGGCTCAGACTTTCATGGGGTGATCCAAAATGTCCGGACATGGACATCGAATGAAACTCAAAACCCACGACGAGTATGCTGTCCTTCCGACAAAATGTGTCTTTTTCACGAAATATAAAAATTTATTAATTTTTAAAAATTTATTGGTTAATTAATAAATTGATTAGTTTTAATTATAAAAATTATTTAAATAAATTGAACCAAAAAGTAAAAAATAGAATCAAAATATTTGTCAATTCGAAGTTTTTTATTAGTTTTGATAATAGAAAATAATTTTTTATTAATTTCTAAAAAACAACTAATTTATTTACTAACTAATTACTTTGAGTTTGTAAATTTTTTTAAAAAATTGGATGGTAATTATAAAACATGTGTAATGTAATTATTGTATTAGATTGTTAAAATATTTAATAAATTTAAAATTAACTACTTTACTTAGTTAATTGGCGTTTTATAATCTTATATAAAGTAACTTACAAAATCTCCTAAGGGGTAGTCAAATTGGTAGAGTAAGGGCATGGAGTTAAAAAGTCCTGTATTCGAATCTCCTATCTACACTCTCTTGATCGAGTTTGTCATATAGGGCTTACTTGGTACGAAGTATTTAGTTGACGTGATTTGCAGACTATTACGTCAATATAAAAATTTACCCATTGTGCATCTAAAAGATAATAACTGCAGTTCTTCCGTTCTAAAAAAAATAAACTTACAAGGATTACATGTTTATGTTATTTATAACTAATAAAGAAACAAGAGGAAAGAATTAATTATTTTCTTCTTACATAAAAGTAATTATATAAAATGGTATCTTTTAAATTCATATATTTTAATGTTATTCTTATTGTTCATCTATAATAATTAACTTATATTGCATAGTAATATAATCTGACTATCCACTTGTTCGATGCATAATTTCTACGAAAGGTTAAATAGAATTTTCGATTGTGGTTCATGTCAAAGTCAACGTTCTCATTGCATAAGACTTTTCATTTTGCGAGAGTACGGGGAGAATTATAATGTATACAATCTTTCATTTATATTTTTACAAAGACACTGTTTCTGTGAATTAAACATAAAATTTTATGATTACAAAGAAACAACTTTTTATCGATTGTTTTGAATTTGTGGTCCTGAAAATTGAGATTGAAAAAAAAAAACTCCAGCAATCACGAAGGAGAATGGAAGCTTTAGTTTGGACCACCAGACCATAATAGCTCCTCCTTAAATCCAAAAACCATTGACATTATTAGATTCCTGAATTGGGTATGAAGATTCATCTTCGGACTCACCTCATGCATGGAACAAAAGGGTGTTTGCTACAATTCAATTATGGTGGCGTTAAATGGAACTCCAAGAACTAGTGTGTGTCTCCTAGTATTTCAGGCACCGATTCCTTTGTCTGAACATAGTTATTTTGTTTGTTTTGTGATTGGAGGGTCACATCAATTTTCCCAATCTACATAAGACACAGAACCCAACATAATGTTTTCCCAATGTCACATGTTCAAGTCCGATGGTTTTACTTATTCCTCAACTCGCATGGCATGCATTTGTAGATCCGTAGATAGATAGATAGAGTAGTAAATGCTGAATTCACCATTATTGCAACTTTGGTACATCAATGCCAATTCTTCCTACCTACTTCTCTCCAATAACTCTATGATTTTATGTCCGTTTGCGGTGAATTCAGTCTGGATCGAGGTAGAGTTTGAGCTCTTAAGAGTTTTAATCCCGGTTTTGAGTTTAATACTAATCGAGAACAAGTTCAGTTAGAATTAAACGAGATCTCAATAATTACAATATTAAAGTCAAAATTATAGTTATTGAACATAATATATATAAAACTTTGAGTGGAACTGAAAAGGGTACATAGAGTATGGGCAAGGAGTGGGACTGAACATAGCATATATAATTTACACGTACGTGAATGTGACATGGTGGTAGACAGGTTATGGAGGCAATCAGACTTTGTGTCTGAATATGAGAAACACGGTGGAGAGACGACAATCAGCCGGCAGCTTCTCGCCGGCCGGTAAACAGATTAGAGTACTTTACACGTATATAATGAATGAGCAATGAATTGACTTTGAGTTTGATAAAAAGAATTTCTTGGATCCCATTTGTTGAACGATTCGAGATTTGACTAAACATATCATTTGACACAATTTTATTACATTGTATGAAAAGACGGTTTTTGGAATCGAGAATATCCTTTTATTTTCACCAAATTTGCTCGTCTGGTTATTCTTTTTCAACTTTGTTTTAGTAAATCTGTTCTATATATTTATATGGAGTTCATACAAATATATAAATGAGATTTAATAGAATATGATAAAAATATCATAACTAATACAGGTAGGCCTGGCAAAATTTCGTCTAATAATCAGACCCTGTTTGATCCAGAAAAAATCAGATACATGTTAGAATTTTTTTGACTAAATTTAAGCTGAGTTGACTGATTTTTTTCCGAATTTAAATCAAATTTAGATTCGTATTGATCTAATCGGATAAAATGCCTGAATTTTTAAAATTGGTCAACAACGAACATTTAAAACAGATTAAAATTTTCCGGGCCGAATTTAAAAAAGGCAAAAAAAACATTGTTTCAAAATTTGATGAATTAAATTTTTTTCGTAATTTTGAATTTTGATTTGAAGTGTGCTTTTTTCTTTTTTCCCCTTTTTTTTTGTGGCAAGGGATAGGAAGAAGATGGTACAATTTAATGGTCCTTTGCTATTAGTTAAAATCGAACGAATCGTTTTCGAATTGAATTGGGTGTTTTCTAATTAGGTTCAATTATGGGTCAACTTGGTAAAAAAATAGTTTCAAATCGGTTAGGGTTATAAAATTTTTACCTTTGTCCAAATTGTTCAAAATTAATTTAATTTGAAGCCGATTTTTTGCCAACTCTAAATAGAAAAGATGTGATTTACCCCTCTACCACTTCGTCAGATCGAAATATAAGGCGCCTGAAGTGGATGATTCCACCTTTTTTAGTGCAAGAGATGTGGTCCTCCTGTTTTTTATTAACATGAACCAAATCCTGTGAGTTTGAAGTCAAATCATGTGATATATATATATATAATACAATATATACAGATATATATAAGTCACTAAAAGACATACATATATTTAACAAAACATAAAACGCAGGCCAAGGCAATCGGAGGTGGTGAGTTTGACCATATCTTAGAAAACTGTGATGGTTATGTAAAGCACCACATAATATTTTAAATATTTATATATATATAATTAAAAAAAGCATTAAATTATAAGAAAATGACATTTTCTTGGTTTTTTTTTTCAAATTTTGTTGGAGTTGATGGGACAGTGTTCTTTACAAGTACCTAGATTCTCACTTCCCCACCTCTTCTTCCTCTTTTCGCTTTCTTTAATATTCCTTGAAATCTGCTCTACTCTTCCTACTTCCTACCTTAACCTTGTTTAATTATATGATATAATGTGTTTAAGTGAAGAAATTGTATTTAAATTTATGATATTACGGTAAAAGCAAGACGTCCAAAATGAATCGGATCGGATCGGAACGGATCGAGTTCGGATTTGAAAGAAAATGTTGGTCTGAACTGTTTCAACTCTGCAAATGGTTTTTCAACAAAAAAAAAAACTCTACAAAAGGTTACTTATTTGCATAGTTTCAGGTGAGCTGACTTTGGTAGGAGCTCTGATTGTGCACCTGAAACAGGAACCAGACTAGCCCAGACCAGACCAGACCAGACCACACGAGGGCGCGCACAAGCACTAACTGACTGACCATTTCCAAGTTGATTACAATACAACCGAACGTGACGGACCAAAAGCTGCCACTTGGACAACCAGAAGACCATTCAGACACAACTCCACCCGGCCACCCCCTTGTCTCATTGTACGGACATGAGAAAAAAAAATATAAGCAAGTGTATTTTAAATTACTCTAAGTTTTAAAAAAAAGTTTGAATACAATAAAATAATATTATTTAATTTAATTTATTATAAATAAAAATTGAATTAAATTGAAATTTATTTTCATTTTTAAGTATATTAATTAATTATAAGCTTATATATATTGCAATTTACAGGCTTAAAATATTTTTACTCTAATTTATTAATTTATTAGATATTAAATGAGTGTTTGGTTAGTTGGTATGAGAAGAAAGGAATGCGTAAAGAATGAAAAAATTAGTTGGTAAAAAAGTAATACTCGAGTTGGTGGAGTGGAGGGCATGGGGCCAAAATATCCCGTATTCAAATACTTATGTTTTTTAATCAAGCTTGTCATATAAGACTTGTGTAGTACGAAATATCCGATTGACGTGATTTGTATGCTATTGCGTTAATCCAAATATTTATTAATTATTCAATGCGCATTTAAAAAATAACAATTGCGAGTTTCTCCGTTATAAAAAGAAATTTTGTAGAACAATACTCTATATTTTCAATATAATAAAAAATAAAAATTATATCTATTTTTATTCCTCGTTATATTTTTTATAATTTTAATTATTTTTTTCAAGTGAACCAAACGCATCGTAATATTAAAACTTTATAAATTTCATGAATATAAAATTTTGTTGACCATTTCAAATTTACCCATGTTGGCTGTGGATTTACCCCAACCCGACAAGCCGGTCGGGCAGACATTATTATATGTACATTCCTGAAATTAATTTCTTTAAAAATCAATTTAAATAATTAATTAAATGAAATTAATGTCTGTTTATTACTTTAATTAGATTTTAACCTGTAATTTTAAAAAATACAATATACAGGACCCATGTTAAGTCGGTTTATTCTTCTTTTTTGGGGCCTTTTGGAGGAACCCACTCAACCTAACCTTCTTATATACCTCCGCCATTACTACACCAGTAACATCTTCTTCTTCTTCTTCTTCTTCTTCTTCTCTGTATCTCTGAACATGGGAGAGAGAGAAAAGTTTCCAAAGATGAAATCTTGGCACGAGTTTCTGAAAGGTACGAGTCCTTTGCTTTATGTGGAATGTCAAAGCTTTTGTGTACAGTTTTTTCTGGTGTTGTCCCTGACAAGGAGTTGTGGTATTAAATTCGTAGACTTTGAACATGCTCAAATTGTCTAACCCTGCATAGTTTATTGAGAAATGAGTTTGTTTGTTCCTGGGAATGTTCATTAATGTCTTAGTTTCAGTGAAGAAGATGTTTAATTCTAGCTCATACCAGTAAGCTTCTCTGTGCAGGTGACCTTGAGCTTGAAGGTGAAGTTTCAGATGAGAGTAAGAGTATGAAGAATCCAATCTTCTGATAATCTGGTGCTATCCTACCTGAGCTTTTATCGCTACCCTTTTTTTATAATTCGTTGTTTGTTCTTTATCTTTGTTTTTTTTTCTTGACCTTGTAAGACCTTTTCTTGACCTTGTAAGACCCCATTTTCAGTCCCTTCTTTTCATTTCCTCTCAATTCATGGACTTTGTATCAGAATCTTCTGATATGAAGTTCAAACCTTTTCTTTTCCCGTTCTTTCCCAACTCAGCTTCTCCTTCCTTGTCTATCCCTCCTGAGCTGCTTAACTTAGACTAGAATATGATCGCTCGAGTTAAAGAAAATACAAGTTTTGGTTCACAAACCAATGGAATATCAGTAATTCCCATCTGGGTTTTGCTTTTTTGCCCCTTACATGCAAGTTTTTATGTAGAAAATGTTTTGAGCTACTGATCCTATTTGAAGAGTTTTTGTAGGGAAAAAAAAAAAGAAGAAGAAAAACCCTATCTTTCTTATTCTGTCAAAGCCATCAATTTCGATTGGTATTATGTGTGCAGAAAATATGCTGTTGCAGAGCATCAGTGTTGGTTGTTTTATACGTTGTTCTTGTTGGCTGAGAAGCAAAACAAATAATAAAGCATAAATATTCTCTCAGATCTGTGTAAGAGGGCCTCCTCTTCTTCCTCGTGACAGCTTTAGTGTACAAATTTGTGCGTGTCCACTGTATTATTGAAGGGGGTCTAGTCTCTTTTTTCGAGACCCTTTTTTGTACCGAGAAAAAGTTGTCCATTCAAAAGCTGTCTAGCTTGCTACTTACTGCAAAAAAGAAGAACAAAAAAACATATTTTTCCACAATCTGATGAGCTCAGAAGAAGATTGTAAAGGGATACCAAAACAAAACAAACCAGAGTTGTTGTAAGTTTATGCTTCTTGCTTTCTTGAACATGGTGTGCTCCTCGTTAATGGAGGTTTATGATTCCGTTTGTAATGCAAAAGTTTTGGAACATGTCAACATCATGAAACCCGAAATCTGTTAGCCAAGTTTGGTGGACCAAAAATAATCAGTAAGCCATGATAATTCTATCAGATCAGTCATTCTTGTACAAACTGTGGTTAACCCTACCTGCCCCCAAGAATTTCTAAGATAGACATCTGTAATTGTTCATTAACAATGGTGTTAATTGTAGCTTACAAGCCTAAGATGAAGAGAGTTGATAATTCACCATTAAGGTCTTTAACTATGTTGTAAATTAGGAGTTAATATTATCTTCTGTATCTTGTCTCTTACAAACCCTATTTTTTCTCAGTTCTAACATGCTCAAAGTTCTTCTAAAAAAATGGGAAAGTTACATTACTTAGAATGATTGATGTGAAACCCTAAAATTGGTGCTAATTATTGGTTTGGGTTCATTAGTCAAAACCCATTTTATAGTATCAAGGCAAAATAGGAGACTTCTAACACAAAATGATGGCCTCCACAAGTGGGTATTGAAAAGCGAAATGGCTTTACCTTGATCTTGATGTATGACTATGAAGAATTTTCTTTTTACCTCACTTTTGGTAAAAATAAAAAAACCCTAAATTGAAATTGAGAAATTGAAGAAAGAGCTAAAACCCTAAATTAAAATTGAGGAGGAGGAGGAGGAAGGAAGAAGAAGCTCTCATCATTTGATTTGAGTTGCTATAGGTCTCTATTCCCAACATTGGGCCCTGTTTTTACCATCTTTGAGCAACATAGTAACATGGCTCACTCATTAGGTTTTGCTTTTGCTTCAAAACTTCATCTTTCAAAAGGCGTAGACTGACCAGAGGGATTGCAAAAACCACGAATGAAAAGGAGAGGATACGATACGACGTCATCTGATCCCAATAATGTGTTGATGAAAATTTTACACCTATTGCTGTTACTTTTTCAAAAAGTCAAAAGTACCCCCTTTGACTTTTTATCCACGTTACATCATATGCAGGGTTCATAATTAAAGCTAAGTTGATTGATCTCGATCTTGAATATGTAAATTTGATTCAAATTTTCTTTTAAAAATAATATTATTTTAATATAATTGTATAAATAAAATAATATTATTTGTTCTTTTGGTTTATAAATTTAAAATTAAAACTATATCATTATAATCAATTAGCTAAAATCACATTAATTTGTACAATAACAATAACTTAGTGAAAATCTCGATTATTTTAAAATTTAGAAAGGTCCAAAAATATCTATCATTGCTCCTGATTAATAGAGAGACTTAAGGTCGGCAAAAAATCGATTTTAAACTAAACCAGTTTCGGACAATTCAGAAAAAGGTAAAAATTTTATGACCCTAAACTGGTTTGAAATCAAAATTTTTTTCCCAAGCTGACCCAGAATCAAACAGGATTGGAAAACACCCAATCAGGTTCAGAACCGGTTTGTCCGAATTTAAATAATAGCAAAGGGCTATTAAATTGTACCATCTTCTTCCCATCTATTTTTTTCTATAAAACCAATCAAAAAACTATAGCAAAAAAAGCTAAATTATGGTTTTTAAAATTGGATCGGACAATTTAATCGGTTTTAAATGTTCAGTGCTGACCGATTTTAAAAATTCGAACATTTTGTCCAATTAAATCAACCCGAATCTAGATTTGATTTTAATTCGGATAAAAATCAGTCAATTCGGTTTAAATTTGGTCCAAAAAATTCTAACCTGTATCTGTTTTGTTGGATAGAACAAGATTAAGTTATCGATTCGGACAAAATTTTACCAAACTTAGAGAGACTATTTCTGATAAATTCACGGACACACAAACACACATGCAATGAACTTTAAGCCAAGATCAAATCTTATATAACGAGTGCCGAATCAAATGGACCCCAACCTATTATTGTCACTATTTCTAAGAATGATAAAAGAAAAACATTTTAAAAATCCTTTTTAAGCTATTTTTTTATACCTATTAATTCAATTATGGCTTAAAATTGTCTTGGTATATATAGTTGGCTTCGATAGGGTTGTCAAATATAGCTCGACCCGTCTGTTATTTTAAAAAGGACATTGTTTTTGATATTTTCCTTTTAAAACATATGGTGGGCCAGATCAGGAGAGGTCATGGCTCGGCTTAGCCTATTGACAAGTCCAAACTCCGGCCCTAATTGTCGTCACTTTACATTTTTTAAAATTAAACTATTTAAAAATGTTTATAATAAATTTTAGTATAGTTTAAATTTACCTCGGATTGATAAAGTCTAAACATAATCTAATAAATGAGATCAGATTTTTAAAACATATTTAATATTAATTTTAATATTTTTAAATTTAATATTAAATTTAAGAATATTAAATGTTTTTCAGAATCAAATAATAAAAAGATTGCTCTCCACGTTCTCATAACTAGACTGATTCTTATCAATTTTGGGCCTTTTTCTTGCTTATAATTTCTTTATGGGCTTATCTGATGGATCCATCTACAATAAAGATTTGTATTTTTTAATAATAAAGTGTCTCTTTCACTGCCATTAATTATAAAAAAATTAATGTTGTATTTAGTTAAATTATTGTAATTAAAACATATGACAAGACTTGAATCTAACTGATAAACCTGCTCATTTATAGGGATGTTAAATGTGGCTCAAGTTGATCGGACAACGGATTGATCTGACCGTTATTTTAAAAATGACGTTATTTTTTATCTTTTTTTTAAATATGATAGGTCACATTGGCCAAGCCGAGCCACAAGCTATCATAACCTGATCCATTGACAAATCTACTCATTTGTGATCATAAGATCACAGGTTCAAGTCACAGAAATAATTTTTTTATAAAAATACAAACAGAAGGTTGTGTACATTATAACCTTCCTTGAACTCACATAAAACGAGAAGTCTTACGTACTGAATATGTTGATTAAAGGCCGTAAAAAAGGATATAATATAGAATGTGATATTTGTTTTTATAGTAATTCAGTTATAGTAAAGAGAAGATTATTTTTCTATTTTCTCTTTTCTACATGATATAAAATTAGGGATGTTAATTTCGGCCCGGTTTATTTTTGGCCCGAATTTGGCGGATTATAGGCGGGCCACGGGCCGATCATGGTCCGCCAGTGAGGCTCATGGGCAGGCCCGGCCCGGCCCGCGGCCCACACTACCCACGGGTCAGCCCGTTGTCGGCCATTTTTAAGGCCAAGCCGGGCCTATTGACATCCCTGTATAAAACACAGAGGATGTTATTTTTATTTTTTATATAGTTTTTATGACATGAAAATATAAAATCTACGTTTCATTTTCTTTTTTCTTAATTTTAATAATATAAAATGGTTTATAAGCAAAAAGATGTCGGCATTTTTTTTAATTATTACGGCACGAAAAGCCATCAATTTTGACTTCCACATTTAATTGACGGGCAATCTTAGTATTTGAAATTTGAGGCATTAAATGTCGAAAAGTCTAAGTTCTTGTGAATATCAATTAGTTTGACTTGTTCAATTGTAAAAATTTTGAACCGTCTGATTTTTCAGTTCCATTTATTTTAATAACTCTTTTTATTAAAAATTAATCAGTTAATCAATCAATCAATTAATTAATTAGTCAATTTTTATAAATTAATAAGTTCTTTCAAACTAAAATTAATTAATTGATTTTTATTTAACAAATTTTTAATTAAACTTTAAATTCTTTGATAAATAAGAACAATCTCTTTCAACCTTATTTTAATTAAATGATTACTATAAATAAAAAAAGATAGTAACTAATTGACAAAAATGGCATGAACAATTTAAATTCTTTTGGGCCATTTTATATTATTTTAATATAATTAACCAAAATAATTTTATTTTAAGTAATTATATTAAAATAATGCTCAATTAACTCAAATTTTAACTAGGATAATCTTAAAATTTAAATGTCAACCTAAGATAAGATGAGATTGATAAAGAGTGTTCATTGGACTTGGTGAGTACATTGGAGAGTGCATAGGAATACCAAACCTACCTCTTTAGGGTTCAACTTCAACATTCAACAACTGCTTCATAGTTACCTAAAATATAGCTCCAACTTGTATTATTAACCCTGATTTGATTTAATTCAATTGACCTCCATTATTGGTTTGCCTCTTTAGGAATAGGTAACTTATAGTCAATTATTGTTTCATTTGTATTTTCCACTACCAATAGTATTAACTATTTGTAGGCTTATCCTTATCCACCCAAAACAGATTATAGCTACAATTTCCAAGGCCAGAAATGATTGTGACACACAATTTTTTACATCATTTAGTACATTTTAATATTTTGATTGAACTTTAAAATAAAGTGACAACAAATTAAATGTAAGTTTAAATTTAGTTGTTTTTAATGGATTAATTAATGGGCTAAATCAGGCCTAGCCTGATATGAAACTTAACTCTTTGAAGTAAAACGATAACGTTTTATCTAGAAAAGTTAAGCATCATGTAAATTTAGGTCTGAATAACTTAGACCTATATTTAATTGAAAAAAATAAGTTATTTTATATTTTTAATTTTTAAAAAATTAGAAAGATCAACCCATGAATCGACTCATTGTCATCTCTATCAATGATAATTTTTGGTAAATATTAAAATGCTTATATTTAAATTAAAATTATTGATTTGTTAATTAATAAATTAAAAATTTTAATTTGTGGATGTTGATGGTACCATTACCATCACCATCTTGGCTACCACTGACCAACTAATTGGTCATATAAATACCCTTTTCTTTAATATCCACATAGATAGTTAGAAATTGACATTTTGGAAAAGACCATTTCATTGGAAAACTGATAATGATAATGATGTATTTTATTTTTAATTGGACTCAGTCTAAAATTAATAGTTTAAATTTAAAATAAAATATATAATTTGATTCAATTTAAAGAAATTATGTTATTTTATTACATAAATAAATTAAAAATTAGCCTTAATAATATTAAAAAATTGAATTTAAAAGATTTTTTTTGTTTGCGTGTTAACATTAATGACCAAGTCAACAAATGAACAAAGTCAACCTTCTTGGATGTTTCCTGACAGGAATTTGATAGTTGTACTTCACCACCCACAAGCCTTGGATTTCTGAATGTTACACACTTCCAGAGATTCTCTCTTCCTCTTCTTCTCTATTTATGTTCCTCTTCTATCCTATGTCGTCTTCATCCATAACTACACTCCTCTAACCTTCTTCCTCTTTCAACCATTCCTCTTGTCTTCCCCTTCTCCTTCGGCTTACTCTTGGTCTTTCTCTTCTCTGCAGCTATAGTGTAAGTTGACAAGCTTTTTCACGTATAGTTATAGCCTGTTTGAGTATAAGGAAATAGCCATGGTTGTTGCATCTCCATCTCAAGTTCGAGCTGAGAAGGTTCAGTCCGTCGAGTTGCCTGTAATCGACCTCTCAGCTTCAAGATCAGAGGTGGCAGGACTCATTGTAAAAGCCTGCCAAGAGTTTGGTTTCTTCAAGGTGATCAACCATGGGGTTTCTGAGGACATTATTTCGAGAATGGAACAAGAAAGTCTCAACTTTTTCGCTAAACCTGCTAACGAGAAGCTGCAAGCTGGACCTGCCAATCCCTTCGGTTATGGCTGCAAGAACATAGGCTTTAATGGTGACGTTGGAGAGGTTGAATATCTTATGTTCAACACCAACCCTGTTTCCATTTCTCAAAGATCCAAAACCGTATCTAGTGACCCAGTAAAGTTCAGGTATTCTTACTACAGTCTCTTAATCACTCGTATGTCAACTTTAGAAGAAAAATGTTTGCATGTCTCACCATCTTTGGTATCATATCAATCAGTTTTCTGCTTATAGATTGCTTGTTTCTTTCACTTTCCAATTCGAAAAAGCAATACAATAACCTTGAAAACTAGCAAATCGGGTATAAGGATGAACGGTTGTAAGTACTACAGAATCTGACTGCTGACAGGTCGAACAACACATGTAGCAGAAACGTAACCATTGTTTTCTTTTAAAAGTTTAGATTCTTTATTTTATAGTTCTTCGCATTATTGTAGTAATAATAATCTTAAACCATTTTCTTAGTAACGTTACAAGTTAGAATCACTGAAAAAAAGGGTCTTTGAGAGAGGGGTGATCTCTGGTTCTCTTCTCCTAGAAGGTGGGATAACATGTCAGACACATAGGCTTTTTCGTTTCTCTGTCACTTCACTTCCATCTATGTACCCATTTTGGATTGACTGGTCAGGGAAAGGTCCAATCAAATCCAGAGAAACTAAGATTAAAGAGAAAACAATAAAAAAATACCCTATGCCCTACAAGAACGGGAGGTGATGATTATGAAGTTTTTTGTATGGATTGGATTGGAGATGAAATGAAACTGATGTGATGATTCTTTTCTGGTTCTGATGGATGTGGCAGCTCTGTGATGAGTAATTACATTGAAGCAGTTAGAGAGCTGGCATGCGAGATATTAGATATGATGGCAGAGGGAATGCAGGTCCATGACACGTCAGTGTTTAGCAGGATGATCAGGGACGTTGATACTGACTCAATCCTCAGGCTCAATCACTACCCAGCTATACCTATACTACAGAATACTAGAGACACGTCAGTATCATCTCCTTCTTCTTACAAGGTTGGCTTTGGAGAGCATTCTGACCCTCAGATCCTCACTGTCTTGAGATCCAACGACGTGGGTGGCCTCCAGATTTCCTTAAATCACGGTCTGTGGGTCCCCGTTCCTCCTGACCCAGCTGCCTTCTGGGTCAATGTGGGTGACCTGTTACAGGTTTGTTCCACCGCTCTCATGTTACTAGTAGTATTAATACTGCATTAAGATTTAAGATACAATCTAGTAATTTGAGAATTTATTTAACACGCGTCCAAAAAATAACAATTGCAAATCTTTTTCCAACTGAAATGGACTGATGGTAACTAAGGAATCCTTCCTGTAGATTATGAATTGAGTTCTTGATGTTGTCAGTGGAGTGGGGACTCACTTGTTACAAGTTCCCATCAAATGAGGGAATATCAGCAGATCTATTCTATTTTCGAGTAACTAGCTGGTTTCAATTCACAAGTCGGCTTCAGAAAGTTTTCAACTTGCTGTACTTGAAACGATAATTTTTTCTGGAAAACGTACCTCAGGTTTTGAATACAGGATCCACCAGACCAGACTCCTTTTTTTAGGATATCTCGGAAGATTTTTGAAGTTTCTGATGTTGACATAAATTAAGCAGGAGCTTTACGGTGAAATGTCACTCTTTTTTCGAATTGCAGACTCTGCCACTAATTAGTGCCTTTTCTACTGCTAAAATGAAGTCGAACTTGTTAGGGAAACCGATTTGAAGATAAAGCTGATGTTTTTTATGTTTGTTTTTGTGTTTCTGTTCTGTCTCTGTTTCCTCCGTCTAGGCTATGACAAATGGGAGATTCGTTAGTGTGAGGCACAGAGCTCTGACGAATTCATACAAGTCAAGAATATCAATGGCATATTTTGCCGCACCACCACTTCAAGCAAGGATCTCTGCACCGCCTGAGATGTTCACACCGATCAGGCCTTCACTGTACAGGCCTTTCACTTGGTCTGAGTACAAGAAAGCTGCGTACTCTCTACGGCTTGGAGAGAGCCGACTCGACCTCTTCAGGATACGAGGAGGTGACGAATGAATCATTGCTTGAAATAATCTGCATCACTTGGAAATGGTTAAAGGCCGTGTCTTTTTGGCGCCCAGATAGGAAAATTCTGGTTCGAAATGGTTAAAGTCGTGTATTTTTTATGCCCAGATCGGAATGTAGTTCCTGGTAAAGAGGGAATGGCTTTTGCAGTTTCTTAGTGTGGTCACTAATGTAAAAGTTTCTATTTCAGCATGCTGAAGTTTATGTTCGGTGATTATGATGTTCATAGATGAAACATGCTTGCCAGAAAATGCTTCAGATAAAATTTCAAGCGTAGGAACTAGTGAAAAGTAGGCTATACTGCCATGCGAGTATTTGAAACAAATTTTATTGAAGAATGAAGATTCAAAGTTAATACAAGTTAACTGTTTCTATGGCTTCTGCTGCTATTAAGAAGCCATAGAAATAACAATAGAAGCTCTCCGAAAACAGAGCCAACAAATTCAGATCGTTTCTTAAGTACAACCCAGTGAAGGGTTACCAGATGTTAGGTAATGAAGTGGAAATATATCATAAATCTAAGAGTAGCATTAATTATTCACATGAAAAGGTTAAAGACTAGCCTTCTTGACCGTTCGTTTCTCCATATTCAGCAACTACCTCAACATGCCTCTGCAGGCAGGAAGATACCGAAAGACTATGTGTGACTTTTCGACTTTGCTGCACGGCGTGAACATTTTTTCCGGCCACTTTTGTTAAGAGCACAAACACAAGTCTCCAGGATGTCATAATCCTCCTCCCAGAATAACAATGAGGCCTTCTCTGGTTTCTCTAAGAGCATCTTGGATGTTAAGAAACCGGCAATTGTCCATGTCTGGCAAAGTCGTGCCTGCTTGCCAATAAACCTCCCGCTGCGTGTGTCGTAGTATTCAGGCCACAGATCTGCAGACAACCTCTTCTCCGCTGACATGACAGCCTTCTGTGCAAGTTCTGGTCTCCCCATCTTGATGCATGCCAAGGTAAACTGGATAACAAGCGTTGATGTCAGGGAATATCTTTGAAACAAAACCAATAAATTCTAGAATAATATTATGTATACCTGCCATAAAAGTGTAGGCCACGATCCACCATTGTGATATGACCATGGGCTGCAACATTCAAAGAGAATTAGCATAGAGGAAAGGCTGCCAATTTGAATCAGTAAATGCCATTGTAGCTGAAAAGGTAAAATGCGGAAGATAAAAAAAGAACCGCATATACATATAACAAAACAGGAGTCTCACGTATTTTTAGGATCACTGCCAGTAATTATTCGCCATTCTTCAGACTCCAAAGCAGGGTAACAAATTTTAAGAGGCATACCGGCCACAAGATCGTCCCATTTAGCCTCAATCAAGTTGAGAATACCATTGTTCTGTTTTTGAGTTCCTAAGGAGGAAACAATGGCCCAAAGATTTCCAAGAGTGAAAAACCTAAAATCCATATGAGCAGGTTGAAGATTCCCAATGAGGTAGCCACCTTCCTCAGGGATCCAATCCACAAGCCATGAAGGAATTTGATCTGGATAGATGTTAAACTTGTTGACTGCATCTTGGGAGTATTCCTCAGTGTGGTAACGATAAATCTCATTGATCTTCTTCATATCCACCCAGTAGTACTCTCTGACATGAAATGACAGAGCACTGAGTCGGTTATTGATGGCAGCCACCAAACTTTTAGTTCCATCATTGACAGTGAGCACCTCACGTGCGCAGCGCAAAGCAGTGTAAAATAAGGCCTAGAACATCATATCGGGTAAAGCGAGTGAAACACTAAGCATATTTAGTTTGCATGGCTATGAATGAAGTAATATGGCAAAGTAGACCATGAAAACGATGCATATATGCGCTCGAGGAAGGGGAATATTGCTAGGATGTTTACAAGAGACAGTTAAATTAGGTCAAGTCAAGAAACTCCTGCATCAATTTTTCACTAGTTACTTGTTCCCTAAAAATAATTTGTTCCGTAATCAAAGACTTCTATAGCTCAACCCTAGGTCTAGTTTCTATTGGTAAATGTAGCTCTAACTCTTAACCTTTACAACAAAATATTGATGAGAGGAAGTTTCAATAATGCATGGACTCTGCTCAGCTTACTTGGATTTCGAGGGGATGTCCATGAATGCCCATCCTTCTATCAATCATGCACGACCCATCAGTGACTAGTAGAGTTGGAAACATGTCAAATCCATCGGTCAAACACAAATTGAGTATGAGTCTTATGCCTGTCTGGACATCAACCCTCTCTTGCAATGCATAGTCACCTGTGATCTTTCCATAAGCTCTCAACAAAATTATCCACCACAGCCCTGTATATAGAACAAATACTTGCTTTAGATTACTGCAGTTCTAGACACATAATAGTTCAAACAGAACTACTATAACAAGAATTTAAAGTTTGCAAAATTCCAAATATTAACCAAGATAATATACAGTGTGCAATCGCTTTCCTTTTACCTGAATCTACAGGAGCTACACGCCCAATGGCTGATTCGCCAAAATCAGGGTCCAAAACCTCCTCAAGGGCTCCATCACTTCCTTCTAGAGGCACAGACTTAACTTTGAAACTTGCAGGCATCAGACCTTGCCCAGGACTGTAACAGTCCACTGTCTTCTCCCAACTCTAGCAAAACAAGAGATATTTTCTAGTTCTGTAAATAAGAATGCACACACTAACTTTTTTATCCCCCATGGAAAAGCATTAAAGGTGATCATGCATATTGAGACCGATACTATTATGTCACATCCCCAGCAAAAGGAGTAGTTAATTCATTTTTGAAAGTTTCATCCTTTGCAGCAATTGAAGTTCTCACTCATGACT
The DNA here is from genome assembly GCA_025629805.1 of Erythroxylum baracoense. Classification (NCBI taxonomy): domain Eukaryota; kingdom Viridiplantae; phylum Streptophyta; class Magnoliopsida; order Malpighiales; family Erythroxylaceae; genus Erythroxylum; species Erythroxylum baracoense. The sequence continues at coordinate 5,320,788 of JAOTAY010000005.1, forward strand.
GCCAGTGGTACAAAACACAAACCTTCTAGGTCATTTCTTCTGTGCATTGGTTCCTATTTAATAAGAGCTAGGAAGACGATTAAAGCACTGCTATAGCAAGCACTAAGTTAAATGAGCCCACCAATAATGTATCAAATCTTTGTAAGGACAAAAATGATTGAAAAGAATAATATTTTGCCAGAATGTCTAAGCATGTCTTTACACCAATACTCTTTGATTGATCTTCTATGGGGCCTCTACTTCATGAGGAAGTCTTAGGTACAAGATAAGCATGTCTAAGGGAATGGGCATGCTGAGAAGTTCAAAAACGAAGTACCTGTAATTGCAGTGTGTGAAGAAGAAAATTCTTCACTATCTCCGCATCTCCTTTAAGTAGAAAAGCAAGTGCAGATGGTACAAAATCCCGAATGAAGACTTGATCGTAGTTCAATGGCTGCTTATCAGCAGGATCATTAGCAGCAACAGTCCCCACTGGATTGCCACAATAAGTCACAACGGCATCTTGGAGCAACTTCCATGCCTCCTTTTCAATCTCAGACACCTCTCTCTCAACTCTAGGAGTAGCCTCATTCAAACCCTTTAAAAAATCTATATTTACACCAGATCCATTTATCTCTACCCTATCAGACTTATCTTCTTCTTTAATTACATCATTTTCTGTTTCAATCTTCTCAATCACTAAAGGCTTTACATTCAAGCCACCTTGAATGTAAATCCTCTCGAACCCATTTTCATTAACATTAGACTCTACAGATGTTGAATGATTTCTAAAATCTGAAGCAACCTTGGGGACTACCAAAACGCCCCTTAAGCCACCTCTACGATCACGTAAACTCGACACAAAAACCCTAGCTTTACCCCAATTCGAATTGGAAAGATGAAAAGCTCTAGAATTCGGATCGAACACAGACTTATAACCCCTGATTTGAGATCCATTACAACTAGCATAGCAGCATATTCTACGGCTAGGAACGGAACGTGAATGTGATTTAGACAAATTATGTTTAAAAACAGGATTATTCGGCTTAGGAAAAGAAAACCCAAAAAGAGCAGAGCTTTTATAACTAACCAAGATTCTGCAACAGGGTTTCATAGTAGACATCCCAATACAGCTACTAGTACTCATACTTGAATCTTAGTATGCGTATACACTATATGTGCAAAAAGAATCAAAACCCACTTGGAAAAATGGGAACAACCCTTAATGCAAAGTATAGATTTTGGGGATTTTATGTATATATACAAAGCTAATTCACTCTGTTAGTCTTCAAAAATGGAAGAACAGAGTTGAATAGTGAAACAGTATGTAATATACCTAAAATAGGAATCAAAAGAAAGCTAGAAACTTAAAGAACCTGAAAACCTTTGTTACCTACAGTTAAGGAGCAGTTGATGAACAGATTCGAAGGCAATATAGAGAGAGAGAGAGATGGTCCGTAGATCGATGGAAATGAAGAAGGTTAGGTACTTTTATAGACGAGAAAAAGAGAAAGTTCGTGGATGCAGAAATTGTTGTAGTCAAAGGACAATTTTGCCCCCACGTGTGACTTGTTCATTTGATATTATCCTCCACGTCATTACGATTACACCCTCCACATAATATTTTTATATAAGCAGATAATATTTTTTTCAAAAAATATATTAACAAACAAGTTATAATAGTAATTATTCGGATTTCATTCAAATAATTCATTATATATGCATATATTAATATGTAAATTCAACATGTATACTAATAGCAAATTAGTTAAAATAATTTAAATAATAAAATTATTATATTATCAAATAATTTATTTAAAATATATATTTTAAGAATTATTTAAATATGGGTTAAAAAAGTTAGGTAGAAAATGTTGTGCGTTGCAAGGAAAGGGCAATAATGGTAAACTGAAAAAGACGGTAGAGCCGTGAAGTATTGGATGGGCATTATTCAAGTGGATAAAGGGCAAAAGTGTCCTTCAACATTCGCATTAACGGATGAACGCGGCCCGACCCGACCAGACCAGAAGTTGATTGTTCTGTCCTGTTTCCGTAACGAAGGTAATAAACAAACGTGCACAATTCACGAAAACACGTCACTTTGTCTTTATTTTGTATTTCTTTTTTCTTATTGTGAGGAAAATGTCAAATATTACAACTGGGAAAGTTCAACACATATTTTGTAGAAACGAAAAAAAGATATTTTGTGCTCTGATTTTTTTATTTTTATGATATTTTTCATTTTATAAACAAACTTATTATATAAGCTTGATTTGGAAGAGTGGTGACAGTTAGTAACTTACTGAAATGATAAATATTTATTTTCAATAAGTACTTTTATATTTGAGATTATTGTTTAACAAGTATGGTTGCGGTTGTTGAAAAGAGACAAAATAACTAAAAAATCTATTAATTTAGGGGGTGGTTGGTTCGTACAGAGGAATGATAATAAGAATAAGAATAAATATAGTAAGGAATGAGAATGAATATTATTATTATAATTATGATAGTTGGTTAAGAGGAAGGAATGATTATCATTACCATTGACACTGGTTGGTTTGTAAAAATATTTAGGAATAAAAATTTATCATATTTTAATTATTCAATTACTATATATTGATTAATTAAAATATCGTAATTAATTTAACTAATTATATTGTAACTAATTAATTAATTATATTTAATTTAATTAATTATATTTTAATTATTCAATAATATTTTAATTAATTATATTGTAATTTATTATATTTTAATTAATTTATTATATTTTAATTAATTAGTTACAATATTTTAATCAATAAATGAATTATATTTTAATTAATTATATTGTAGTTAATTAATTATTAATAATATTTAATTAATTATATTGTAATTAATTAATTAATTACAATATTTTAATTAATAAATAATTATATTTTAATTAATTAATTATAATATTTTAATTAGTTATAGTGTAATTAATTATTTAATTGATTTCACCATAAATTTGATTATTGAAATTAAATCTTTACTTATGAAGTTATTTGGCTCATAATTATACCTTTTATCTGTTCCCTATATATAAAAAATTACAAACATACCAATCACTCTCATTCCTCTCTTCTATTCCTCTAGACTATGAGAGGAATTAAGGATTACCCAAAACTAAGAAATGAAACTCTTAAATCTTCAATAATAATTTCATACTAAACATTAATTTTCATTCCTTTCCTATACCCCTTTTTCCATACCCCAAACAAGCATCCCCTTAATAATGGTTATTGCAATATCAGTCCATTGCTCCATTTTATCAACCACATTGGAATGTGTTGAAAGCTGGGAAAAGAAAATTATGACATCACAGTTTCCAAAGCAGCAGTTATTTTTCTTTCCATTGAAATTGGAGTAGGGGCCTGAAACCCCAAAAAACCAAAGAAGACTGCTACAGATAACAAACTTCATACTGTTTTGTCAAGACCCCCTAAAGATAAAAACACATTACATGTATTTTCATGCAACTTATTGTCAAGCCAATCAGAATAAAAAGATAATCAAAATATAGTCATAACTACGGTTGAGAGTATAACCTGTTCTCAGACTGATAGGTTCATTTGATCACTCCATGATGGGGACTTGACTTGGGATAAAGGAAGAGGTTAAAATTATGAAAAGCACTAAGCCCATTTCGACCACATCTTCACTGAATTCCTCAAAACTTAACGGCTTTGTGTTACGTGAAAATGTGGTAACCTGAGCACCTGAACATGCCTCCTGAACTCCCTTTAACACAACTTTCCAAGTGTCCTTAACTCACTTAACAAAACCTGAAGACATAAACGAGAGTCTAGGCTCCCTCTTCTTTTCGGTATCAAGTTCCAAAATATCTGTGGACGACACTGCAGTAGCAAGCTTAGTGCCACAATCCATAAAATGGGTATGAGTCTAACTTGGGATGTGGTAGATGAGACACGATACAATGGATCAAACCTTAAACCTTCTCGAATCGGGTCTACTGCGACAGTGATAGTATCTTACCTGATGTTCAAAGTTTTTAATCTTCGATACCTAATTTTAATTTTTCTAGACGTAGACAAATGGTGGAGGGATGAATTCGATAACAAGCTTACTTTTCTGAAGATGATCCAATCAAATAATGGCTTCAGTCATTTGCTGGTGGAAACTTGAAGTCAGTGGTACAGTTTCCCAAAGGGACTAAGAAACTTGTATCCAACTTCACAAACAGTGTCGAAGTCCAATGGTCTTCAATTGGTGAACAACCCATATGGCATCAGAGACATGTCCCTTCTAAAGCAAACACCTCTTCCAAGCTTTGTCTATATATTATTGGACACATTTGTTCCTTTCTCTTCCCAAAGAAACCCAATAATCTCCCATCTTCAAGATTTTCCTGGATTTTCTCGTTCTCTCTCCGATCACCATCCCTTTCTTGGTTTAACTTTCTGTTCACCGTAACATACATCACAAGCAAGTTCCACTACTGTTATGCGACTGATGGCTCCATCAAGAAACCCACCAGTTTGCCTCAGAGTTGCAATATTTGTTGCTTTCATCGTTCCCCTCATCACAATTTCACATCCGAAATCAGGTAAAACAGAATAAAAGAACATATTTGAACAAGAAACTGTTATAACTCCTAAATCCTCAGTGACATCGAATTATTCAAACTGGGTTGTCTCTCTAACCATGGAGTTTTTTTGTCACATCTTTTCTTCTAGATATACAAGAACTACCCTCCATGCCAGCTTTGTGGAGATTTCAAGTTGTTTCTTTGGAAATTGTTATCTTTTCTTCTTTCTCTAAGCATTAGTATGTTGATTTCGTTTCGTCTTCTTCCTATCAGTTCACGGCTCAGTGTCTTCAAGCAACAGTGAAATCCTGCAGCAAAGGAAAAGAACGGTTTTGGGTTCAAGGCCACCAAATTGTGTAAACAAGTGCATGAATTGCCAGCCTTGCTTGGCTACACTAGTCGTCACTTCTCGTCATAAAAAGGGCTTCTCTTTAGAAGGATCAGGTCATGGAGATGATGATAGTTATTATCTTCTGTTATGGAAATGCAGATGTGGAAATAAGCTCTATCAGCCTTAATATCTATATATACCGCACCAATTTCTGTTTATAGGTATCAGTCTTCTGGTGTAGGTTTTAGCAGAAACTTCCCATTTAGTGTCTTCTCTTTTCCGTGGATTTGCTTTAGTCCTTTAAGCAATAATAATAGCATGAGAGCTTAATCATTAGCTGCGAAAGATATGTACATATATTTTTCTGCTTTCTGTCATATTTACTGGTTTTTAATGCTCAGAAGTCGTGGCTTCAGTCTCGTAGGTTTATAATATGCATATATCAAAATGTGACAAGACTCTTCTCTGTCACTCTTGTACAAAATAACATGTTTTTATCAGATGCAACCAAACCAAACATGGAAATATCAAGTTCCCATCCCATCACTTGTTGATGTTTCCAGGACAGTGATAATACATGGAAACAGTGACCTTTTTGGACAAGACATGGTAAGTGTTATATTTAGCGCAAACATGTAAGGTGGATGGATTAAAAACTTGAAATTATGAAGTACCTGCATACTTTTTTTAGTTTTTACACATTCAGGATTCACTTGTGTCCACTGGTAAACTCGTGAGCTTCATTCTTTATATCAATTCCCTGTTTCAGGCGCAGGTTTCCAAGGATTAAGAGACGACAATAGATCCGGCTCGATTTGTTTTTCACGGTTCAAGTAACAAACTGTTCTAGAATTGAGATTTTAGTGTTACTGTCTAATATCTTCTTGCAAGATTAAAAGAATTGGAACACATGAAATGAAATAACAAGGGGCCTGTCTAGTTCTGAAAAATGGTTTTTCCATTTTGTAAGAATGAGAATTTAGAAAGAATTGAATCCCACCTGAAACTAGAGGAAGAAAGACACAAAGAAGTTAGATTGATAAAATATCAATTAGTTTATAATTACATTACTCTGCATTGTCGTAATAATTTATAGAGATAATAGATTAATCAAAATGCCTAATTTAAAATTTTATTAAATTAACTAATATTGAATTTTGAAATAATAAATATCGATTTATAAAATTAAAATCAATTTTGCAAATATAAAATAGTCAATAATTAAAATATATGCCAATTAAATATATATAACTACAATATTAAAATTATATGTAACTAATATCTAAATATTCTTAATTCTTAATTAATATAAATAAAAATATATTTGTAAATATTAAAGAAAGTACTAAATGATATATTTAGTAATTTTCACAACAACAATAACAATAACACTTAGTAGAAATCTCTCTAAAACGTAAAATTTGAAGAGGTTTAGTAGTACGCAATCTTATCCCTCACCAGAGTTATATTTAATAATTTTAAATATTTATATAATTTTTTCATAACCTTTTACAATAAATTCACATGTATGATAATATTTGTATTAGACGATGAAAATAAAGTCACATGTATGAAAATATTATTGATTCTTAATGTTACTGTTATTTAAGGCATTCATTTATGGTATATTATGAAAAAAAACTACTATTTGTTAAAATATAATATAAAAATATTTATAAAAGTGTCATACTTATTATAAATATACACAGTAAAGTTATTATAATTACAACCTAAATATCATTCATGATGTAAAAAAGTGAATTTAATTTTAAATTTACAATATTAATCTTTTAATATAAACAATTCATTAAAACACGTTTGGATGAGTATTGATGTCGTTTCTAGTTTCTAAAAATAAAAAAACCGTAACAGATTTACAGAAACGTAAAAAAGACGTTTTTATAAGATTTAAAACAAAATTTCTTGTATTCTAAAGCAGATTCTACGCCGACTCTTCAACATCTTCAGGCTACGATTTTTCTGGTGATTACACCAAGTTTGTGTTGGTTTTTGTTAATTGTTACTCTGTTATTTTGTTCCTACGATTTCTCCATATATTTTGTCATTTGTGCTTGCTTTCGTTTCTATCCGCTACTGCGTTATCCGTGGTTGCTATCGTATCTCTCTACAATTTTGTTAGTACGTTTCTGTGATTTCTCCAGTACTGCGTTACTTCACTATTGTGTTTCTGCGTTACTTCACTGTTGCGTAAGGACGAGGTCATTTTAAGAAAGATGAGGAAAAACAAAGTAGCAGAGCAAACGCTGAAGTAGGAGAAGCAGGAACAGAGAGGCGGAAAATAACAAGGAAGGACTCGGAATAACTTGGCCTTAAGGAGCAGGACTAAGCAGAAAGCCAAACCTAAGGATTATAAGAGATAAATAAAGGACGCCTGCTTCTCACTTTACAATACAGATCTCTCGAAACTTGCACGAAACTTTGACTGACGAGTCGTGTGAAATTCTTTGTTACCTTTTGATTTTTTTAATATTAATAAATATAAAATATAAATTTACACAAAGTAGTAAATTTAGGTGGAAATATGGTCTTTTACTATTTTAAAATTTTAATGTGCCTTATTTTTTGGGTTATAATGTGCTATAATGATAATTAATTAATTTAAAAATGTATTCTATTATATTATAATTATTACACATAAAAATATATTACAAAAAAATAAAAATAGGGTGATAAAATTAAACATAATTTTATTTTTAGTTTTTTATTACAAATCTTAACTAAACAAATTTTTGTTTTAAAATTTTTATATTACAAATTTCAACCAAACAAATTTTCGCACTTTTTAGGAAAAAAACAAAAACAAAAAATAAGAAACAAAAACCAAAAACAATAATAGCAAAATAGAAATGGAATCAATCGACCTCTAAGTATTTTAAACATTGTTATAATTATTTTATATTATAAAAGTATATTAAACATTTTAGATATGTATTTTAAAGTTATAATACAAGACATTTAAAATTTTAATATTTTCATCAAAATTATACACTAAAATTATAATTATATATTTAGTAATTAATTAATTAATTTTTTCCTTGTTGAAATGTTTACATTTTTACAACTAGAAACAACCATTCAGTGTAGGCAAAAGATAGGATTCTTCTCTAACGTTTCCCGTAAAGTTTAAGATACCTTGTGGCATTATCTTCATTACTATTTATCAAAAGAAATTTACATGGCAACACTTCTTTTGCTTTAACATATTAACCAAAAAAAATATAAAATAATAATAATAATAATAATAATATATATATATTATTATTATTATTATTATTATTATTTATTACATATATTTATAATTAGATGATTGTTAGTATTTTTATTTTTAATTATATGTTATCACAAATTAATTGATATTAATTCATTTTCAAATAACTTTTTCAGAAAAATGTGTTACTAAGAAATTTAACTATGACTTATCAAATATGCATACTATTACCTATAATAATTATATCTCAACAATTAATTAATTCATATGAATAAAATATAATATATTTGAAATTTATAAAAATAATAACGAGTTTATAAATTTATAACATAATTCATAATTCATATCTTAAATCCCCAATAGACTAATTTTAACTTGAAAATTACCTTATTATTTCCATAAGTTAAGATTAAGTAAAATAGTTAGTTCCTCTGTAAATTAATAAACGATTTAGCACGAACTAATAGTTAACAAAAATGTCATCTTTATTGTTAAGGGTGTCTATGCTAATCTTGTTTTATTTTATTCATGAATACTTGGTTAAGAGTTAGGTAAAAAAGATTGTTTAATTATAGAATAAGAAATTGTGTAGAAATTATGGAGATATTTGAGTTTTGGGAGTAAAAAATTTAACTCTTAATTAAATAAACATCAAGATTACATATTATTAAAGATTATAACAAAAGTACATCATTATATCTAAAAATGTGATTAAATTTTGAGTTAAACTTGAATTGAAAAAACTCGAACTAATAGTATTATCACTAACTCTTCACTAACCATGATTTGCTTTAAAATGTTTGACAAAGAGCTTGTAAATATAAATTTCAAATTGCCAAAATGTTCAATTTAAAGTGTCCTTATTTTTTGAAAAAGACAAAAAGGGAATCTACGAATCTTCTTCTCTTGCGGTATAAAAAAAAGGTTTAGATTCTCTATTTTCATTAGCATATTCTAACTCTATTTTTGTTCCAATATAATGTTATTTTATGCCTAAAATGTAAGTAGCGAAGATGGGCTAAAACAGGTTAACAAGACATAAAAGATTATGTTCGGTTGGACGCAACTTCTTTTTTTTAACCCACGTAATATTTTAGGAAGATTTTAATTATGAGAAAGTGCCTTTAAACGATTCATATTCAAATTAATTCTCACTCATATTTGGTCAGCTTATAAGGGATAAAGTGTTGGTCAAACAAGTCTTTCCATTCCTATAACTAGAACTCGAGACATCTGATTAAAGGATGAGAGTGCTGAACTACTCACACCCACCATGTTTAATTTAGATGCAAAATTTTTAATACAAATAAAATAAAATAATTTATAATAGAACGGAATGTAAATGAATATAATATTAAAAAGTTGTTATTTTGGAGAGACGAAAGAATTCATAACACAATACAATAAAATATTATTTATTACTTTACATTTCATCCTAAACCCTTCAAATAAAAAATAAATTATTTTTACCGCTCAAGATAGAATGAGATATAAATATAACGTGAAGCACTTCCTTTTTATCTTATTTATTTTTATTTTATCATAAAGCTTTTTTTAAATAATAAAATATTATTTTATTTCATTCCGTTAAACCCAACCTAACATAGCTTAAAATAATATTTATTACTTTAATTTCCCAAAGAAAAGAGCGCATGCAACCAAGTCACAAACTCTGCATCTTTGCTCTAATGGCTATTCCCTCTACTTTGAGCTCAATATCTCCAGTAATAAACTCCAAAGTATCTTCTTTATCTTTTCGGATTAATCAAACCCGTCCGTTTCTACCACCTTCTGGAGCGAATCCCAGTTCGCCCCATCGTAGGCGGTTGCTCCTCCCTTCTCAGGCCTTGTCCCCCCCTCAACCGCCACCACAAACCGACCCACCTCCTGAAAATGGCTCTAATCGGCTCAAAGGTTCGATCTTTGTCGATATTTTAGCTTTTAAACTCGTTTTATTTGGGTTGTTAAAAATATTTGTTTAAACGAAATTAAGACCAAATTTTGTCTTCTTTTATCTATAAGTTGTGTGGTAGAGTGGTGCTGTATTAGTTTTGTATTTGGATTTCTCTCTCAAATTTGAAGTTCAAAAGATACAGTTTGGTTGGACTAGTGTCAAAATTTGGTCCTTGTTGTACAGCCTCTTTTGTTAGAATTGGTTTTTCTAATTATTTCATGGACATATATGGACTAGTTTGATTGTTTTAATGTGGGGAATAGTTATATCTATTTAGGATTTGTATGATTGTTTAAATTCAGTCTTTCCGAGTTTTCGAGAGGAAGATAACTAAAGATTTAACTTTGGCCTATTTGCATTAGAAGAGCCCATTTTTTTACTTGGATAGGTGATGCATATAGAAATATGGCTGTTCTCTTATGAATTTTATCCTGGTGCAGGTGTTGTTGTATCCATGTCCAGGCTTCAGGATCGAGTTCAAATCTTCTTGGCTGTTCTTTTTTGGATGTCCCTGTTCTTCTGGGCTTCTGTCTGGGATAAAAGGAATACTGGCCGCGGTAGGTCAAACAAAGGATCTCGATTTAGAAGATGAAGTAGTAAGCATTTGACCTGTGTATATGCATACATGCTATTGTTAGATGTAGTGTTAGTTAGACATAAATGGCAAAATGCAAAACACTAGATAGGTGCTTATTGTAATCTTGTTCTTTGTCTCAACAAATCAAATTGAAAATTGTTGAAATGAATGAGCTTCAAGTGGAATTTCCACATTCAGGATAGCGTATGGAAAAGAAAACTGCCCTTCTCTGGAGATTGTTTATGTGATTCAGGTATAGCAAAGAAAAAGATGCATTTTGTAGCCTTCCTTGAGGATTATTTACTATCTCTTCATGTCTTCTCAATCGATTATGTGCCTAGGTTTTGATGGAATATAGAAAACTATTAATTAGATTGCTGCAAGTTGGGTCTATCCAACTGCAGATCTTTAGCCTTGATCTCACATGATCATCATAATTTTATGAAGACATGTATTCATTCTTTCAAATGAGCCTATAAAATCTCATAGACAAATTGCATAAACATCAATCTGAATGTTATTGAAGAAGATTAATTTGAAAGAACGCATTCTTAAGAATACATCATTCATTACAAGTTTTAAAGAGTTCATGACCATATGATTTGAGGGGCTGACTAGTCAGTGCAACTAGAGCCGGGGGTTCACTCAAAGAAAAGAACTGCTATGAAACCACTTGTATTGAGACATAACAAATATCTGAAATTTTGATGATCTCCTAAACACGAAAATGTTTTGTTCTTTCTGAATGCATGTCCTACACAACCTCGTCTTTTGTTTTTAATGACCACAGGGATTTCCATCATTTATTAACATTATTTTCTGAAAATACTAAGAAGTCATTAAAGTGATACATGATGCTACTCCTTGCATCAATCAATAATAGGCCTCATTATTAAAATGATGGTAAGAAGTAACATCTGAGTTTATGTTATAAAGCATTACTCTATCAGCATTTGCTTGGTTACATTTTGCTTTTCCATCCTTCTGTTGATAGTGATTTCCTGACCTTAGAAGATCATGTTGACTGAAACAAAAAAATGTTTTATAGTTAAGTTATTAACTGGGGAGAAAGTATCTATGCAAGCATGCAAGTTTACCGCTTTCCAAGTGCAAAATGGTAGGCTATACAAAACTTACAAGGATGAAGTGTTCTCATTCAAGAATAAAGTACTCATGGAAAAATTAACATGAAAGGAAAAGCTTTAAGCCTATACTTTAATATCATCTTTGATTAGATCATCTCAAGCAGTCACCTTCAATTCCATACTAGGTTTGCAGTCTATAGCAACACCTGTGATTGTCTCGTTTAGTGCCACATAACACACACATGCAAAAGCACCGTCAGTTTGGCTTCTACCTTGAACAGTCTCGAAGAAGGGGGCAACATGGGTTGGCATATGAGATGGACAGTAATGTATCTTTTGCTTGTTTCCTTTCTAGCAAGACAGGAAGGCCGTCCATTTCTTAAGCTATATTTGGTAAATAATACTCTAGAATTCTGTTGGTCCTACTGATGGCCTATGATCAATATCTCTAGAGGCTGCCTGACTTGATATGGACACCTCTTTGCAATGAAAACACCCATGGAGTATTTGAATGCTTAGATTTCATCTGCTTGTTTGTTTCATTAGACTTCCCTGTTACTTCTAGTACACACTTAGCTCTTGGATTTCTCAACTTTGGAGGTTTTACAATGTTCTTTGACCTTGTGCTTCATAAGCACATTTTGAAGCTTTATCCTTATCTTTTATCTAGGTATTGAATTGTAATATCCAGGCTTATAGATGCATTGTGTGTGATGATCTTTATTAACTCTTTCCCATAAGCATGCTCCTTGGAGCTCTTCGACGCCTATCTTAAACTCATGGCTTCCTCACTCTAATGACTCCTCACATGAGCCGCTTCAAATTATCCAGACGACATAACAAATCTCTTTAACAGGATCCTTGCATTATCTAACGTTCTTTTCATGAGGCAACCAAGAAAATCACCATCCAGGCTTTGCAAGGAAACAGCCTCCAGAATACAGAGTAGACCATTAGTACCACCTCACAGCAACAAACTGGAACCAAAGAAACACATTGGTGATCAAGAAAATGAACAAGAACCTAGTTAAACAATCCAAAACCTATTTTCAAGTTCTGGTTTGGGAGAAAGAGTAGTAAAGAAAGATGATGAAGATGAAAGATGTACACTGCAGACACTGGTAGATAGTGGAGTTGGTAGTCGAGGTGATGGCAGAAGATTTGGAGGTGGTGGTTCTATGGTGGTGATGGATCAGACCTGTTCAGGCGTGATAGTACTGATGAATATTACCAGAAACGGATTGAAGTGAATCCTGGCAATGCACTTCTACTTGGCAAGTAAGCAAAGGTTTTAAAGAGGTATAAATATGTTAACCAACCGTGAAATTTATTAAGAGGTATAAATATGTTAACCAACCATGAAATTTATTAACTTTCTAGTTCTTGATCGTAGGCATTTATAATTGAACAAACGTCGTTATTCTCTTTCTTGTTATTTTATACTTCTCTACGACATGCTAAAACCTTTGGTTAGCATCCTTTTAAAACTGGAAAAAGTTAAAAGAATTTTGCTATTTGTCATAATTGAACCTAAAGATTTCCCTATTTTGATTGTGCCTTCAGCTCTATCTTGGCTTCATTTGCTAGAATTCTTTGGTATGCTGAAGAAGATGACAATGAAAATGAAGAGACCTGACATAAAACTCACCCCAATGGTCGAACTCTACCTAGTCTTTTTGAACGGAAATCCTTACTGCACTCTTTTACATAGAGCTTCTTAATGTCTGCTGCAAGGGGCTGCTGAAATATATAGTACGACTTTTCTGATGTCAACTTCTTGTCATTTTTACCATCCAAAAGACCACTTTTTTGCTATGGATCTTTTCTTTTTCCTCTCTTTTTGGGTTGAGAGATCTCTTCCTGGTTGTACCATTCTTCATGTAACTTTTCCGAGAGTTCCTTTGTTCAAGTACTTTGTCTTCTTTGCATATTGCTTTCAAAGGGGGATGAAAGATTAAGGAAACAAGGTATGAATTTCACGTCGTATGTTGTAATTTCTATTTGTATGGTGTAAGGGAATTAGCAATCATGCATACTAAAGGTAAGGCCGGACTGAGTCTAGGCCTCCTAAGTCTGAGTTTGAACCCAAAACTAATTTTGGATTGTATACCTTAGCTCTAGTGAGACCAAGTAAAACTTATTTTTGTCTATTAATTTTAAATTAATTTAGTTAATTTCTTATAATTAATTAGGTTTGGAAAGGATTTGTCAACTCCAAATCCAATCAAATCTAAAAATTTAAGCTCGTCAAAGACTTTTTTTTCCATGCGTGAACCACGCAAGAAGCTCTAATTGTACTACATGTCGATTAGTACAAAAGCTTGCAAAATTTCCTCTCTTCTACAGGAAAATCCCTATAAAACTATGGCAGCAGGAGATCATATTTCTCACACAGTATCTGAATCATTATGAGTACAGTGTATTTTAATGATTAAGTTGCTTGAAAAGTCCAATATGCTTAAACAATAGAGTTAGGTTATTGCTAAAAGTAGGCTTGTGGTTCATGACTTGCGCACCAATTCTAAGAGCTATGTTTCAGAAATCATGGTCAGACACGAGATGGTATTAAACAATTGACTAGTCTATGATGCGGGGTAACTCCCGTTAATTCGTTCCTTCGTGATTTGACGTGCTAAACATTTCCTTAACCTAATGCCATGTACTTCTTATAAGAGTGATCTTCTTCTGCACTAAGCCTGCATTAAGATGAGAAAACCGACCTAGGCCAAGTCCAAGTACAACTTCTGTTCTTTACAATCCACAAATCTGAATTCTGAATATTCTTCTTTTGTGACCTGAAGTTATTGGTACAACTTGCCCCTTTCTATGGCTCACCAGATCTCCTTTCACTCAAGTGGTCAATGATAACCTCATATGATTACTTTTCTTCGACCACTGGTGTTATCTTTCCCACGTTATCGTTTATATATTTCCATAATGATGTCTTGAAAGTGACATAGGGTCGGCGATTAGGTATGGTGCAGATCAACCCGATCTTAATCTAACGAGTTGGTAGAGAAAAAGAGTTTAAGTTTAAGATGGTCGAGTTAATCTTTGTTTTGTCAACTTGACCTGAAAAAAAGAAAATAGGATTAGGCTATAGACGACCTGACTTATTGCCAATTCCATTTCTAACTTGGAGGGAAATCAGATTATTGGTATAGCGTCAGCAGAAAATAAGAGAACTTGAATATGACTTCAAAATTATGCAGGATAATTAAATTAAAAGATGAGGATATATTTATAAGTTAATCCAAGTTAGATTTGTTTGAAGAAGAGCCACAATTCAAAGGTTTTTTTTTAGATTCGTTATGTAGGGTAAACATTATTGAGTAGACGCGAAAGCTTCATGAGTATTAATTGCCCTGAACAGCAATAAGAACTTCTGCTCATAAGAACTCTACAATTCCTGGATATAAGCCTCTGGTTTCCTTAAAAACATGTCAACCTCTAAAACTGCTTTCTGTCATCTGGAACCTTGCTGCTGATCATTTGATAGAGATGTGTCTGTATTGAGATCGGTAAGACCAGAAGTTGAACAATCTTTCATGTTCCATCTTAGGAAAGAGTAGCTGCGTGCAGCTGATTGGGAAGGAGTTGGTGGCTCAGGCACAGCACAAAGACCTTCAAGCATCTGGACAACTTTGGACATGGGAGGTCTCATGTACATATCATCTTGTATGCACCACAATGCAACTTTGATGAGACTCACCACCGTTTGTTCATTCCCATCCATTCCAAGCTTTGGATCTGCGATTTCTTCCAATTTTCCTTCTTCAAACTTCTTAAAGGAATAGGAAGGAAAATGGAACTTCTCTGAATCTTCTGCCGTAACATAGTTCCTCCTGCCTCCAATGATCTCAAGCAACACTATGCCATAGCTATACACATCAGTCTTCTCTGATATAGGATTGTTTGTGATCCATTCTGGTGCAAGATATCCCCTTGTACCCCTTACCGTAGTATAAACAAGACTATCATCGCGACTCATTAGTTTTGCCAGACCAAAATCTGATACTTTGGCAGCAAAATTATCATCAAGGAGTACATTTTGAGGTTTTATATCACAGTGTACGATCTTTGACTCGCACTCCTCATGGAGATAAGCTAAACCTTTTGCTGTACCAACTGCGATATTGTACCTTGTATTCCAATCTAATAAGACGCTTGCTTCATTGTTCTTGAAGAGCCATTTATCCAGAGACCCTTTTCGCATGTATTCATAAACAAGAAGTCTGTGAGACCCCTCGGCACAGAATCCTTTGAGTTTGACCAGATGAACATGGTGAATCCTGCCTATGATGCTCACTTCAGCTCTGAATTCTTTTGTTCCCTGTCCAACGCCCTCCAATTTTTTGACGGCCAGTTGTGTGCCGTCTTGAAGTGTACCCAGGTAGACTGAGCCGAATCCTCCCTGGCCAATCTTCATTGTGAAGTTCTTAGTTGCTGTACAGAGATCACTGAAACTATAGCGGACAGGCATTCCGGATAAACCATCCAAAAAACTATCATTTTCCAAGTTTTCTTCAGGAAATTCCAGCAATCTCTTCTTTCTTCGATGGAACCAGAATCCCAGATATACTAAACCAGCAATGACAACTGTTGTCGTAGCAACTATCATTACAATCAACCAGACCTCTTTCCATTCAGTTTTTCTACTTCTGAAACTTGGAGCTCCACTTGAGACCTTAATGTATGAAATGTAACCAGAAGAGCCCTCCTGAGAGCGAGTAAAGCTTCCTAGTTGATCAAACAGAAAGCAACCACCAGTGCCTTCGTGAAAGAACAGCACAACACAAGAACAATTCCGACGGCAAGCTTCTATGCATGAATTTAAGTTGGATTCTAAGAGGGGTGTAGCAAATTTCAAGGCAAAGTAATCGAGCCTCTCACCTACGTACAAAAGTTCACTTGAAGCTGTAGAGCTATTGCAGGCTGAGGCCACTGGAGGTCTGCAACCAAACTGGGAATTAAGAAGTGAAGGGCATTGGCACCGGTTATCAAAATAGCAAACGTAATACGGGTCACACGGCTCAGGAACTCTGCAGGAATCTTGCGGTATCCTATTTGCTTCAGTGGTTCCTTCCCTTCCGTTTTGAAGATCATAGAAACCAATGGCCCCATTAGATCCTAAAACAACAGCCCAAGTAGCATTTTGATCAGAGTTGTTATCAATTATGAACTGCCACAGCAAAACTTTCCTCTCGTCATAGAAATTCCATGAATTGGAGACTACCAATGCAGAGTAAACACTGCCACCGACACTGTCGTTGGTTTTCCTACTGTCATTTCTCAAGGACCAATAGACTTGTGGAGTTCTGTAACCTCCATACAGAACCAAATCACCAGACTTGATCACAAGAAAATTGAACAGTTTATTCTTGTTGGGGAAACTTCGGAGTTTCATCCCTTCCACAAACTCCTGACTAGGTAAAAGAGTGTCGGTTGGGTGGCTAAAGCTTTGCCATAGAACTTTTTCATTATCCCCAAGCAACACCAAGTTGCCCGACTCCCTCAACTCCATCGAAGTAGCTCCTTGACCTCCAGTATAACTGGACCAGGCTAAACCATTTCCCCTTTGCAGAGAAGCATTCCCAGATTCATCAAACACAAATTTATCAGAATGACCCACCAAAAGGCCTCTATTAGCAGTCCAAACCACCTTGGCACTGGTAATGTGCTTTACAACAAGCACAAATAGATTAACATCAAGGCTAGTATAGAAGCCAAAACCAAAAGTTGAGTTCTTGGACAGCAAGAAAAAGCCACCGTTCCCAACAGATTCCATCTGAGATATTTCAAAACCAGGATATATGAGGCCTTGATGTGGAGGGCCGGCAGTACATGTCTTGAGCATAAGAAGTAGACACAAACAACAGACTCTGAGATGGAATAAACGCATAATTTCCATAGCTGAACCATTATAACGGCTCCAGTCCATTCCGAAACCAGTTCACACGAAACAATTACTGGATTTTGAGGTTTGTTATCCAGAAAGAGAGGTGAGAAATGGTGCAAACATATGATACGACACAAAGAGTCTTGACTTTAAACTTTGCCACATTTCCTCGACTGCGTAAGGACAGAAAAGTTCGATACTTTACTCGAAGAAGACAACTTGATAAATCCATTAATGGGAAGAGAACTATACACAGCACTAAACTAGTCCACCAACAAATCTTACTCATGTTCGATGACGACCATCGTTCCGCACAGCTTACTTAGCAGGAAAAAAGGAAGATGACCGAGAAGAGATTAATAAGAAAAATAAGATGACTGACCTCTTCTTATTACCAGAAGCTACGTGGTTTGTCAAAAATGGCTTCTTGGCTCCTGAGGGCTGAAGCAAGAAAAAGGACAAAAGCAGAAGAAGAAAAAGCTGAGAAAATTATGAACATTTGTTGTTTTTGCTTTGCTTTTCTACAAGAACAAGTGGGCAGAACAGTTGAGGATATTATTAAAGGCAAGACTAAGATTTTCCTAGACCATGTCATACGCCTCTTGTTTACAAAGAAGGCGACAAAGAAAGGAGGTGCCATGACGTCCTTCATGTATCAGTTATCAGTTTCAAAGTTTCGTCTGTAGTGATTTGGCACAAGAACTAGTGCAGTCTTAATTTCAAAGGTGATGGCGGTGGGCTGCATTTGCATGTGTTTTCATCTACCTTCCGATCTTTTTTACTTTTGATTTTTCTTAAACTTTGTGCCTCCATGAAGTTGATCAAAAATTCTAAAACAAATTGAAGAGCGAGCTCCAATCCAAAACACGCTAGTATTTGTAATATGGCCATATCATGATTTGGACACTTAACACTGACATGGGAATGCTTCAGAGGTCAACTCATGCCTCGCGAGGCGGTGGTTGCTGGAGCCCATCTACCTTGATAGCGAAATTTTTTCAAATTCGCTTTGCATTCCATAATGATAAGAAGTTTAGGAAAGTCACGCCTTAAAAGTTAGCTTATGAGAACAGAGAATATAAAGTTTTCATAAATCTTACACCAATTTTATATTTAATTAATATGAGATTTAAATTATATATTTTATAATTGGATCAAACCGTAACATTTATCTCTCTATAAGAACCAACGTTCTCGTTGGTCACGGCTAACACTTTCAAGTCACCACTCCATGGATCACCACTCCGAGCTCCTTGTTGGTCACGGCCATGTTAGTTACGGCTGACACTTCCAGGTCACTACTCCATGAGCCACCACTCTAAGACTGGCTCTGATAATAATTGATAAGGACTTTAAAAGAGCCACACTCCAAAAGCTAGCTTATGAGGGTGAATAACTCAAAATTCTTATAAATCTTACACCAACTTTATATTTAATTAATATGAGATCTAAGTTCCATACCTTACAATTAGATTAAACCGTGACACAAAACAAAGTTGTAAATTAGGAGATTTCTGTCTTCATTCTTAGACGTTATTTTGATGTAAATGAATTTAAATAATATATTGAATTCAATTTATTTTTAAATACTGTAAATTATTATAATATTAAATATAATAAAAATCTTTTAAAAAATGGAAATCTAAAATTGAAGGTAGTGAGTTAAATTTTTATATTTTTTAAAATAAAATTGATTTAAAATTACTTATAAATTTATTTAAATTTTAGGTTTAAAGTTGAGGTTAAGTCTTACAATCATTAATAAAGTTATTCTTTTGTAATTTGAAGGTCGGTTATCGTTCTCGCAAAATAGAAAGTCTTGTATAATAAGGCTATTCTTATTTTTTTGTAAATTTAAAGTTTTTTTAAAACAATGAATCATATTGATATTAGAATAAAAATGTAATATAATTGTTTTTATGTCCTTTTTTAAAATTAGAAACTTTATTAGTGTCTGTTTGAATGGGCTTATATTATTATAGTTTTTGTTAGTAAAATTTTTTTGAAAAGTTTCAAATTTAAGCTTCTTAAAAAGTTGTATTTTAACTTCTAAAAAAGTCATTTCTATTAAAAAAGTGCGTTTAAATTTTACGATCAAACACTTATTTTTTAAAAATATTTAAATTTTACAGTCAAACACTCATTTTTTAAAAAATAACTTTTCGTTAAAAAAATTATTTTTTTACCCTCAAAAATTAAACCAAATAGACACTTTAGTTTCTTCTTAATCAAGTTTTTGGCGGAGATATTTATTTTGGGCCAATAACCCAAAAGCATTCAAGTGTAGGTGAGCCAGAAACAAAGCCGATATTCGGACTAGTTTAGAGATCCGTACAAATTAATCAAATCAATTCGGCTTAATAGATTAATCTGAAAGTTAAAGGGTTTAGGTTTTATTTTAAGATCGAGCGCATTTATTCGGTTTGAATTTAAAAAATTTAAAATTTGAGTTTTGAATTGTATCAAAAATTTAAAATATTTAACTTGACCTAATTTGTAATTAACTTACAATTATTTGAATTTAAAATTATTGGCTAGTATTTATTTTGAATCGCTTAATATTAATATTATTTATTATTTAATTTTTACCAAAATTATAAAATCTTGTAATTATTATCTAATTATGAATATTTTTACATTTATTATTACAGAAGATTACATTTTATTTTATATTACATGTTTGTTCCTATTTTTATTTTTATTTTTAAATTTAGTACAAAAATATATTTATTTGAATTTTTTGTTTTTGGTTTATTATAGTTTTTAAAAATTATGAAAAATATAAAAAAGTGACTTTTTTGTTTTTTATATAATATGATTTATTATCAACTAAATATATTAATAATGTATATTTAATTAAATAAAACTAATTATTAATATAAATTATGAATAATTTAATTTAATTTAATAATTTTATTTTATTTATTAATTAATTTAAATAAATATAATTTAATAATTATTAATAAATATAATTAAATTTAAAATATTTTCAAAATATATAAATTTCAGATATAATTTTATATATTTTAATTATATTAAAATAATTACTAATTTTTAAATTATTTATTTTAGTTAATAAATAATTTTTATCAATAAAAATTATATAAAAGATTAAAATAAATTTATTTAATTTCAAATAATTTATTTTTAAGTTTTATCTAATATATAATTATTATTACTGATAAAAATATAAAAATATAAAAACTAAAACTAAAAATAATATCAACAAAAAGAAGTCTTAAATTTTATTTAAAAAATGATATAATTATTTTGTGAAAAAACACTTTAAAAAAACTGGGTCACATAAAAACGTTGACTTTGACCATAACATACGCTCCCAATATCCCTTCCACTAACCCCGTCACGTTCCTTTCGGACCCGAAATCTTCTATTCATTCCGTTTTATTTTTCATTTCCTTATTTTCGTAAAGCACACACATCTTATCATATAAACTCCGTACTCGAGGGCTCCTCTATCCATTCTCTTCCCCCCCTCTCCAAACCAACGCGTAAATACCCCAGCTCATATTACGGTGTCGTGTGCATCGACCTCACCGGAAGTGCAGCCCATGTTTACCATCAGCGCGTGAATATTCCTTTTGTTCCGTATCTAGTGGAGACTTGGGCCGAGTTCGTGTTCTAGGGTAGATGTGTCTTAGAATTTACCCTATCTACTTTCTCTGTCCTAACCTTGCCCTTTTTCCTTTTTAGTTTATCCTAAAATTAGGTAATGTAATTACCCCAAAAAAAAAAAAGGTAATGGGGCATGACATTATGGTTTCACTAAATGTTATCTTTTCAGTTTTTTTAAAATTTGTAAATATGCAAAACTAAAAGGGTTTATTTATTACCCTTCCATAAAAAGATTGGAAAAGCACTTTTTAATTAACATTAGAGAAATATTAATTATCTTAATTAATGGCTTAATACGGTACTTGACCGGTCAAAAGTGAACTATTTACCTATTGCAAACTTACTTCACATGTATTCAATTCATCCCTCCTTTTCAACTATAATATTTTTTCCTCACAATAATTTGGACACATGTAAGCCTCGGATTGGATGTTTTTTCAAAATGTTGAGCTTTGATTTCAATGGATCTTATGTGCCTTGGGGGGTGAGAATAGCACCACCCTTTTGTGCTGGAACATTAATGTGATTGTTTCCGAAGATATTTAAATAATTAAGAAAAAGATAGATTAAGAAGGAAAATATAGAGCGGCCGAGCGGGTGCTAGCCAACAACAACTACAAGAAGTCAAGAAGTCACAACGGCAACATATCTCAGAAACTCTCAACGGTTTGTAGGTAGGTACCCCGTACCCCTTCTGCTACCACACACCTAAAAGCAAAGGCACACACAGTGTTAACACATGGTATATAGAGAGATAAGAGAGGAATAAGTGTGTTTTCTGAGAGACTAAAGTTGTTTGCTTTAAGGGTTTGGTCTGTTCTTGTGTCTTGCAGTTGAAGGAATGGAGGCCAAAGAGGAAGTTGTTTCAGTCGAGCTGCCGGCTCCATCTTCCTGGAAAAAGATGGTATCTTCTAGCCTTTTTTCTTTTCTTTGCTTCTGTTTCTCTGTAAAGATTTGAGCTTTGTGTTCTGTTTATGTTTGTGGTTGAAGGGTGTTGCTTCTTGCTTGAATGTTTTATTTCCCCTTTTCTCAAAGCTGTTAATCTGGTGTTCATGGATGTAAAGTTGAGAATTATGGTTTAGGGTTTGGTTATTTAGGTTGAGTTCTTGGTTGGTGTTCAGTGGTGGGAACTTGGTGATGTCTCTTTTTTTTCTTGGGTTAGGTTTCTCAAATTTTGTGATTAGGGTTTTGCATAAAATTGGTAATTTTCTATAGGGGGAGCGTTCTCTTGATATATCTTGTTAGCTTTTTCGTGTTATAGTTTTGGTACCAGCTTGTGCCTAATTGTTGTAGTCAAGAATATGCAAAGTTAGTCCAATTATAATCTCCTCGATAGTAAGGAGATTCTCTTTCACTGTTAAAAACAAGATGAGGAATTGTTTTAGGAAATAGTGCTACGTGCTTCAGACTGAAGTGAGAATAGTGTTTTCTATGACTCTTATGTTATATCCTTCTGCTTTTTACTCTAATAATAGAGCCTTTTGACAACTTGAAGGGTCTTACTGGTTCTGTTTCTGTGGGTTATTTTTGTGAGCTTGTTGCAGTCTCATGAATAAAAAACAATGATTCATAATACTTGTCCCTTTTCTATTTATCTTCTACCTTCTTTTCCTTTTCTTTGCTTCTGTTTCTCTGTAAAGATTTGAGCTTTATGTTCTATTTATTTTTGTACCTTGAAGGGTGTTGCTTCTTGTTTGAATATTTTATTTCCCCTTTCTCTCTAACTGTTAATCTGGTGTTCATGGCTGTAATGTTGAGAATTATGGTTTAGGGTTTGGTTATTTAGGTTGAGTTCTTGGTCAGTTTTCAGTGTTGGGAACTTGGTGATGTCTCTTTTTTTTGTTAGGTTTCCCAGATTTTGTGATTAGGGCTTTGCATAAAATTTGTAATTTTTTGTAGAGGTGTTCTGTTGATCTATCTTGCTAGCTTTTTCGTGGTGGTAGTTTTCATCCCAGGTTGTGCCTAATTAATGTTGTTAAGATTATGCAAAGTTAGTCCAATTATAATCTTCTTGATAGCAAGGACATTCCCATTCACTGTTAAAAACAAGCCGAGGAATCTATTTTGGGAATAGTGCTACTTGCTTCAGGATGATGGGAGAACAATTTTTCTACGACTCCCATGTTATATCCCATGCTTTTACTCTAATAATGGATCCCTTTGACATCTTGAAGGATCTTACTAATTTTCTTTCTGTGGGTTATTTTTGTGAGTTTGTTTCAGTCTTTTGAGTAAAACAATTATGCATAATACTTCTCCGTTTTTCATATGTTGTGAATGCACTGGTTCAAGTAGTCAAGTGAGGAAGAGAACATTTAATTTTGAGGGAGTGAAACTTTTACATGTGGTTTATATGCTCAATTGTTCAGAGCCCTAGATAGAGTAAAACTATTTGCTTTAATTAAGGTCTGTAAGAAAGAAGAAAAGTTTTCTCTGGTATTCTAATTTTCCAAATTTTTTGTTAATGAAGTTTTTTTTTGGCAACTAATAAATATTTTATTTTATGGAATACTGTCCCTGACATGTGTAGGATATCATTTATTTCCAGCTCTATCTATTTGTCGTAAATGCCATCTGAATTATCTGTTTAAACTTTTTTTGGGATGTTCCCCAAAAAAAAAAAAAAGTAGTAGTTTTTTCCAATGCAAATCACTGATTCATCCCCTTTCTTGCATCAACTAGTTCCATCTATATTGACTTTTTCAAAAGCTTAAAGGGATAGTCACAAAGCTGGCTTCTTATTGTAAAGCTCTAATTAAGTATACCATACATTTGCATCTTGTTTCCTTAGGTTACTGGTAGATATATCACATACTACTTTCGTGTTGCTAAGATAGTTAATGATAGATTAGCTTTGGGATTCATCATGTTATCGATATGTCATTCGATTGGTCTTCTGCATTTCAACCAAAATCTAAATATTTATTTGCTGCTATTGGTGGCGTTGGTTTCACAAATTTGTTGAATTTTACCATCTTTATAGGATGATATCTTTTTGTGTTTTTATTCAATAGTTGATAAGCAGTATATTATAAAACATTAGTGTTTTAGGAGGGTTTGTCTTCTGATTTTTCTAGAAGTGCAGATTGTTTTGCAGATTTTCCACTTTGTTTTATCGGCTTATTGCAGTGTCTATTGATGCCATTTTTACAGCAAGGCCCATAATTTTGTTGATAACTTTATACTACTTGTAACTTCATACTTGCCATCTTTCTCTCTGTAAATGGTGTACGCTTCTGTGTTTTGACTCTTGAGTTTGGTTTCAGTATTTGTGGTGAAGAAATTGGAAAAAATTTCCGTCTGTTTTTTCTTTGTGTTGCACAAGTTCCGACTAATTTTTAGCTCTCGAATTCCTTGCCCTATTCTCAAGCTTTTCCCTCTTTTGCTTTTCTGGTAACTATTGCAAGCTGTGGTTGTAAAATTGTACATCTTGAATCATAACTGGTCCTTTTGATTTTTGCAGCGAATTGCAGTTTTCTTTTTTATGGGATTTAATTATTCCGGTCATTCCTCCTATTCCCTAACCTTTGGATTGTTTAATCACAGTATGTTTGCTACTGTTTTTCATTCTCTCCTTACCCCTAATGGTCTCCGCTGTTCGTTGAATCCATATTTTCTGTTAGTCTTTTACCTCAATGAGTTTTGTAGCATAAAAAAGGTGATTTCTTATGTTCAAAGTAGGTGCAGTGAGGCTTTGTAGGTGGAGTTGATTATTACTTCATTACTTCCATTATTGCCTACCATGATTATGGAATATACCTTTTCAATTTATTGTCAATAATTTTAAGAGAACTTTCTAGGTACAACACATTTGGTAGACATTGAAGACATTCGAGTTAATACACTAAATTCCTTCTCCTTGCAATGTATATCAGAAATTATCTGAATCCATAATTGTAGAATAAGTATGCGAGTTTGCTCCTGAAAAGTATACTTTAGACACGCCATATAGTGAATGCCTGAATGGAAGAGATTGTGATGATAGTTTCCGTCTCTTATATAATTTATTGAGACTTTGTCCTACAATGTTAAGCTAGCCCAGCCCTATATTTTCCTGATGCATTTGGGATTTTACTACTTTAAAGTACATCTGAAGTGCTCAGGGAGGAGTCAAATCGTAGTTGATAAGGAAGGGACTTTCAGTGAAAGGTTCCATCTCCCATCTAGCTTTATTGCCTTATTATATTTGTTATTCAGTTACATGAAGTTCGTTATGCTTCAATAAATTGTGGATGATTCTCACAAACAAAGGCTTTAAAGGTACTATTATTTGTGGTTACTATGCATAGTTCTCATTGTTTGACACATTTATACATCTGTACTTTGCAGTTCTATCCTAAGAGAGGAGGGACGCCAAGGAAGAGTGAAATTACGTTCATAGCTCCAACTGGTGAAGAAATTAATACCAGGAAACAATTGGAGCAATACCTGAAAGCTCATCCTGGAAATCCACCAATCTCAGAGTTTGATTGGGGTACGGGTGAGACCCCAAGGAGATCGGCAAGAATCAGTCAGAAGGCAAACACCACTCCGACACCAGAAAAGGAGCCAGCGAAGAAGCGTTCCCGGAAATCATCTGGCTCAAAGAAGGAGAATAAGGAGACGGCATCTGCTCCTGAAGAGTCTGAGGGTGAGAAAGATATAAAAATGAAAGATGCTGAGGGAACTCTGAAACAAAATGCAGAGGCTGAGAAAGGAGAAGATAAGGAACCTGATGAAGGGAAGGAAAACGAAGATGCCACCAAGGAAAAAACTTCTAGTGAAGAAGTTAAGAAGGATTCAGAGATCACTGAGGATATTGCTCGAGGAAAGGGTGCAGAAGATACTGAAGTCAAAGGTGATGCAATGGAAGTTGAAATGCAAGAAAATACTGACGCAGAACTGAAGGACAAACCAGCTGAAGAAACCAACTCAGGTGGAGTCGCTGATAATGGAAATAAGAAGGATGAAGACTTGGTCGGTGAGGTGCCACAAACTGAGGCAGAGAAGAACGCCCCAGAGGGTGAAAAGAACATCCCAGGTACTGTGACTGTGGAAGCAAATGAGGGGCCAGATAAAAATAATTCTGACATCCCAGTTACTGTGATTGTGGAAGCAAATGAGGGACCAGATAAAAATAATTCAAACGGAAGTGTTGCGGCACCTGAGGAAGAGACGAATGACAAACCTGAAGGCATAGATGGGCAAGCAAAGACTGCGGATGGAATTGCGGAAAATGGTAAAGTTAATCAAATTGGGCTAAGTGATGCTCCAAAGCATCCGACTCCTCCTACCGTTAGCTGCTAATGTCCCGTACTATTGTTCATGATCCATAGTGTTCTACCAACCATTTGGATTTCTTGGATAATTGTAGCTTTTAATCGTAGTTTTCACAGATAGATTCGATTGTATGCTAAATTTAATATGCGGAGGTAAGTTAGCCTGCCCTCCACTAGAGTTTAGGTTGTAGTAGCTTTAGCTTTTGTTGCATTGTGCAGGAGCTTAAGTCTCTTTTTTAACTCCAGAAATTTTCTGAAACGCCTGTTGTCAGTAACTAAGACCATTTATGTTCTTGTTCTGTTTAGCTTACCATGTATTACTTGTGAACCTTATGACGTTGTATGTCCACTTTAGGGGGACGAGATTCTCTGTACTTACTACTTTGTGAGACCCAGATAGATGAATAGATGAGATTGATAGATGTATGGATGAGATTGTATAGAATAGAATTGGTAGGATAGTGAGTACAGAAGATGTGGTTCTTTTTACAGGCTTTTATCTGACCATGATCCGGTACAAAGTCCAAAAGTGAAAAGACATTATTTCTTGAGCTGCGGTTAATTTCATAGGAGATTGCACGGGTTAAGCTTCGTCAATTCAAACCCAAAACGAGTTCGTAGGCAATGTCCTTAATGATCCTGAGAATCTTGTTTGGTTTATTCAGTCTCACGTCAGTTTCTTTAAGCTTTTCTATCTCATCAAACAAGAGAGAAAGATTTAAACAGAACCAGTGGAATGTCCAGAAAACAGCACTTTAATGAATTACTGAACTATATGAAGGGTCCACCAACCGTCCAAAACTTTCCACATCAAGATTAAGCTGTTGATTACCTCTGCCCTCAATCCAGTACGCATCATAAATGCCTCTACCGCATCCATTATCTACCTTTCTTCCTAACTGAAGCTCATTATCCAAGTAAAGGATATATCAGAAAGACACTTATTCTTTTACAATTCATTCTTTTATAACAGTAGAAAGACTTCATATTTGGCCTTTCTCGACAGTGAAAATACCTTTGAGGAAGAGAAACCAGAGTGAAAAGAAGGGATAGAGGTAGCCCGATAACAATATTAGGAAGAGTAAGCAAAAAGGTGAAACAATATTAGGAAGAGTAAGCAAAAAGGTGAACTTTGAGAGTAAAGTAAAGGATCTAATACCGAGTCTCCTGAAAGTTATCTTTCTTCTTTGGACCAGGGCTAAGAATCTCTTTATAACTGATTTTAACAGAAGGCTAGGAATCTTTTTCCAATATTTCCTTGGAGGTGGTCTTAATGGCATACCTCTGGAACAAGAATTGCATTATCATCCAAAGGGTTGATCCTTTTGACACTTTCGATTTACAAAAGCCTGGAACATACTTCTTTTCGACAAACGGAATGCAGTTTCCTCGATAATCTGTCCACCAGACATATGGGTTTCTCTTCTTTCTTCCTCTGGCTCCTCCTCATCTTTTCGATCACTTCCTCAAATGGTATGCACTTCATACCTTTCTCCTTGATTTTGATGCTATGAAATGCTTTATGTACATGACGCAGATAAGATTTCAATTTGAGTTTATTGAGCTGTACCAACGAGACTTGGTTCATTAGTTATTATGTAGACTAATCCGTTAGTATTGTATTGTTGCTTTCCCTCCAGTTTACGTGGTGCAGGGTTTCAAAGGTACATATGGAGTAAATTATGGTAGGATAGCAGATAATTTACCTTCACCAGAAAGCGTGGCAAAACTCCTGAGAGCCTGCAAGATAAAGAATATAAGAATTTATGATGCTGATCATGAAGTCCTCAGGGCCTTTAAAGGGTCAGGTATTGAAATCATAGTTGGACTTCCGAATGAGTATCTGAAGGATATAAGTGTTGGTGAGGATCGTGCAATGAATTGGGTGAAAGAAAATGTGGAGCCATTCCTTCCTGGAACTAGCATCGTTGGAATCGCAGTGGGAAATGAGATCTTGGGGGCTACAGACATCGAGTTATGGGAGGCTCTGTTGCCTGCAGCAAAAAATGTTCATGCTGCACTGCGAAGACTAGGCCTAACCAAAACCATTCAGGTGTCTAGTCCACACTCAGAGGCTGTCTTCGCCAATTCATACCCACCTTCAGCGTGTACCTTCAGGGAAGATGTTGCTCCATACATGAAGCCATTGTTGCAGTTCTTTTGGCAGATTGGTTCTCCATTTTACATTAATGCTTATCCTTTCCTGGCCTACAAGAATGATCCTGAGCACATTGACATTAACTATGCACTTTTCAAAAAAAATGCTGGGATTGTAGATACAAAGACTAATCTGCACTATGATAACATGTTCGAGGCTCAGGTTGATGCAGCTTATGCAGCTCTGGAGAAGGCTGGTTTTCCAAAGATGGAAGTCATAGTTTCTGAAACAGGTTGGGCTTCGCATGGAGACGAAAATGAGGCAGGTGCTACTTTACAGAATGCCAAGACTTACAACTATAATCTGCGTAAACGCCTGGCAAAAAAGAAGGGAACACCCTATAGGCCTAAGGTAGTGGCTAGAGCTTATGTGTTTGCATTGTTCAATGAGAATTTGAAGCCTGGACCAACTTCTGAGAGGAACTTCGGGTTGTTTAAACCTGATGGAAGCATTGCATATGATATTGGGTTCCATGGACTTGCATCATCCTCAGGATTTTCGTCTCGTCGTCCATTCAGAGTACGAGTTTCCTGATAGCATCTTCCTTCATATGCTAATCTTTAAAGAATTAGAAGTAACCGATGTTCTGATAATCTTTTTGGTTTACAGGGTCCTGGGTCTCACCATTGGGCATCGTCTTCCTATTCACTACTCCTGACAAGTTGCCTGGCGGTTCTGCTACTAACTTTAGCTGCATAGTTGATTGGGATCACAAAGTTTCTCATTCCTATGTTCTTGAATTAACTAAATGTAGTTGTGACACATTGATTTACATACAAATGTATTTCCTATTCTTGAATCAATGATGACCATAAATTGCTGATGGTCTTTTCAAACATCTTCAGCAATTTACCATATATGCTCTTGTGAATGGGTGAGAAGATAATGAAAATGAGCAATTTGTGATATCCATTCCTTTTCTTCCCTCTTTTTTTCACCCTTTTCTCTTCAATACTTATTTTAGTGGAAATCAGGAGATTCCAATTGATTTGATGTTCAAGAATCTATGTTGTTCTTTACCTGATAAAGGTAAATATATCTAATAACAAATCAACCTCTAAGCATTCTAACTATATCTTCATTATAATTGTCATCAATTAATTGTAGTAATTAAGGATACACTTACGAATGCAATATCTCGATCCTAATTATAAATGCAATCCTTAAACTTAAAATTGCAATATCATATTATCTTTATAATCTAATGTGAAAACAAAAGGTTCTAATCAAATGACATACAGAGTACTTTTGTGGATTGCAATAATACAGGGCATATGAATGCAGTATTATGACTAATTACAATTGTAATCTGTAATTTAAAACTTTGATAATGTCATACTTTCTTTATAATCTAATGTAAAAGTTAGAAAATTATGTCAAATTACAAATTTTAATAAAAATCCTTTACTTAACGAATTTAAAGCAGTTTTGTTATGACAATTGCAAGTAATTTCTATTTTTAGAAAGGTAATTAGTGGGATAATGGGATTGAGTCAATAATGTCTTGATGAGCTCCAACGTGTTTGGTGGAGAACCCACTTTAGTTTCACTCGGTGAATGGATCCAGCCCTCAAGTTAACACTTCTTCAACTTGACTTTGCTTCGTATCTCTAAGCCTAGAAATTGTCAAAGAAGCACTGAATGCTTGCAATAATATATTCGAACTTTCATCAGACTTGAAAGCTCTCCGTGTCTAATTGATGGACTTCTCAGACTTCCAATTGGTAGAATTTTAACTTCTTGGGCAACATTTTCTTCACAAAGGATGACTTTTTTAAAACAATAGTGATTTACAAGTTTTTGTACGGACAATTGTTTTATTTTATTAAACAAATAGCTTACATACATAATTTTACATGTTAAGTTTCTGAAATTTACTAAGGAAATTTTTTTCTGTTCAAATATTAAAAAAAAAGCTAAAATTGAAGGGTTACTTCATTATAGACCGTGATAAAATCAAAAGGAAGTCCTCAAAGACTCTTCGTGAAGGATAATAGATTACATCTTTGTCATGGTGGCAGGGCTTTTGGGAGTTTTAGTTTGTCGATAAATTTTTCTTAAATTTTGTAATTACATTTAATTATATGTTTTTGTATAAAATGCATTTCATTTTGTAATTATGAAATATTTTAATTTATTATTATTTAAACAATATGTCACCAACAATAATTATAAAATGTGACTAATTTATAATTCAAACTATGTTAAAAACAATAACATGAACTAAAAATGTTGTTAATAATTATAATTAAATATTAAATTGGTAACAGGGAAGGTAAATTAAAAATAAATATTCTTTACTAAAAGTTTTTAGTTACAAATATAAAATCGTCACCAAATCTTTTTACTTACGCCTTACAGAACGTATCTAATAACATTTAATTATGTTCTAATTTTCGTATCTAAACATATTATGCTACGAAAATAAATCGTCAATAAACATTATTATCTATGCCTACGTTAACGAAACTAATTACCTTTACCTACTAGACTTAAACGTGGCAATAAATGATCTGCGACTATTTCTCCTTTGGTAACCTATTCTTACTAGCGACGAAGGGATGATCGTAGCAAAATCTTTTGGCGGTGATTCCTTTCAAACGTCGTAGATAATTTTTTGCTATCAGACTTTTGCGATCATTTATTTGACGATTTTTGTCGTCACTAAATACTTTTTGTGACAATTTTGTTTCTTTCTACGATGTTATATTAATCACCAAAACCCTTCTTTGTTGTAGTGTTTATTTATGGAATCTAAGGTAGTTTTACTACTTTTGAATACAATATCACGAATTTATTTTTGATTATAATATGTAATTTAAAATTCCAATAATATTATATTATCTCTATGATTTAATGTGGAAAAAAATTAAACATCACACATATGGTCTAATGTGAAAGTAAAAAAAAAAATCAAACTAGACCTGTAAAATTTTAATCAAATGACCCTTTATTTACGGAATTGTCTTGGTAGCTACGATTGAATGACAATTGCAAGTCTTGTTATCAAGGAATTTCTATTCTTGAAAGGTAATTAGTGGGGTAATGGGTTGAGTTAGTAAAGTCTTGATCAGCTCTAACGTGTTTGGTGGAACCACTTGAGTTTCACTTGGTGAATGGATCCAGCTCTCAAGCCATCACCGCTTCGACTAGACCTTGCTTCCCATTTCTAAGCCAGGAAAGTGTCAAAGGATTGAAAAGGCATCGCACAAGGAAGAAACTTCTTTCGACTTTTGGGTTGAACCAACAATACGTTCAAACTTCACCGAAACTTGGAAGTTTGCTTGGAAGCCCCAGAGTCTAACTTGTAGACTTTTGAGAATTTCCATTGGTAGAAATTTGCCTTGTTCGGCAATATTTTCTTCACAACGTCTTGGAAGGAATGGGTTTAGGTTGCAAGCACGAGGAAATTAAAGGTTTACTCATAATTTATATTTTTTAGTTTGTTACTTTAATTATCTCAATGATTACTTATTATGTGAGTATATTCTTGTTTAAGATGATAAGGGAAAATGTTCTATTTTTATTAAACAAAAAGGCTTATAAAAAAACTAAGCAATTATATTTTTTTGCTAATCAAATATTCAAAAAATGTTAACCTTGAAGTGTTAATTTATTATAAGGGCAAAGAGTAAACTTCAGTGCATAAGATTCTTCACTTTGTGAAGATTGAGAGAGGGTCGTCAATTATATGCAGCCTTCCTTTGTATTTTATAAAGAGACAATTTCTGTGATTCGAACCTGTGATCTTTCGATCACAAAAGAGTATATTATCAGTTAATTTATATAGATCCCAACAAATTAAGAAGATAGTCCTTAAAACTTTTTTAATAAAAAATAATATAATACCATTTTTTGTAATATTTAAAATTTATACATTTCCTGTTTATTAATTCATGTTAAAGCTAAACATCATAAGTTGCGACTATTACCAAGATACTTGCACTTTAGGTTTTGCTTCATTAGTTTCTACATCCAAATTTTCCTCTTTGGCAATTATGCCTTCAATTCAAATCTCCATAACTATCGCATACAAGACCGGCATTGATTCTTTGCTTGCCCCTGTGGTACACTACTTGGTCCTCCATGACCCTATCTAATTGGACCCAATCAACTCTATTCATGCCTCCATAACTTTATATAAGAGGACACTATGTCATTCAAGTCATGTACATTTACAAGTAACATAAAACATCCAGAATTAATCCAAGAAGCAACCAAGCAACAAGAGAAGAGGATAAGAACAAGAGGGATGGCAAGAATCATGGGTATAGTTTTCATCTCAGTCATGGTGGCAGGCCTTTTGGGATGCGCGGTGGCGCAAACGGTGCATGTGGTCGGAGATAGCCTAGGGTGGACCGTCCCACAAGGTGGTGCAACTGTATACTCAAAGTGGGCTAATGGCAAAACTTTTGCGGTTGGGGACATCTTAAGTAAATTCCTCTATACCCTCCTCTTAGTCTGTCTTATAGTCGTTTAAACCAAAGTTTCAATTACGAACGCAATAACCATTACTGTAATTACATACTCACGTTATTTGTTATTATACCCGAATTTGCAATTGTCACACACTACAACTTAACATACAATCCCGAATTTAAGATTTTGGTTTCTATTATAAGGAAAAAAAGAAAAGAAAAAACAGAACCTGACCAAACAAGTTCATGTCTTTACTATGGTTAATCATTTTGAGTTTCTTACATATGCATGCATGGTTCCTATTGTTTTCAGCGTTCAACTTCCAGACAAATGCGCATGATGTACTCCAAGTCCAAAAAACATCCTTTGACGGATGCACGTCAACGAACGCTATCGGACAGGTAATCACCACCGGCCCAACAAATGTCACTCTCACATCCTCCGGCGAGCATTACTTCATTTGCACCATTGGCCGTCATTGCCAGTCCGGACAAAAGCTAGCTATTACAGTCTCATCAGGAGCCACACCTCCAACTACAACACCTACATCACCAACCACAACTCCGACTACTCCTTCACCTTCTTCTGGCAACACACCAGCCGATTGTCCTCCGGAATCATCACCAAGCCCCACAACGAGTGGACCATCTACCCCTACCACACCTTCTCCTCCTGGTTCATCAGCTTCTATCTTGTTGGCTAGTCCTTTGGTGTCCGTGTTGGCTATAACAATGTTCATCATGTTCTGAAGTGACTAGATAGAAATTTAAGGTCATGCTTACTTTTATGGAGTCATTTGTATTGGCGTTAAATGAATAGAGAAAAGCCCACACTTTATTTATGAGAGAGTACAGGTATACATATTACATGTGGTAACAACTTAAGCTTATCTTAATAACAGCTCCAGCTTATCCTATCAACGAGTATATCCTAACAACTAATATTTATCCTTATCACCCTCTTTCAAGTTGAATTGGTCCGGAGAAGAGAATGGAAATTCCTGTTAATAAAACACAATATGGCGTGAGACAAAGATTTTAAAGGAAGATAAATCGAGACAGAAAATAACCTTCGTGTAATTTGCTGTAACTTAGAAAGACATTTTTTGAACCTTGGTTCAAGTTTATGAGAATTGTATGGTTTGGTCTATGGATAACACAGACATCCAAAAACATGTAAGTTATCATAATTAAGTAATGTCCCAAAAAGTGTTGAAAAGGGATTGGCATTATGCAAAATGCGAGTAGCCAGACAATTGATTATGTATAATGCAGTATCAAAGGCATAGGTCCAAAACTAATTAGGAACAAAAGAATGTTGTAAGAGTGAAATGCCCATTTCAACAATATGTTGGCGTCTTCAACACAGCCATTCTGTTCTGGTCCTTTAGGACATGAACTGCATTGTGTGATACTATTTTCTAAGAGATAAGTAGTCAATGCCTGATATTCAACCCCCAATCTGCCTGAAATTTTTTGATGGATGTATTAAAAAAATTTTCAACTATGTGACGACATTTAATGAAAACATTGAGAACTTCAAATTTGAATTTGAGAAAATAAATCCAGCAATATTTACTATAATGTTAAAAAAATAAAACATAATATCGTTTTCCATCAATTGATGGAAATGGTGAGGGACCCAGACATCAGAACAAACTATCTCTAATAGTTTTTGAGCTTTATAAGTAGAAGCAACAAATGGCAAACGATGACTCTTACTAACACTACACGCATGACGAGATTTTTTAACATCACTGACAAATAGGAATTTTTTCTTGTTGTAAGGCATGACGAACAACGCGATAATTGGCATGAGCAAGTTGGGAATGCCGATGAGATAAGGAAGATTGATCCATGTCGTTGGGGAGCTAAAATAACGGAATAAAAAGATCACAACCACTCCGACCTGTATGTAGAGGCTGCTTCGTGCAGATATCCTTAATAACAAAATGATCAGGGAAGAATTCAACAAAAACATTCTTAGTTCTAGTGAAGGCATTAACAGACAAGAGATTGGAGCAAGAGCTAGTTACATGTAGAATATTGTTTAATGAGAAAGAATGAGAGTTAGCATGACAAATGGAAGAACCAATGTGAGAGATTGGCAGTGCTTTACCATTTCCAATTTTGACTCCTTTCGGGCCATTATACTGTGGATGGTAAGATTATCCAACTCCGGAGTAAGATGATGAGATGATCTAGTGTCTAACAGCCACTGTTGGGGAACAATCTGGTTGGTGGCAGCAAGGTGTTGTTATGGCACCTTCTCATCTATCCCACATCGTGAGTTTATGTGTTTAGGGTAGAGGATGGTAGTTATAAAAGAAACCACACACCTCCCCCATAATAGGAATAACTAGCAGAGTATTATATTATCATATAACTTTAATGCATAAGTAAGTATGAGAAATTAAAAATGTGTAATTAAGTTATAAGTAAAATTAAAAATTTTGTAATTAAATTATAAATATTTTAAATTTGTATTTATTTATATATTTGTCATGTATAATAAGTATGGAAAATTTTCAAATTAGTAAATAAATTAAAAATAATTTAAATAAAAGTTATAATATAATAAATGAATAAGCCAAGTTAGGAAGTAGAAATTTGAGACGAAAATTTAAAAAATTAAGCTAGTGTATTGTGTATGTTATAAATGTATAAAAAGATATAAATTAAATAAGAAAACTTAAACATAATATGTTTTAAATAATAAATATTGTGTAATTTAACTGTTGAAGTATTTATAAAAATGTTCATTTTGTCATGATCATTTCATGATAAATAAATCACTAAATTTATCTTATATATCAACAATTGATAAAGGTTTATATCACATTTCTTCCAATATTAAGTTGTACTCGTAACTATTTGAACTATTTATAAAAAAGTAAATCACAATATTTCTTAAATTATTTTATTTTTCATTATAAATATTAACCTTTTTAATGATAACTAAATTATTCAAATGATTAGAAAATGAATATAATTTTTAACTTTTTAATAATATTTTTAATATTTGTATTTACTTTCTATATTTTATCTATTTATAGTAAATACATTACACTTTATATTTTCCACTTTTTAGAATTTTTTCATTTCAAAATTTTACAACCTAATTTTAATAATTCAGTTTTAATATTCTAACTTATATATTTGAAATATTTCTATTCTATGCAATTTACATTTATACATTAAATAATATCACATGTTTGGACTTTTTTTATTATCTTAATTAACTGAAATATTTAATTGATTACAACAAATTTTAAATTCTTTACGATGATGAAATTTATTATTCTTTAAATTAATAATTATTGCTATTAATTTTCAAGTTACTATTAACAGGATAATATTATTATTAAAAATTTTAATTGTAATCATTTTAATTGTTACATTTATTTGTAACAAAAATTTAATAATAAATACATTAATAATAATAATAATAATAATAATAATAATAATAATAATAATAATAATAATATTGATATTATTAACTTAATAATAATATTAATACTAATAATAGCGACTTTCATGGAAAACAAACATTATTATTATTATTATTGTTATTGTTATTGTTATTATTATTATTATTATTATTATTATTATTATTATTATTATTATTATTAT
>JAOTAY010000005.1:5368210-5379501 GCA_025629805.1 Erythroxylum baracoense
ATTAAATAATCGAGATAGCTGCAACTATTCAATTTAGTTTTCTTGTTTATCATAAGTTAAATATGGAAATTCATAAATAACTTATTTGCTACTTGTACTAATCCTTCATGACAATTACAGATCACTGAATTCATGGATAACGATAGAATAATCAATATTAAATCAAATTGTCAGATTAATCGAATATTAATCATTCATGAAATATGAGAACTCAAAACAAGACATACTTGAATTAAAATGTGAATAAAAGTTTGGAACACAAAACCTCACAAAGTTACAACTAGAATATCGAATCCCCTTAAATTAGAATGATTGAGTCTAGCCACTAATGGCTTTCACTCCAATAACAAAAATAAAAGAAAGATAAAGAATTGCTAAAAAAGTAAAAAGAGAGAACCTTTTTCTGTTATGAGGAACATCCCTTTTATAGGGTTTTCTAATCTAATCTTAGTCTAACTCTAACTTGTAAAAATATCTATCTAAAAATAATTCAAATTCTTACATGATAAGGATAAATGGAAGTTTCCTAGTTAAACTCCAATTCTTGGAATTATTAACTTTATCCATTACAACAATCTCTTCACTTCATCCAAAATTCGTGATTATCATCAATAGAATCCCAATTTGATGCAATCTCCACTTTTCATCTCCTAAAACAAAATAAACATTAAATTTAATATTTAAGCACCAAAATAAATTTAAAACAAAGAAGATAATATCAAATAATATGTCAAGATAAGATCTTATCACGTGCATGATTATGGAAGTACTTGTCACGAAAATGCCTCATGAGTGTTTTGATTTGCTTGAAGCAAGAAAGAATAACATTCATCTCAAGTGTTTATACTAATTTTTCTAAGGTAAAACTATCATCATCACAAGTACATCAAAAAAGTAAAATAAAAGAACATGAATTATTATAATTACCATTCCCAATGCATCAACAACACAATTTGTTGAGTCTAGATGAGTTGTAATCAAAAGCTGGTTAATGCATTCATCATGAGCTAAAGATCATTAACTCCTAAAAAGTAATGCAGAAAGCTACAAACAAACAGGACGCTTATAAGATAGTAAAGACCATTTATGGTAATAGGAATATGCATCCATAGTTTATACTAGGAAATGGTTCCAGACATTTGGTAAGCACTAGAAACACTATATGTACAAACTAGATAACTGGCCGTAAATGGTTTTTTGGAGCAAATGAGAAGCTTCCTCGATAGAACCAGGTGGAGTGGATTATAGATGCCCCTAAACTAACTTCTAGTGGCAGATGGTTTCTATTTGAATATATCCCTATCTTCCTGCAAAACTATTTACTCGATGCCTCGGCACCAATTGTAAGTTAGGATATCAGGAAACTGTTTTTAAAAAGTCAAAATTCCATCATTCAATTGGCTTTCATTCTAGGTCGTCAATCAAGTACTTAAGAGAAATGCAATATTGATACAAAAATTCAATCTAGTAACTGACTCAAAAAGGAAGTGCCTCTAGTTCTTTTGCTGGCATTTCTGTTGTTCCAAGTCCATGAGCACTACAAATCAAGAAGATTGGACGCTAATATGGTCATAACTTTGTTGTCAAGATAAGAACAATCATTATAGCACTAGATAGTTGTTCTTGGGAAATAGAAATTGTAGGTGATGTTATCTAAGTGTATGTTAGACATCTTGCATAGCAAGAATCATCCATTTTTATCACTTCCAAAGCAATCTCACCTCATGCTCAAGCTTGAATAAGGTTGAATTTGGATCTTGTTCTGTCGTTTCATTTAACTGTAAGAAGCATTAAATACCTGGAAATAGTTGCTATCCCTCGAGCAATAGGATCTCAAAACTGTAACTTATTAAGTGTTGCTTGCACAAAATTTGCTCCAATGAGACCAGTTACTGTAACTACGACAGTAGTGAGAGATGCATTGGCACCTACAAGGAAAATTATTGGACTAGTATCGCTAGAGTTGGCAATAAACCAA
This sequence comes from Erythroxylum baracoense, assembly GCA_025629805.1. Classification (NCBI taxonomy): domain Eukaryota; kingdom Viridiplantae; phylum Streptophyta; class Magnoliopsida; order Malpighiales; family Erythroxylaceae; genus Erythroxylum; species Erythroxylum baracoense. The sequence goes on from JAOTAY010000005.1 coordinate 5,370,189, forward strand.
TAGGCATATATAGAATATCTACAACAGATCACTATATCTTCAAAGAATGAGACTATATTGAGGGCTAGTGCCATAGTAATGCATGTGGGTAGAATAGATATAGTCAAGATTGGTTTTAGCCAGACAAGACGCACATTAAACTAGAATGGGCTAATTATGGTATTATTGAGCTTCAATTGTAATAGCATAATTAGAATCATTCATTTCGGTTTATGGTTTGATTTTTCTAGTTAGAATTTGACCCCAAAAAAAACATTTGTTTTGTTAAGTACTCATGTGAATTTCCAGCCAAAACAACAAGAAGTAAAGAGAACCCAAATGGTCAATTTTGTTAATCATGAAATCTTCAACAGATACAAGCAGCTAAATTAATCAAAAACTTGAAAACCATACATTGAACGAGCAGGGACTCAAAAATCAAAAACAATGTTGAGCAACAAGAATGGGAAATTTTTGTTTTGTAGGAGAATCAAACAAAAGGCCAAAGTTGTAGTTGGCAGAAGATTGAAATCTGTAGTAAGAGAGAGAAAGAGAGAAACGAAAGAGGGCTTAAGGGAATAGTAACAACAAAGGGATTCATAGGGATGTCGGAAAGGAAAGGAAAGGGTTGAAAAGAACAAATGATTTTCATTTTCGTCTCTTTTCTGAAAATCCAAATGGAATCAGCTGGCCTCTCCGAACACTTTTTTATATATAGTAATGGCGTGTGTATAAATTTTCATTTAAAATAGCCAAATATTGAGCAAATTTGATAATATTTAAACCTTAATTGAGCATATTATAATGTTAGAACTTAAATTTATGGAACTCAAAAACGTTTGGGAAAATATGGGCACTTAGCTTTATGACAACAGATACTTGCAATTTTGCCCATTTGGAGACAGCTGGGCCAAAAGAGACAGTTGATTAGTCTGCATCTCCAGGATTTCAACTTCGGCTATTAAGCATTTAATTCAAGTCTCTATGACTGGTATACACGACCCAGCACTCTTGCTGACCGTGTGGGACAATTTGCTTCCTTGAAACAGTATCTAGTCAGACCCAATCAGCTCTAGCATGCTTCCGTGGCTATATATAGAGACTAACACAAGTATTAAACAACAACATCCAAAAGACATACAAAAGCAGGCGAAAAGTAGAGAAGAGACAGAAAAAGAGAGATGGCAAGATTTCTGGGTATAGCTTTCGTCTCAATAATGGCTACCGGGTTGTTGGGGTGTGTGGCGGCGCAAACGGTGCATGTGGTCGGAGATGGCCTTGGCTGGGCCGTCCCACAAGGGGGAGCAACTGTATACTCAAATTGGGCTCATGGAAAAACTTTTGCAGTCGGTGACATCTTGAGTAAGTCTCGCTATAGACGCCTCTCTTGGTAGGTCATGTCTCTAATGTTCATATTCAGGTTCTTATGCAATGCATGGTTCCATTCTTTTCAGCGTTCAACTTCCGGAGTAGTGAGCGCGATGTACTCAGAGTCCAGAAAACGTCCTTCGATGGATGCAGTTCCACGAACGCCATCGGAGACGCAATAATGACCGGCCCTGCAAACATCACTCTTACATCCTCCGGGGAGCATTCCTACATTTGCACCATTGGCCGTCACTGTGAATTCGGGCAGAAGCTGGCCATTACAGTCTCATCCGGAACTTCAGGAGGCATCCCCCACCATCTACAACACCTTCACCACCATCATCTCCCTCACCATCTTCCGGCAACATTCCGGTAGATTGTGCTCCTAACCCATCACCCCCCACCAGTGGACCTACTGGATCGACTACTCAAGGACCTTCGACCTCCACCACACCACCTCCTCCTGGTTCCTCAGCTTCTAACGCCTTGGCTAGTACGTTGGTGTCTATGTTGGCTATAACCATGGGGTTGCTGCTCTAAAAGAATAGTTAAAAATGCATAAATTAATATTCGTATTTATTTATTTTGTTTGATAGAAATTTACTTTTGTTTATGAAGAGATCATTGATCTTTGTATGATAATACGGAGAAATGAGGATTGAATTTAAGAAAGAACTTCATTGTTTGAGATGTAAAAGGCAATGTATCATAAACGTATCTTCTTTGCTAACAGGAAATTGCTCTGAGTCTGAACTGTAGGCTACGAATATCTCAAAGTCGACAAAAGAGTGTCACATAATCACTATATGCAAATTAGGTGTTTGATTTCTTTTAGATTTAGGTGGATTATAATATAAAAAATTCAATAAGACAAGCCCTTTTCTGGTTTAACTTGAAAGAAAAATATCCAATTGTAAGACTATTGATCTTCATGTTACCTAATCTTTGTTCAACCTACCAAATTTGATGAAATTACCATCTGATCTTCATCTCTTCAGTCCTTTTAAGTCGAAATCTCGATTGTGAAGGATAAGAAGAGCAAAATGATCATTTACGTCCCTTCATTTGGTTTCAATTTTATATATCTCATGGGAAAATCTGTCCAGTTTCCAGAACCTTAAAAGACCAAAGCTCCTGATCTGTCAATTTTTATCAAGCAATCAGTCAACTAGTTTTGTACCATTTTAGCAGTAAATGAAAACAGCTAGCTTGCTTCTCCTCTTTGACTTTTTAGATTGTACTTATATTAATATATATGTAGGTAACATCAAGGGGTGGTCCGGTTGGTAGAATTGATCCCTCATCTGCCTACTAAATCCAAATCACTTGTCTTCTAAGTCTCAATTTCGAATCATATTTAGAAACTGATTCTTGTTTTGGTAACTGAAAAAGGATTAGCGGCTAAGAATTAAACGTACTCAACCTATAAGTTGCATTAAGTTTATTATTCAACTTTGAATCATAGAATCATCAAATGGCTTATTAAAAACACGTGATTTGACAATGTATAGATAATGGGTTATCCAATACACATTGGAAGAGTATATGTGAGGATTTATCCAATATACATTGAAAGAGTAATTATAGATACAAATTTCACCATTATAAAAATGGATTCAACTCTATAACTATCTTTTTAGTGGCCTTTATACTCATTATGACTCATATTAACTAAATTGCCCTTTAATACTATAAATATTTTATTTATGTATAAAGTAATTTAATTAACGGTAATTATGATAGCCATAAAAACCATTAAAATGATAGCTTCCAAGTATTTTCCTATAAAAATATACATGAAGTTACCGTGCAAAAAATAAAGTGATGATTACTACTGTAAGTTAAAATTTTTCATTAAATTTTAATTTATGTTTAATAAATTTGATTATTTTAATTAATTCTAAATAAAACCAAATAGACTAATGTAATCTAAGTAACTAATTTAATAGACCGAAAATTTCAAGTTATGAGCCCTAAATTTACCCTTGATCTATTTTCACCTTTTCATCCTCTCCCTCGTCTCTACCTTATGTAAGTAATGCTCTCTAATCTTCATCCTTCTAAAGGCCATGCTTTCTCATTTGTAACATTAAGATTGCAGGAAGCGTATGAATGATCACTGCACATTTTAAGCCAAACATTTTCTCTGAACCTACTTTTAGCGTCTAGTTGAATTTTCAAATAATTCAAATCAGTGCTTTTTTTTCTTTATCATTTGGGATTTGGATCTCAGGAAATAATCAAAGTTGGGCATAAATGAGTTCTAAATAATAGTGAAGACATTGGCATTTCCTCTCAGAAGTCATACTAATGCTTCCACCTATTTCTTTTACCTCTAATAAGACATGAAAAGTATATTTAATTTTCAATAAAATTACTTAAATTTTAAAATTCACTGCAACAAATTTTTATCCAGTTTTTAAACACCGAAAATAAAATTTAGGTGTTTATGCCAACTTTATTGAGAGAATCTTTTAGCCTCTCGATCAGTCGCCTTCGAATATAAACTTCTAACTACAATAATATATAACAGCAAAACCCTCGCTATTATTAGATTAAGCTATGCCAGTTTTCCAAAATTAGATCCACCAGCGAGGGTATCTAAGCTGGGCAAAAAACTAGTTTTCCTGCCAAACAAGAGAGCAAGTTGACAAAACCAAGAAAGAATAATCATCATAATGGGCGTATCAAAGATGGGTTCATGGTTGTTGTGGTTGACTCTATTTAGCATTGTTGTTTTAAGTCACGTGAAAGTAGAGGTCGAGGCCAGATATTACGACATCAACGCTTGCAAGCGTTCTGGATATACGCTTCCCTGGTGTTACAAACCTGGCGAAGACATTGGGCCTGCTAACGACTATAATCGCGGGTGCTTACCCTTCCATCGATGCCGCAGCTAGTAAATGATGCCACATTATTTGGCCGGAGTTCATGATCTATGCTTATGATAAATAATGTATACAGTTCACAGACTATATGATTGTTAAGATTGTGTAAGATGTAAATCTTATGACATTACGTCCTTCTATTTGGTTATATAAATATGATGGATATTCTTGAAAAAATTTCTTTTGGTTTTTTTTTTCAGTTTCACTTAACCTTACATTATGTATTATTAGTAGTGTGATTAAAAGGAGAAAGAAAAGGTATTTTAGAATACCTTATTTGTATGAATATAATTCACCATCATCATCGTCACTAAAGGAGGTTTCTGTTTCCAACATTCCTTGAACCCTTGTCCCCTCAAGATAGGATCGCTTTGTGATCATACCACAAAGACAAGGAAAAGATTGAGATCATAAGAGTTTATTAAAACAAAATAGTTTGAGTACTTATAAAATAATTTCAAATTTAATTAAATATAATAAATTATTTCATTTGAATCAAATCAATAAAAATTAATAATTTAATTGGATTTAAAAATAGATAATAAATCTCAAGCCTTAAATTCTTTTGAAACATTTTAATAATTAAGAATTTCTTTAAGATTTCTTAAATTATACGAGAGATCTGTGTTTTTTGCACTTAATCTTAATTTTTTGTTGGAGTATAAATTAAACCTTAACATAACACATTTAAAATAAACTTTTGATATTTTTAAAGCATTCAAATTTAACCTTTTATAGGTAAGAGTAATAAATGAAGTTATTAATGTATCCACTCTACATTGAAAGAGTAATTATAGATACAAATTTCACGATTATAAAAATGGATTCAACTGTATGTCCATCTTTTGAGTGGCCTTGATACTTGTTGTGACTTATATTAACTAAATTATCTTTTAATAATATAAATTATTTATTGATGTATAGAAGTAAATTAATTAAGGATAATTATGATAGCCATAAAAACCATTAAATATGATAGCTTCTAAGTATTTTCCTACAAAAATATATAGGAAGTCATTATGGGACAAACAAAGTGGTCGCTACTACTATGAGTTAAAAAAATTTCATTTAGAGGTAATTAAAATAATCAAATTTATTAACTCTAAATAAAACCAAATAGACTAATTTAATATAATTAGCTCTACTTTAATAGACCCAAAATTTCAAATGATGAGCCCTGGATTTATCCTTGATCTACTTTAACCTTTTCATCCTCTCCCCATCTCTACTATCTGTAAGCAATGTTCTCAGATCTTCATCCTTCTAAAGACTATGCTTTCTCATTTGTAACATTTAAGATTGCAGGAAGGGTATGAATGATCATAAATGAACATTTCAAGCCAAACGTTTTCTCTAAACCTACCTTTAGCGTCCAGTGGAATTTCATGTGTCTTTCTATTGAAGATTGGAAGTGACCGAAACACTCTAAATTTTCAAAAAATTCAAATCAATATTTTTTTTCTTTATCATTTATGACTTGGATCTCAGGAAATAATCAAGGTTGGACGATAAATGAGCTCTAAATAATAGTGGAGACATTGACATTTCCTTTAAGAAGTCATACTAATGTTTCCACCGACTTCTTTTACCTATAACAAGACATATAAAGTATATTTCATTTTAAATAAAATCACTTAATTTTGTAAATTTACTACAATAAAATTGACTTTTACCTACATTTTTGGCAGCTTTTGGTAATGATTTTCAAATTTTAAGCTATTTTTTACCAAATTGTCGCTAAAAGAATGTCTTTAGCGATGATTTATGTGGATCATCGCAAAAGGCACAAACTTTTATGATGGTTTAACAATTTCATCTCTAAATGTCGATCCTTTAGCAACAATTACCATAATCGTCATCAAAAGTTGGACTTCTTTTGATGAATTTGGAAAAGGTCACCAAAAGTTGATGTTAAAGATTTTAAATGTTTAACTTCGTCATCAAAAGTTGATATTAAAGATTTTAAATATTATGGATTTCTTAGGGGATTTTTGAGAAATTTTTGGGTGTGATAGTATTCTTAAAATTAATAATGATAAAAGGATAATTTTTTAATGCTAAGTGCGCTTAATAATCCTAAGGTTAATTATAATTGAAATTCATATGATTTTTCATATTTTTTCATTTGTCTTCTTTATAAATTTGGTTAAATAGTTAAGGCGTTCAAACTCTATAAATTTGTTTAAATCTATTGATTTATACACAAATGATTCTTTAACGATGTCTATTGTACATAGTACTACAACTCCGTTCATACAAATATTTCATGAAAATAGAATGGAGCATCTAAAAATTGGAAAATATTTTCAAAGTTATTAACATATTGTTAGAAAACACATAGTAGGTAATTTAACAATTCTTACAGACAAAACATTAAATAAAGTTTCATGCTTATTTCATCAAAAAGGAAAAGAAATAATTATTTTTCTATATTTCAAGTGACACGAGACTCGGTAAAAAAGGTGAAGGAGTGCCCTATGTCTGAATTCTCAAGAAGAGTCATTGTACATTCAAAGGCATCAATTGAAATAGTGAAAGATTTTCCCTCAGGTATTGGTTTATTGACTTTCTCTTTCAACAACTTCTTGGCTTTAACTAAACTAGAAGAAGATATAGTGAATAAATCCACATATGTAGTAGATAACTTAATTAGATGAACTGTCAATATGATACAAAAAACCTAAGAAACAATTAGCATAGAACTTAAATAGCTAATTAAGTCAAATGGTATAAGGAACCTAAATTTGAACACATTCATACCTAATTGAACAGACATAGTTTTTGAAATCGACAGTTGTTCCAAATTAACCGATTTTCCTAATCCCAAACCTACAATTAGGGTATTGCCACTACCTTCAATTTCATCTATGTTCTCTTGAAGATTTGAGGAAACCTTACGCAACTCATAATATATACAATTAAATATTCATCTAATACCTTCCTAATAGAATATTAGATACATATAATAAAAAAAAGAGAGGTAATTCAGAGGAGAAGATCAGTCATGGAAGACAAGGAGTGTTTCGTGTTTAACGAGAAAATTTGTTTTGCATTAATTTGTCCTTCGTTAGAAAGAATGTTGGCATATTCCTCCCAACGGAGTCTATTTTCACCTTTGGCTTAGGTTGAAGGAATAATTTGGAAAGATGAGGTTAGCCTAGTAAACCAGTTAGACCGGTCATTACTATTAATGATTACATTTACTCGTTACCTAGAAAGGTGTAAGAATCCTAGAGTTATATTTGATCTATGGAAAGGACCTAACCTACTCTAGTTCTCATGCAAAAAGGACACTCCATTTTCATTTCCTATTACGTATTTGATTTCATTTGCTAGGGAGTCTCTGAACTTAATAAGTTGGGACGTCAACCAAGATGTGGTGGATTTGATTTCATATCCCAAAAAATTCTCCTTTTCAAGTCGTAGGAGTGGATCCACTTAACCTAAAGAGTCTCCTTATTTGTTAGAATTCTCCAAATTCTTTTAGCTATTAATATGGTCTATCGATGATCATAATAGACAAGAATCCTAAACCTCCTTTATCTTTAGGCAAGCAAACTTATCCCGCTTCACCTTAACTATGTATCTATTTCCATAAACTCCAGATTATAAGAAACTTGAAGTCATCTTTTCAATAGCTTTAAGCAATCCTTTGGATAAGAAAGTATGCGACGATCAAAATGTATGCAGTGAGATGAGGGCTGAGTTTATTAATTGCACTCTTTTTTGCAAAAGATAATGTTATGTTGCATCAGTTATTAAGTCTCTTCTATATCTTAGGAGAGGAATGCAATTCTTATAGACAAATCTTTGTATGGATATTGGTAATTCTAGGTAGATATGAGTAAAGCCTATTTGAGTTGGAGTACAGAGACATTAGAGAGCAAAAGTGCTAGGTGTTTGGCTCCAATTGAAAGAATCAAGTGAGTTGTATACATAATGACAGAAAGGCCTAATAAGTTCTTAGGTGAGAATTAAGGTCATTAGGATGCTTATAGATTTGTCATTAGCCTTTGGAAAAGAAAAAAAGTAGATCAACAACAAAAGAAAAGTAAATTATTCTTAACTTCTTACATTTGTTATGAAACTTAAAGTTTGCATGCAATATGATATTATGATCCATTAGATTTGAGAGGGCTACATAGAATAAACAAGTAGGAGAAAAGGAGATCCCCATCTTAGTCTCTTATTACCTATAAAGAATAAATGATATATACTTAACATCACATATATTGACATTTAATAGATAACTTTTACTATTGAGGTTCTATAAAAATAATGAAGTTATGTAATTTATAAATTAAAATATTTTTATAAATAATTTAATTTAGTTTATTTATAGTGATTTGAAGTACATAAAAATATAAAATATTTCCTAAACATCCTACATAGCTTTAAATTAAGCATAAAGTATATCCACATTCTAAAAGTAGGCAAAATTCATTATTAGTATGATACCTTTTGCAAATTCATGGATCATTAAAGTTGTTTAATATTAAGATTTTGATTTAATTATTTTAAATATCTTAAAATATTTGAAAATTTTTAAACATATTTTAATTTTCACTATGAAATACTTCATGTCATATGATCTATGAACATGAATACATGCATAATTCACCATCAGTACTTATCGGAAAACTAATTACATTAAGTTGTTATGCTCTAAAAATTTTATGCATGTAGTTCTTATATTGTATTTATATAACAAAGTAGCATATTATCATTAATAGTATTAACATTGTGATATATCAATATATATTTTTATGTGGTCTTATAAAAAAATTGTAATATATTTAATATTTTTAAAATATTTTAGAAGAAATGAGTTAAATTTTGCATGGGTTGGTAATTAGAATATATTCACATGTCTTTAATGTAGATCACACGTTATAAACTTGAATAATAGCCATTTCTGCCTTTATCCAGTTTTTAAACACCGAAAATAAAATTTAAGTGTTTATGCCAACATTATTGAGAGAATCTTTTAGCCTCTCGATCAGTCGCCTTCTAATATAAACTTCTAACTAGAATTTGTTATATGAAAATGCAACCGTAGAACACAAGCCATTCAATAT
>JAOTAY010000005.1:5383538-5395972 GCA_025629805.1 Erythroxylum baracoense
TAAAAGAGATGAACCTGGTTATAGCATTTCTGAGGTGATGAACATCTTACGAAGTATAAATGAAATAGAAAGGGGAGATGAACTGTTTATGTTAGCTACCAAATTATTTTTGAAGAAGGAAAATAGAGAGATGTTTGTTGAGCTCAAGGATGTTGATCTTCGAATCGAATAGTTTAAGAAAATGAAATGAATGTGTTTTTTTGTAATAAATTAGACATGTCTTTAGTTACTAATATTGGAATACTTGTAATGTGTTGTATTGGGTTTTGCTACTTCTAATGTGTTATATTGGATTTCTTTTTGGTTAATTTTGTTGTAATGAATTAAATTGTACTTGATTATTATTGTATTATGATTATTGCTATATTATCTTGTTATACAATAAGCTTATTATTATTATTTTATATATTTTGATACAGATGTCATCTTCTGATAATGATAATGAAAAAAACTCACTACGAAGAGCCAGCAGGAACTGAATTAAAAATAGGAAATCAATGGAGGAAATGCATTAATGAAAGTTTAAGAAATGCAAGTTTTTGTTATAGAGAACAAGAATTTCTTCTTATCACTTTTATTTATGAAATTGAAAGAAACTAAATAAAAAAATGCTAGTTGAGATGTTAAAAGGTGGGAGGTGACAATATAATACAAAGAAGCCAAGAAGATTTTTTCTAATTCATGTAAGCAAGATTAAAAAAAAGTATATGTGTCATAGGAAGTAAAGAATAATATATGTGATAAGTTAGTTCAATTAACAGTAGACACTAATAAGGACTAATATCATGTTATATTTGATATGAAATGAGAGTTCAAGACTTAAAGTATTTAAAATTAAAATTCATACTATTTTTAACAATTTGCTTAAAATTACAAATTAAAATATTAATTTTTTCAAAATATAAGCCTAATTTCTAATGAAATTTGAATAAGATATAAATATTTTGTTATTATGTCTAAGAAACGTTTAACAAAACTTGGTGAATGAATTATGGTTAAGCTTCTTTCAAAAAGCATAAATTGATTCAATAATCCACTTTTTTCCAATCGCACCTTAACAACATCCAAAATCTTTTCCTTAATATTGCAAGGAGATCACCGTTTAGATTCAACAACTATCTGTTAGAATTGGAGGGTGAGGTAATGAAGAAATGACTTAGTTTTTTATGGATGGAAATAAAGCCTTCATATACATAAGGAAGCTTAGGAACCTGAAAGAGGAATTGAAATCCCTTAACTCCCTTAAAGTTAGTAATATTTAATAGAATATTAAGATGACCTTCAATACCCTGAATAGAATACAAGCACTTCTCCACTTAGCACCTAATGAATCACAACTTTTATTTGAGGAGAAAATAGCTTTACAAGATTATGATTAAGCTCTTAATCACAATAATTATATACTACTACAAAGAGCTAGAATCTTCTGGTTAAAAGCTAGGGATAAGAACTCAAAATTTTTCACAAATCAATATTATCAAATAATAACAATTATAGGATTGCTTCACCGTAAATTGATGATGACACTCTTATTGTTTCGCAGGAGGATCTTATTTATAAGCCTTACTTATTCTTCTCCAAGTCCTTAGAAACTACAGTTAAGGGATATTATTCTATTTGGATTCTTCAATCAATCATCAAGTAGCAAATATAACCATATGAAGCTACTATACTCCCTAGTCCTTTAACGAGCAAGATGTTAAGAAAGCTTTATTTTACCTCAATATCTACAATACACCAGGTCTGCACAGATTCAATGCATTCTTTTTCCAAAAGACCTAACCAGAGACAAAGATGGTGGTGATAAATTTTGTGCTCAAATTCCTTAAAAAGGAGAGGATGCTAAAGGAAATAGATAAGCTTTTTATATATCTTATTCTTAATAATCAAGCTCCAAACTCCTTTTAAAGAGTTCAGACCAATTGAATGTTATAATATTATTTATAAGTAATCTTTAAACTGATTACTAACAACTTGAAGCTTCCCAACTTATATTGATGGCTTTCAAGGTGCATTCAATAATGGAAGATATATAGATGACAACATTTTAGTTGTTCAAAAGTTATTTGAAAACTATAACAAGAATCATGCTAATAGAAATTGTGAAAATAAGATTGATTTTTAAAAAGTTTTTGATTTTATAAATTGGGACTTCATATTGAACCCCCTTAAAGCTTTTAGTTTTCTAACTATTTTCATTGGATAGATAAAGCATTGCATTTCTTTTATTTCCTATAGTGTTCTTATCAATGATGAGGCAACCAAGTTATTTAAGGGAGCAAAGGGGATCAGACAAGGTGATTTAATTTCACCTTACTTACTCACCTTGTCTATGGAGGTTCTTATTAAGCTCATTAGGCTGGTTATTTCTCAAAATAAAGACTTCAAATACCATTCAAGGTGTAGGGAAGTGAAGCTTATCAACTTATGCTTTGCTAATGATTTGAACTTATTCTCTAGAGATAAAGCTGATTTACTTAGTGCACAATTGTCAACTCTATAGACTTTTAAATTGCTCTTAGGCCTTTACATTAACATATATAAAGTGCACAACAATATACTTTTTAGTTTTCATCTCTTATATGTTTGCAATCTAAATCACCACCTCTTACTTATTTAGGGAATATAATTACCTTAAAAAGAACAACTTGCAAAGATTTCCAACCTCTGATTGATAAGATCTAAAGGAGAATTTCTAACTAGTACAACAAAAGTTTAACCTTGGCAAAGAGAGAATAACTCTTCATCTGAGTCTTAAACAACATCCATATTCGTTGGTTTTGTCACCTTATGTTTGTAAGCAAAACTATTAAAGTAATAGAAAAGTTCTTAGGAGTTTTCTATGGTAAGGTGATTTATCAAGAAAAAATTTGTCCAAAGTGAAATAGGATGATATTTATGTGCCAAAAGATAAAGGAAGTTTGGGTATAATACCATTGAAAGTCACTAATAAAGTCCTCTTAATTAGAAGGCTATGAAGAATCCTAAATGATAAAGATGCTCTTTGGATGCAATGGTTACATGCTTATTATTTAGGGAATGACAACTTATGAAGCATATATCCTAAGGCAATTTCCTCATGGATCATGATCAATATCCTCAAACTAAGGTAAAGGTTGAGATTGGTGGTTTGAAGTAAGTTTAGAATTGGGCAAAAACATCATTCTAATTTGAAAATTAAAATTATTCAGGTCCTTTACTCTTATCAATAAAGATAAATTCACTAAATAAAATCATTCTTACAATGCTTTTGTAAAAGATATAATTAATAACATATATTCTCATCTGGACTTGATGCCTAAATCCTTTAATATTGATCAAATATTAGGAATTGTTCTTATTCCTGACAAAGATGATACCTTAGTTTAGAACAAAATTTCTTTGGCTACTTTCAATTACTCTTATTGTTGATCCCTTCTAAGGATCCCAGGTCCTAAAGTTTCTTGACACATATTGTTGTCGTTTAAGTAGGCTCATCCTCAAGCATCATTCATTTTGTGGTTCATTATAAAGGGTAAGCTAAATACCCATGACAAACTATCCAATTTTATGAACTTATCTTGCATCTTTGTTTTATTTAAGTAGGAGGGTGAAAGCTTGTATCATATTTTCTTTAAACGTAATTATTTGAGTTACATATGGGAAACCATTCTACAACCCTACAACATAACTACCCCTTTTGCTAACTGAGAGAATATTATGCAATAGAGTTGTCATTAGTGGAAATAAGTTGTTTTTCATAATTAAGTTATGATATTTATTACATTTGTTTGGCATGTAAATAGATAATTTTGTATAATTAAAGCATTCAAAGGAGTGCTTTGGCAGTGAACTTGATTAGCATAATAAGAATACATATGATAATACATTAAGTTCATCTTAGTTGTAAGCCTGTCATCATAAATAGATGGAGATTAACAATCTCATTATCAAGTGGCTGAAGCTAAACAAATGGTCCTATCTTTTAAAGTTGTCTTACGGGAAGAAAGTAAAACAAGAATTTAAATATTAGAGGTTAAGGAGATAACAAAAAAGATATACTTTATAGTTGCATAATGAATTGTCAGTCTAATGGATTCTTATGAACTTGTAGCTTTTATTTCATTTCATTTAAGCTATGTTCTATATAGCTATTTTAGTGTTTGATATTAAGCTAATCTAAAGTAGTCTTTGAACTTAAGATATATGGTTTTTAATACTTTCATGCTATTATATTGATTTAATTTCTAAAAATACTTCAACTTAGTAACCCCATTATCAAAATTCTAATCTTTAGAATATTTAAGGAATTTAAATTGCTTCAAGTTAGTATTAATGAATAAAAATGAAACATGAAAAATATATTGTTTAGATAATTATTAAATATTTTAAATTAGATAATTTAGTATAAATATAATCACAATTATATGTATTATTTATTTTTAGCATAACAACGATAAACTAACTCTAATATTTAATAATAATTAAGAATTATATTTTAGAAATTGGAACTCAAGTACAATAAAATGAAAAAAAATTTCTATTTAACATATTGTTATTTAAGAAAATTAACACATTTACAACTACAACAAATACCACCAAAGTTTATGATCAATAATTACGCTTACACCAAAGTTTTTCTTATGTTAAGTGTGATTTGTAATTGTCAAATAATATTGTACATGTCAATATCGTTAGTAAAGAAGACTAATAAATGATGCATATTTTTTAAAAGATTAACACAAGAAAAATTCATCACAAAGTGGGTCGTTATTTTATTAATTTGAAACTGTGCGCCTTTCTTTCACACTCAAACAGAATAATGTAAAATATTAATTCCATTGCCAAGTAGGAGAATTCTACGATTGGGCCATGTGGGTCTCTTTATAAACTGATTCCTCGCTTGCGGTGGATTATGTGGGACACAGTGCAGTTTTCAATAATAATAATAATGGAGCAAGTTAAATAGCTACGTGTTAAATTATCCTGCCAACCGCTAATCCCCATTGCATTAATCAATTTTACATACGAATCATTGCACTGGACCTAGGTTCGGTCCAATTATAGACCAGAAATGGATCTGCCACTCCATTAGTGATTATTATACTTATCAAATGGCAAAGTTTGCAATCTTTTTGAGCAGGGGATCTTCCGTATACCAACTCTGTTATACATGTTCTTATTTATATATTTTTCTGAATTTCATACGAGTCTTATATATTTATGTGGATAAAATTACGTAAAACAAAATTAGTACAAATTAAGAAGTACAGAGAGTCTAATTCATCTTTTTGTGTCCTGTTCGATGTGTGTTCGTGGAGGCAACGCATGTGGGAACTCTGACACCCAATGAGATCTTCATGTGCGAAGATGCCGATGGCCGTAAATCAATCACAGCTACGTTGCTAGAAAGCAAGACAACAACCCACGACAGAGAAAAAAAAAAAGATTTTCAACGAAGACTGAACATGAAATTATTTCTTCGTTTATGTGGTTGTTGTCTAGGTTGGTCCTTGTATTCATTGTTTTGTTTTTATCTGAATAATGACTTATTCATGTAGTTTTGGCATGTCGGTTTGGCTGGCGAGGGTCATCTCCAAGAGTGTGTGGTAATAAAAGGACAACAAGCCACGCTCATCTGACGTGGCATCATGATTTGGCGTTTTGAGCCATCGGTCTTGAGAGGAACTAGAGGCCTTAGAGGAGCAATCGGTCGCTTTCTGTCTCTGAATCGGCAAAGCTTTTGGCATTAGATATCACAAATAATCAGTCAATAATCAAACTTTTTATTTGAATATTCTTAATCATCTTTTGTTTGTTCACCTTCTTGACATTGCTTTTGCGTGGCGATTTTATCTAGAGTCTACCAATTAGGAGGTCATCTAGTACTTCCTTCCATTCAAGTATTCAAGGAGTCATTATGCAGACGTTATATATAAAAAAAGACTCGTTATGTAAATGACTGAGTCCAACTTCACATTAATATAATGATACCGCTGAATAGTCAGATCGCTGAATAGTGACATTTCTATTCTACCTACAACCGAAAGTTGTATTAAATTCTAA
Organism: Erythroxylum baracoense; assembly: GCA_025629805.1. Lineage (NCBI taxonomy): Eukaryota > Viridiplantae > Streptophyta > Magnoliopsida > Malpighiales > Erythroxylaceae > Erythroxylum > Erythroxylum baracoense. The sequence goes on from JAOTAY010000005.1 coordinate 5,389,584, forward strand.
GTTCACTTCTTATTTGATCTCTAGGAACGCCTGGCAAAGTTAAAATTAACTTTGATATGTTTGAATCAAAAAAGAGCGCAAAATGTACAACTTATTTCCTGAATTGGAGAAACTTAGAATGTAATTAATTAACCTATCCATCTTAATTAATTTATCCCACTAATTCATAAGTCTAATTCATTTCTCTTTTTCAGTCTTGTGCTTGACGTGTGGGGAATTTCGACTTTGAATATTCAAACAACTAGATCGTTATCAAATTGGATATTGCAAGAGATAATTAAATAAGCACGATGCCGTCAATCTTTAAGACCATATTCTCTAATTACAGATTTTGAGCTTACTTCCTGGAATCCTTTACCAAATCACATAGTAAAAATAAAAGGGGATAACCATGGAATGGCTCTAATTTGACATTCATTGGCTTAGAATGGAACCGACTTCCAATTATACAAGGCTCGCCTTTGAGTTCATTTTTGGCGTCAAACCAGAAGACTGCTCAAGTTTTTTCTTATTAATTCCCCTACCATAGTTGGTAAGCCAATAGATATAACTCCAAGTTTGCTCCTGTCTAGAATCATATTATCCAATGCAAAGAAAAGCATGGGCCACATTCAATCTACGCCAAGTAATCAAATGAATTATATTGCCAGGTACTCAACTAGCTAATTAAGCACTTCTTCGTAAAAACAGTGAGGTGCAATAAATGGATGTAGTTTCTGTCTTGTCGAATCAAAAGATTAGGGTCCTAAATAAAGTGAAAAAAGTTCTTATTTTTGTTTATTTTTAAGCCCTCACAAAGAATAAAACTAAGCAAAATATGAGCTGTTTTTATTGTTCTTTATGAAGTTAAGATTAGATCCTATTTTGATTCGTTTTATTTTTTGTTAAGATAAAAATAGGCCCTATTTTATCATTTGTAAGGATGAGCCCTGGGCAGGTGCCCGTCCCGCCCCTGGCCAGGGCCAGCCCTGCAAAAGATTCAAAAACACATCATAAATTCAGATAAATTTGGTTTTTTTCTATATTGAAATGAGAACATAATGGATCTCAGGTGTTATAAATTAGTATTAATGATTAATTATTTAATTGAATAATACATCTTCTCATAACGTCTAGACCAATTAACACGTATGTTAATATAAATAAATCTTAAACTACACATACGCAATACAGAAAACTTTTAAAAGTGAAGACATAATTCATCTTTAAATACTTGTCTGCAGACATGAATCTATAAAGTTAGTGTAAGAGAGTTCATGTCATCTTATCAATTTCTTCTCTTTTTCTTTGATTGAATAATACATCTTTTTTTCGAAACTTTTCAGAACAATTTTTCTTTAACATCTCTCTAATCTCTCTTCCTTTCCTTCCACGTAGCTTTTTCTTTTCAAAAGTGTGCTCTTAAGGTAATTTTCAAGGGTACAAGAGTGGTGGAGGCCAGTGCCTTATTGGAGGTTCTCCTTCGGTCTGACAAGGAGACTATGGAGATGGGATGTTCTTCTCCGTCTATAGAGATCTTTCTGCCTCTATCACGTGAAACGCTTAAGGGTGTATCGGTGGAGAAACCAAATGGGATAAGGGATATCGGTGGAAACACCCATGACAAATCGCTGACTGTGGGAGTTTGGAATAGTAAGCCTAAGGTTCATCATAACAAAGGGAAATTGAAATATTACCCTAGCTAATGTTCTACAAGATGGCATTTTTTGTCCTCAGATTGAGTTGATACAACCGGGAGCCAGGACTTGGTCGAATGCCCTAATTGGTTTCTTTTGGTCTAAAAGGTTGGCTTTTCCTGCTGTTAATGTTTAGGCTAAGGCTCGCGGGGGCAAGACAGGACTTGAAAAGGTAATGCTTAGGTAGGATGGTTGGATGTTGTTCAAATTCTCAGATGATTCAAATATGTATGAGAATATGGAATAGGGGCCATGGCATATTAGGGATCAGCTCCTATTTTGCAGCAATGGAAACCGGGAATGGGTTTAGATAGAGGCTTGATCGATGTTATCCCCTTGTGGGTGCATTTTCATAGACTACCTATGGAATATTGGATGGTAGAAGGCTTGAGCCATCTGGCCAGTGCATTGGGCAAACTAATCTGTATGGACTCACAAACTGCATCTATGAACAGGAATTGTTATGCTAAGATATGCATAGAAATTCCGAAGTCTACTTCTTTACCTGAAACCTTACCTATTCTTGGACTTACTGGGTGAGTTGGTAAGAGATGAAATAGCTATTTTTTATCCTTGGAAATCTTCTTTTTCTAACAAGAAAGGGGTAGCTCCTGGTAAAATTTTTAAATCAAGTTGGTATGATGATTTAATGACAAAGGATAACCTATCCGAGGGAAAAGTGGGTCAGCCAGATAATGGGCAGGTTATTGTTGAAGTTGGGGATGGTATGAACTTGGTTGAGCTGGATTTGGTGGCACAGAGCGAAAACCTTAATACTAAAGGAAAGAATGTGGAAGGAATGACAGAGTTAGGGGCAACAGTGGAGATAATTCAGGCTCTAGTTAATAAAGTAAATATCCGTCCTACAATGACAGATGAGAAAGAAGCAAAGTAATGTGGTGCAGTTGAGAGTGCTAGTGAGGGAGTAATAACAGGTGGGCCTTCGAGTCCTACATATATGCCTAATAGGAATGAGGCAGTAATGGCAAATGGTGTGCAAAATGGTTGGAAGGCATTACATGCTCACTAAGAGTCTGAATATACGAAGCAAATCACAATAGAAGTTACGAAGTCAGTAACTATTATCGGTAAAGAATTAGATTCGGACATGGATGATGTTGCTTCCAGTCAGACTTTAGTAGTAATAACTAAAAGGGGTGTGGGTCAGAAAAAAGGCAAGAACAAGAAGCACAAAGGGATTATATCCCCTGAAAGTCTTTTTTAGGGGTTCCACTAGATGACGATACTAGTATGGAATACTACGGGATTAAATGATCCACTTAAAAAGTTGTTGGTATAGGAAGTTGTAGTAGATAAGAAACCTGTTTTGGTGGGGCTCTTAGAGACCAAAATAAAGGTTGGTTCTGTCCAGAAAGGTACGGCTTTTTTGGGTTCAAAATGTAAGTTTATTTCGAATCACAATTATCATTATAATGGCAGAATTTTGTATTGGTATAATATGGATTTGGTTGAGACTCGTGTTGTCAAGATGAGTGAGCACTTCATTCATCTACATTGTTGCTTACTAGGCAAGTTCCATTTTGAAGTTACAATTATATAAGCCTCCAATTTTGCTTTTCAAAGGGCTAAGTTGTGGGAGGAGATGCAAGTTATTCATGTTGGTATGCAAGATTCGTGGTTAGCTTTGGGGGACTTCAATTGTTGTTTAAAGTCCAATGAAGTAGAGGGAGGTGTGGGTTTTCATTCTAGAACAGGGAAAGAGCTCTCTCAGCTGCTTCAACGGGTCGATTTAGTGGACCTTAAAGGGCTAGGAAAATGGTACACATGGGAAAATAAACAGCAAGGGAATATGCTTATAAGGAAAAAATTAGATAGAGCTATGGTGAAATAAAAGATGACTCAATTCCTTCCTTAGATCGTTGGCTTTTTTTGGAGACCCAGTATTCTCGGACCATGCTTCTATTTTGGTTCAACATATGTGTGTTGGATCTCAGATAGGTGCTCTGTTCAGATTTTTCAATGGTTTAACTCAAGTATAAGGTTTTTTGGCCGTAATTAGTAGGGTTTGGGATAAAGAGGTAGTTAGGTACAAAGCTTTTCAAGTTATGCAGAAATTGAAGCTAGCAAAAATACCTATCAAAAAGTTTGGCAAAGAACGTGTTCAGGACTTGAAAGAGTTGAGTAACGCGTTGACAGAGGTTCAGCAGTAGTGTTATATGGATCCATACAATGTTAGATTAAGGACTCTTGAAACAGATCGGTTAAAGAATTACTAAGAAGCGTTGAGATTGCAGAGTTCAATTATTAAACAGAAAGTAAGACAGACATGGCTTAAAGAAAGGGATATCAATTCTAAATTTTTTCAGGCATCTTTGTTGGCTCGAAAGAATACTAACACCATCACTGAATTAAAGGATGAGGAGGGTAACTTTATATTTGATCAGCAAGAGATCTCTGATCACATTCGAGGCTACTTTATCAATCTAATGAGGAGCACTGAAGTTCAGCAGAGTGGATTTGGGGTAGGAAATGTTCTGGATTTTAGACCAAACCAATCACTCCTAAAGATGCTCAATGCCCCTTACACTGCCCAACGGGTGAAAGAGTTGGTGTTTCGATTACATAGTTCGAAAGCGCCTGGTCTTGATAGATATTTTGTAGGTTTTTTTCAACAAACTTGGGACATCACGGCCCTTTCTTAACTGATATGGTGCTAGAGTTCTTTTCTTCTAGTTCATTGCTGAAGGAGATCAACCATACTTTCATTTGTCTAGTTCTTAAGATGGATAGGCCCGTGATGATTACGAATTATCGTCCAATATCTTGTTGTTCAACTATTTATAAAATCATCGCTACTTTACTGGCGGATAGATTGAAAGTAGTGTTGTCAGAGGTGGTCAATCTAGCACAAGGTGCTTTTCTGCTATTGAGAAGCATCAGTGACAATATACTGATTCTTCAAGAGTTGTTGGGGGAGTATCATACTGGGAAACATATTAAGAGATGTGCACTAAAGCTTGATTTATTTAAAGCTTATGATACCATTAGTTGGGTTGAAAGTTTGTTTGGAAGTCATTGGTTTACCTATCAGATTTTATCACCGGATTCAACAATGTATACAAACTACATCGATGAGTGTGTTAGTGAATGGGATTCTAACGAGACCTTTTTTAAATTCTAGAGGGATTAAGTAAGGGGATCCACTTTCCCCTTACCTATTCACTCTAGCTATAGAGGGATTTTCTAGACTTGTTTCTAAACTTGTGGATGGCAATGGTCTATTTCAATACCATTTTAAATGTAAGGATCTAAAATTGTCACACTTGCTCTACATTGATGATGTTATTCTGCTTTGCAAGGTTAAACCTTATATTATTATGATGATGATGAACATGATATACACATTTTCTGGTTGGTCGGCAATGAAGATAAATGAATGGAAGAGTGGTGTGTATATGTCCTCTGATGTTAGGAACTCGGAATGGATAAGCAATATGGTGGGGTTTGCACTACAAGAAACTCCTTTTCTCTATTTGGTAGTTTCTATTACTTCAGATAAGCCTAAATATTTAAATTTTATACCTTTGTTAGAAAATCTGAAATCTAGAATCCTTGCTTGGCAGAATAGATTTTTGTCATTAGCTGCTAGAGTCACTTTTATTACTTCTTTTTTGAATAGTATGCATGTTCACTAGGCAGCTCATGTGATAATCCCATAGAGAGTGATCAAGGAAATGGAAAAGTTACTAAAATCGTTCCTATGGTCTGCCAAAACTAAAAACAATAAAGGGGCCAATGTTAAGTGGAGTGAAATTATTCTTCCAAAAAGGTAGGGGGATTAGGGATCATTTCAATTACCCAAATGCAACGGGTTTTGTTACTGAAGAGGATTTGGAGATTATTTGTTAATAAGGAGCGTTGCAGGTGAAATGGGTGCAGATTTATCATCTTAAATTTCAAAATTTTTGGTAGCTTCAACAAAATCGTGAATATTCATGGATATTCAAGACCATGTTGAACCTTAGGGAACAGATTTATCCTTGTATGAAGTATAGGGTAGGGGATAGTGAAAACATTTGGTTTTGATTTGATAATTGGATTGATTTTCAGTCCTTTTTGGTTGCGTAATTCCAGGAGAGGGCTAGGATTCGAAATATTAGGCATTTTCAACTACTAGAAAACTATTTACCTGAGCTGCCTACTGTGCGAAGGAAGGATAAGGTGGTATGGAATGTACATGCTAGCGAGTTATTTAATAATAAATTGGCTCATAAACTACTAGTGGCGCCAATGAAGCCAGTCCCATGGGTAGAAACAGTACAGAAGCAAGTTTGAGTCCCAAATCTACCATTTTCTTGTGGTTAGTTATAAATAACAGATTAAGAACTAAAGATCATTGGTTTGGGAGTTATGATCCGCTTTGCATCTTATGTAAACAAGAGTAGAAACCATATGTTCTTTGAGTGCGGATATAACAAATTGGTGTGGAGCAGAATTTTGCACATGATTAGACTTCCAAGGTTCTCTTTTGATCAGAATGAAACATTGAACTTTACCATTCGATATTCTAACTCAGGTCAGAGGGATAGAATTATCATCGAGACTTCTTTTCAGATGGTGATCTATTATTTACGGAGGGAGAGTGTAACACCCCACTCCCGCAAGACCCGAACCTGACATCTTTGATGATATCCGAGCCCGTGCCCCGCGAGGATGGCGTGCTAATGCACTCAATCATTCAAAAGTCGGTAT
>JAOTAY010000005.1:5398886-5417294 GCA_025629805.1 Erythroxylum baracoense
GATCTTTGAAGATTGGACCGATCGGCCTGTGGGTCATTACGACTGGGCTCGGGCCCAGCACGACCGACCCGACCAAATATAATGTAAAACGGACAAAATAAAAAGGTAAAGCTCTGCTTTTGGTGCGGCAAAAAGTGGAAATAAAGTAGCAGACAACCAGGCAACACGCGTTTATATAAGGATAGATGAATCAAATGATATACTGTGTGTACACTGTCTTAGAATAGGCTATGCCACCTGACACTGTCATCTTCACTACTCTTTCTCTTTTTCACATTGATACCAAAAAATTATCTAACACAAAAAAAATTTCATAGTGTTGAGTAAAGTTTATAAGATGATTTACATATCATTTTAACACATAGTCTTACATGATTTAGAGAAATACAAAAATATATTTCTATAAAACAAAATTAGCATGATTTGAGCTCCAAACATTCTAGTTATATGAAACCAATATCAAACAAAGTAAAAATCAAAATAGTATAAATCTAATCGTTTCAAGAAAAGAAAACTCTTGGCAATTGAAAATATAGGGAGAGGAAGGTCGATCTCTTAAATATAGAGATCAAGGTTGATACCATTTTAAAACGAAGAGATTTAAGAAAGAGTATAAATAAAACTATAAATAAACAAGAATTCCAAACGTTTAATATCATGTTTGATAAATTAAAAAAAAAACATTTTACAGTGTACAAATGAACAGGACACTTAAAAGTGGGAAGATGGTATGTGCATTAACGTTCAGTAGCTTTCAATGACATATTTCGCTAGCAAGTTGTCGAAGATATTTTCGGGGCATGATAAGGTTTTTGTCGATTGGATTTGGAAGACTCATTCCACCATATTAACTCTTGTTTTTCACATGCTTTTAAATCATATAGTTCATACTATAATGCATTATTTTCCTAGTGCGGTGGTGGTCCAAAACTAAAAGCAAAGGAAAATGATTATCCTCAAGAAAAGTTGTAGTACTTGCAGTTCACAACAATCAATTTCAAACAAGATGTATTAATTATATATTTCAATCGCAAATTAATATTATTTTTAATATTTTAAAAATCAGATCGAAAATTAAACTTATAAAATAAGAGGTTTAAGATTTAAAAGGTTCAAATGGTATTAGACCGTCATAAAATTAGCTAAAAATTAAATAAAATTAAAAAATTTAAAATATGATTGAAAGAGATTGTCTTTACCAATTGAAGAATTAAGTTTAATTAAAAAAGATATTGTTAAATGAAAATTAATTGATTTATTTTAGCTTGTAAAATCTTATTAATTTATGAAAATTAACTGGTTAATGAATTAATTAATTAGTTTTAACAACAAGAGTTATCAAAACAAATCGAATAAGAAAATAAAAAAATGAATTGAAAAGTTGAAAATCATTGATTATTTTAATAGATAGTTTGAAATTTATATTTTTAAAGAAAATCTTAAAATATAAACAACTGGGATGTGGTCAATCTAAACATTATTTTTCTACATTCTGTACAAACTATTTTAAAGCAGTGATTAATAGGATAGAGTCGACAAAATAATACCATGAAAGTACTTACAAAACATTAATCTTGAAACCTTGCTGGCTTTTCTAAACGATTCCATACTCATTTATGAAGTGAGACCCACTAATTTGATACAAAAAATTGTGGCTTAAAATGCAACAACATCGTACGTCTAAGAGGAGAAATCTAGTTCAGTTGGTAGCCTAATTCCACTTCAGTTGTCTATCCCTAGAAGTCCAAGGAGACAAGTCCTTAACCACCGCCCATGGACAAGGAAAATCCAGATGCCGCAAATGTGAAATGATTAGACTAATTTCATACGATAGAAAACAATTATTATTTTATAAGTGCCTAATTATATAACAATTACGTAATAATTTAAGTCAAGAAGTCAGCGACGAAGAGTGAGTTTCCCTTCCTCCTTGCGTACGCTCGCACGGTTACATTAACTAATTACTTAAGGATGAACAAACTAACCGTACCTTCCCAAATTTTTAGTTAAAGAGTTCCTTAGTTAAGATAAGACTTATGATTATGAGGCTTTTGCATATTCTCCACTTACGAGTGCAGTAATAGAAACATGGTCCTGAGTACTAGGATGTTCGTGGTCAATCTAATTTGATTGTGTGCATACTCAATGACTTTACTTCTCCAATCTCGTCAAAATTTTCCATTTCTTTTTGTAGTACATGTTAGTCTAGGCATGCCTTGTGCCATGGGAAAATATATTAAATATGTAGAGATCTCTTCAAATATACTTTAGATTAACGAGGTTGAAAGTAAGATTGCATCAACAACATGATCTACAAAACAGGAACCAACACAAAAAGGTTCCCTGTCAGGAGACCACTTACAACTAAAGTACATATACTAACATAGATTTCCCAGAAAGAATCAATTCTCTGCTGTGGGCTGTACTGCCTCATCCTCTGGAAAATCATAACCATTGATCTGGTCAAGAATCAGAACCAATCCCATGGCAAATGCTCCATCAAACCCAGGCTTTAGGCACAAAGTGAACACATCCTTCCCAAGTACCACGTTAGTGGAAGCATCCACTTTGCGCCTGATCTCAGCCACTGGCTCCTTTCCTGCATTCAAGATCAAACATGATCTATTTGCGTATGACCCTTCGATCTGGTAGTACTCTTGTCCTTGGGTCCCATAAACTTCGACTGTCACGCTGCACCGTCCTATTATCGACGATCTTCGGACGCTGAATATGGGTTTCTTTCCTTCTGTTCTTTCCCCCGTGTAACCTTCCCACCGGTGGTGTAGACTCGGCCTCTGCAAAAAACAATTGTCTCTGAGTTGACTCGATATATGTTAAACGGGTGATTCCAAGTATCCGACAAGTGATCGTAACTCGAAAATTTTGCAATCCATAGTTTGCACCGAAATGACGTCTAGGAAAGAATCTGACAGACTTGGATCTATATTTTTGGTAAATTTCAATCGCTTTCCATGAAGGTGAGTGCTTGTTTGATAGAATTGATAAATAATTGGTGGATTGACTCGGTAAAAACAAACAAATCTGATAGAAACCCATCAACAAAAATCGCAAACTAAAGCAAACCCGCTTGGAGTCTACCGTTCTAGCACATTTTACAGCAAGACAACAACTTAACGAGTTGATTCAGATCCAGTGAACACAAAACACGCAGACTTTTTTCATGAAAAAAGAAACACACCAAATCTCCAAACACATCTTTATTCTCTAACCTGATTCATTGATTCTTCTTTCTACTGTCACCCAGATAGACCCCAACAGCGAGTCCGATCACAGGGTGGACTTGTTCGTTAAGCTTATAAAGAACGTTCCAAGTACATACACGTACCTTTTTGCTCACAGTAAGGAGACACCGTCCATTGGCATCCATGAGAACAACCTCATCTTTGCGCCTCATCTCAGGACCATAGAAGTCAACCCTGAGAACCAACTGGCCGGTACAATCATAAACAGTGAACCCATCATTTGCAAAGAACAAAGAGGTCTTGAGCACTGTTAGATTCGTCTCCTCTCCATATATGAACCCATCATCCACAACCAAACCTGCCTTCATAATTCTTCACACACCCTTGAGAAGAGATGAGAACAAAGCGCTCTCTTTTGCGTAGTGATCTCTTTGTGAGAAATATGTGAACGCTGAAGAAAATGCAGGCGTTGAAGGGTAGATATATAGTGTTCTTAGACAAGGACAGGGCCACAGAGGCGCGGTCGAAGCCTGAACGGGATGGAAGACTAGATATCAAGTAATTAAAATAAGGGAATATTTATTCTAAAGACTGAAGATAATAAATACTTTATATATTTAATATCTATAGTGTGCCTTTTATTTATGTTACTTTTCTTGGATTCTTTCCATATTAAATATGAATAATACTTCTTGGATTCCGTTTTCCAAAACCATTCATGGAGTTTTTGGTAGGTCACTTATCTCCAGCTATAAGTGATGTCTCAATTTTGTATTTCTAAAAGTATTTAGAAAGAATTTTTATTACTTAATTTAAATAAAAAATATTTATCTTATTTGTAGCTTTAAATTGAATAATAAGTAAAAGATAAAATCTGTCATATAATTTATTTATTTAAAAAAAATTTTAAAAACAACTTATGATATTAGAAATATTTTTAAAAATATTTTATTAATAAAATTCATTAATACAGTCATATTAAAATAATTATTTTAATTTTATCAGGCATTTAATAATCAGTCACATAATAATATATAATAAAATAATTAGGAAAAAATATATAATTATTTTTAATACTACGAGTTGTTATTTTAAATGAAAAATTTTAGAAATAAATAAAACTAAAAGAAGTATTCAGATTACATTTGCCTAATTTAAAATACTAGAATTGGATGCTTCCATGGAACAGGTAAAAGTTGTGTTTGTTAGGACTAGGACTAGGAGGGGTCCTTTAATAAATTGATAGAAAATTTGTGTTATTCTGTCTTTTTGTATACAATTATTATCTTCAAAACTTCAAAAGCCCACTGTTTTGAGTTTTGACTCTTCAAAACGTTCGAGCTGTTCTATTCTTTGTGGGTATTAAAACATATTGAAATGGTCACGATTCAGAAAAATTTGTGGTCTCAAATCAAAAGAAATCATCAAAGTCGATTACAATTACAAATACAACGGAGCATCTCTGTAGTGCTATTGAAAGGAATCAAATCAATTAACAAGAAAAAGGAACATGGATCCAATAGAACGTGGTAATATATATACTTTCTCATAAATTAAAAAACAAATTCACATTTAACATGACTGTATGCTTTTAAATTTGTTTATTTTCAAAATCTAGCCGAAGATATGGACCTTCTCAAAATTTGATTCCCTGTAATTTATTTTTAAATCCAATTAGACAACCAAACTTTAGCTGTAAAAGAATTGATTAATATCACTCTCTGTAACTAATGATAATAACTTGTTCCCTTGTAACCTTAAATTTGATACTTAAAAATAAAAATAAAAATTCAATTCTAAACGTTTAAAATTAGACAAAGATAAAAATTTTAACAATTCTAAAAAAAGAAACATAATTATCAAGGAATTCCAACTTTAAATAATGGAATTTCTTTTAAACCATTGCAAATTGATCATAAAAGTAGCACTCAAAAACCATTATCAATTCTAATCGAAATTCCAAAATGAATAAGTTGCGCAAGATCTCTAAACCCTTAACTATTCTAGATTAAAAGATTCAATCACCTTAGCTAGTTCAACTGTAATTTTTTTTTTAGTTTTATTTTCAAATTTTCCATTTGATTCACTTTAATAATTGTCGTTATTAAAACCGATTAGTTTATTAATTAATTAATCAAATTTTGTAAATTAATAAATTTTTATAAACTAAAATTAATTAATTAATTAATTTTAATTTATCAATATCTTTTTTCAATTGAACTTTAAATTATTCGATAAATAAGGACAATCTTTTTCAATCATATTTTAAATTCTTCAATTTTATTTAATCTTTAGTCGATTTTAAGGTGGTTTAATACCGATTAAACATTTTAAATCTTAAACATCTTGTTTTATCATTTTAACTTCATATCTAGTTTCTAAAATATTAATTTCAATTTTTGCATGGTCAAAATTATTTTCCAAATGTTCAACCCAAAATTTTGTTCTAGATTTTCCTATTCAAAGGATCTATAAAGGTGTCGGTAGCAGTTGATCTGCCGCATGTGTTCCATATTAATGACACCATACTTTGAAAACCTCTTGCAAACAAATCTAAAGTAGGAGACATAAATCCTTCCACCGACGTGCGTTGACTGAGTGACGGTACACTTTAGAAACGAATAAAGGGTATATCAGCGGTAAAAAATTAATGTTTTATCTCTACATCAGAAATGGCAATTAGTTAGGTGGTGACTAAGCCAGTTTGATTGATTATTCTAATATAATAATCGCCCTTTCCTCTTTTAATGTGTGTGTAAAATATAATAATCAGCAACACTTAACGGGGAAATGACACCACTTAATTTCGTGACATAACAGGTTAACAAGTATCTGATTGTGAAGTGTACATCCATTAACAGGGACACTGTATTCTTGCAGCCACTTTTATAAATACAGAATAGTGGCCTAAAATTTATATAATAATGTATGTATTAATTATATAATTAATAATTTTTTAAAAAACACATCATAATTTATCAATCAATGATTAATATTTGTAAGGTTGAGATTCAGCTGTGTTTGAATCCTAATCTTATTTACATTTAAATATATTATATTATTAATTCATATTGATTTAATTCAAATTAATTAATTTATTATATTTAATTAAATTAAAAAATAATTTAAATTTGATCAAATGTAAATATCAAACCATTTTATTAATTAGTCATGCTTTACCACGACATCAATATAAATATAGCTTTATAAACGCGTTAAACACCGATCCTTTCCTTGTCTTTGTGGTATGATCAGTTGGAGATTTTACCTGAAGGTCAAGAGTTCAAGGAACGGTAGACGCATAAATTTCTTTAGCGACGATGATGATGATGATGAAGAATTAAATTCACACAAATAAGGTATTCTAAAGTACCTTTCTTTTCTTTTTCCGATTGATCACACTACTAATAATACATAATGCAAGGTTAAGTAAAACTGAAAAATCATCGACAGAATAATAGCAAAAGACAACAGTTTTGAAGTTCCAAGTCGACATTGGTATGGCTTTGATGCTGGAGCAGTCAATGACTTTAAACAAAAACTCAAAAAGCTGTTGATTAGCTGTTCATCTTCTCTCCATCCTAAGGCTCTTGGTAGCCACGGGATGAGATCCACTATTTAGAAAAATGGTGAGTAGACAATTGAAATGCAATATTAGTAAAAGTACGCTACAGGTGACACCATCTTTTCAGCTGCTCCGATGGCTGTGAACCGGATCATTTGGGCTTGCCCAAGACTTGCCCAAGGTCATGTGTTCGAAGGATGGTAGGAAGAAGAGGAAAAAAGAAGAAATACAATTTAAAATAAAAGGTATTATAAAATACCTTTTTTCCCAAAAAAATTTTATTGCAAGGTAACAAGGATGAATTTATCAATATTTTGTCACGTCACGAAAACATTTAAAATGACTCAACAATTTTAAAATATTTAAATTTAGCTCTGTAAAAATTAAAAAAAAATAGAGTCGTCTCTATTAAAAAAATATTTTTTTTAATTCACTTACAGAGTACATAGTTTTGCAGGAATGTGTCACTTGACAATGTGAGACCCATATAACTTCAAAAAAGTTTTATTATATTTAATTTATTTTTAATCAATCTGATTATTTTTAATTAATTTGAATTACCCTAATCTAATACATTAAAATTCTCAAATTACAAACCTTAAAGTTATTTTTAATTTGTTTTAATCTCTTCATCTCCCTTCTCCTTACCGTCTAGAAATCACGTTATATTCCATAGGTGATTTTCATATCAGGCTTGTCAAGATTTGGAAAGAGTTGTAAGCGATGAAACTTCAGTAAGCAAGAAGTAGAAACCATCAACCCAAATGTGTAAAACACTGATAACTAAATGTATAAATACAGTAATAAAGAAAATTAAGTTGTGAAATGAAGGTGACGGCGGCGCTCCCTCGTCAACGTGTTTCTGTGCATGATCCTAGACCTGCAAAGAAGACTATGATGAGCCTCATGATTTTTATTCTCATACGCTCCCTGTACATAATGAAATACGAAACCCAATCATGGGATCTTGGAAAGACAAAGTCCTCGGTAGAGAAAAAGAAAAGGAACAGGCATACAAAGCACAAGAAAGGATTCCTGTCGATCTCATTGCTGAGGAGATTGTTAAGAGAGACTACAAGAATGGCAATCATCCACTACCTATGTTTCAGGTCGATCCCACTTGCATGGCTAAGCTCGAGGCCCCATGGCGTCAATCGATTGTTGTAAAGCTTCTGGGGCGTTCTATTAATTTCAAAATCCTTTACACGAAGATTGAACCGCTTTGGTCCCCTACTGGTGGTTTCGATTTACTTGATCTTGCCCATGAGTTTTTTTTAGTCACGTTTGATCTGAGATCAGATTTTGATAATGTCATGGGAGGAGGTCCATGGCCTATCTTTGACCACTATCTTACAGTGAGACCATGGACGCCAGGTTTCAATGCAGCGCATGCTTTGATGGATTCCACGATGGTTTGGGTGAGATTTCCTAATGTCTCTGTTCAGTATTATGATGAAGATTTATTACTAGCTTTAGCCTCAGGGATTGGTACTCCCATCAAGGTAGATAGAAATACTATCTTAGCCAATCGTGGTCGTTTTGCCAGAGTTTGTGTTACGATTGACCTGGACAAACCATTGGTAGGACAGCTTGAAATTGATGATCACATGTACAATGTGAAAAATGAGGGTCTCCATATCATATGTTTTAAATGTGGAAAGTATGGGCACCGAGACAGCATATGTCCAACTGCTCAACCTTTGGTGGCAATGGCTACAACTAAGTTACACCAAGCAGATGCCATAGTGGTGGAGGCACAGACTAGGGCAAATCCTCAAGATTTGGGAGCCGACAAAGATGGCAATAATCACGCTCATAGGTCTGGGTTTGGAGCTTGGATGGTTGTGGAAAAAAAATCTAGAAGATTTTCTAAAGCTAAACAAGCAGAACATCCCCCTCAAATTTCGCAACCTAGTATGAATCGTTATGGTCCTCTATTAGACGAGACAACTGACGCTGAGCTAGACCTCTTTCCTGGGGCCGGACAACACGGAGATACGAATGTTGGGTTTACTTTTGAGGTGGGCTCAACCAGTCGGGTTAATCGAAATGGTAGGACTAGTAAGAGAGTGGACATCACCTCAAAGCACAAAAATGCTTCTCAAGGACCAGTAGAACAACGTAAGATGCCTGCTAGCTCACTTGTTAGCCCTGCTACTACGGTGCATGGGCAGGAGCAGGCATCTCGATCACCTTGTGGCATTCAGCAATGTGTTACTTCCTTGAAGGAGAGGAATCAGGACCATAGGCTGCGAAGTTCTTGTGACGAAGTGGTTATTCCGTCTGTGATTACCGACGATCAGTCGTCTTCCGTCGGTAATAGTACTGATTTTACCGATGGTGTAGCACCCCCTTACCGTTGGGTACGTACCGGAACGCCCGCAGGTCATTCCGGTACATATCGTATGATAAGGTTGAGCTACATGCGATCACTACATTCATTCCACATGGCATCATATCAATTTTACCAATAAAGCAGTAATAGAATGATGGGATGTTACAGATGGAACCACGAATGTCCTTTAGTAAATCAAGCGGAAATTTTTTTAAAAAATGTACCGTCAATATCGTCAATAAATTTTATTTCATGATATTATAATTGATGCATAATTTAAACAGTTATTAATGTAATAATATACTTTTAATTTGTTTAAACAGAAGTTTGATTGATGATATAAAGTTGAATATAACTTAATTGATAATAAAAACATTAAATTGTACATAATAAGTTTTCGTAATTTAAATGAAATGACCAAAAGTACACTATTGATTTGGAGACGGTGGATGCTTTGATTGGTGCGATGAGATGCTACCCCTACCTTTCAACTCATCTACCTCATTACGGAGCTGAGCTATGTATTGCATCAACTGTTGCAACTGATCCATTGACTATTGCAACTGAGTTGCCAATGTCAACAATGTTCTCTGAAGTTCTTGGACTTCATTGGTTGTGGACCGCCTACTAGATGTTACTGTACTAGACATGGAGGATTGCGAATAACATGTATTCGCCAATGAACCTAAGTCGAATATCTTTCCCCGACGATCCTTACCAACCACTGCATGAAGATAGGTTTCAGTCTCATCAACATCTTCAGACTGCTGAGACTGTCGTTGAATGCTTTCTTGTATTTGGTCCTATCAGAAGACAATGTTTATATTAGTAAGTGATAATTATTAATTATTAATATTAAACAATAAATTTCATATACATTTAGTTCTCTACAACCGCTGTTGACGAATGTCACACCGTCATGCTTTTTAGTGTGAATGTGCAAAAAGAGTTGACAGGGTGAAGGCCTTATGCCCATAAACTTTTCCTGCATAAGAATAAAATGTTATAAGTGAACTAGAATTTATAAAAATTTCGACAGAGTTTCTTGTGTTTTTATGATATCTACCTCCTGTTGAATAAAGAAAATAACTCAACAACACAGCCATATATGGCACCAAATATTTATAACATTATCATTTTCAACAAGAAACACATATTTTTATTCCAAAATTCACACATCAAATTCAATTAAAATACAAAAAAGTAAAGAAATGAGAATATAATGTAGATACTTACAAGTCTCTCTGCATGCTCTTGCTGGGTAATAGATCCTCCCGTATGTACTGAAAGACTCTCTCCCCCCGGTCCTCTAAGTCTGTTGGTCGAATACTGCTGCCAACGACTCCATATTTGTTCAGAAATATAAGGCGATCATATACCAACCCTGTGTATCGCAGTAACAAAGTCTTGATAACATGTACGTGCTCGTCTCCCCATATATTATAAATTATCTCGTCAAATCCAGAACCCCAAAACAATTCTTTTTGAAACAAAAGGAAAAACATTCAATAAATACTTATAATGTAATAATATTTATCTAATTAATGTATAAAAATTAATTAAAAAAATAATTTTTGTTGTACCTCAAACTCTTCATAGTAAAATTCCTTTGTAGCCTGAGAGATATTATTCCATACATAACTCTCAATATCAATCTTCTCCTTGAATTTTGATGTCATGTTTCTTGAGTACGGTCCATATATAATGAACCTAACATAAAAACAAATAATTTTATACCATTTTTAAAATTGAAACCTATAACTTAATTATAAACATACAGTGTTTCATGTATTTTCACTTATATATTATTGACAATTGTAATGTAAGTTCTTCCATCAAGTCCCTTAGCTCCAGGCTGATGGTCGTCTCCTTTATCATCATTGTTTACCCATGATATCTCTGTCAGTATAAGAGTAGTAAATGATGTAGGGGTGATGGATGGTGTAGCAGCAGGTACGGAAGGTGATGCCTCATTTGCAAGTGTAGTAGCTGGAGGGGGAGGAGGTAATTCAGACCCAGCTGCTACACCATTAGATGCTTCACCTGAACAGTAAGTACCTTCAAATCATGTTCTGAATCTTAGTTGCATCATATCCTGTCATCTTTTTGGTGGCGTACTTTAACCTGAAATTAATATTTAATTGAATTTTTTAAAAATATTACAAATCTATTTCTAATACCATGCAGAAAGTAAAAGACTTTTGGATATTATATGCTGATCACAATGCAATATGGGTTAAGCAGCTATATAAGTATCACTTAAAGAATGTAAACTTCTGACAAGTTGGTTAGAGGAAGGAGTTCTCCTAGATTCTGATACAAATTTGACAAATGCCAGAATTGATCTACCCTTATATTAAACACAAGATAGGGAACGGTAATAGCACCTGGTTTTGGTTTGATAACTAGTT
The DNA here is from genome assembly GCA_025629805.1 of Erythroxylum baracoense. Taxonomy (NCBI): domain Eukaryota; kingdom Viridiplantae; phylum Streptophyta; class Magnoliopsida; order Malpighiales; family Erythroxylaceae; genus Erythroxylum; species Erythroxylum baracoense. The sequence continues at coordinate 5,410,401 of JAOTAY010000005.1, forward strand.
AGACTTGAGTTCCCTTATCTCTAATCGTCAGGTACGACACTTGAGCAACCGAATTTCTCTTCATCTTAAGGTTTCTTCTCTGATTTGCAATGGTCAATGGCACGATAATTTCATATTATTAGAGGTTTTAATATTGTGGCCCAACTATTCTTTGCCTAATGTGCTAAAGGTAGACTACTCTGGAACCTAGTGGTCGATTCTCCGACCAATCTTGTCATTAGATCCCGAATGGAGGCTTATCTAAGGTACCTTGGTTTTCACTGTTATGGCATAATTCTATTCATCCTAAGGCGTCTTTTATGTCTTGGCTTGAAATTAAAAACCGACTCAGGACTAAGCAACAATGGCATGGGAATGTTGACTCTACTTGCTTGTTATGTAAAATAGAAATAAAGGATCGGGATCATCTCTTTTTCCTTTGTACCTTCTCGAAAGTGGTATGAAATAGGATCTTACATTTGTTACCTAGTACTGGTACTCCATACCGGGATCAAGCTTTCAACTGGGCTATTAGTAATTCTCAAAAGGGTAAACTCAATGCAATCCTATGCAAAGGCACCTTTATTTCTACCATTTATTGTCTATGGAAGGAGAGAACTCATGTTTAGTTTATAAACATGAAGAAGGGGCATACCAAGTTGTTGATACCGTACAGTCTGCTTTAATTGCAAAACATTTTCACCTCACTTTGTCTCCTGATATGAAGCATTGATGGCACCATCCAACTTGTTCGGTTTTTTGTAATTATTCATAGGTAGTTTCTTACTTATTCTCTCTAATTGAGCATATAATCTGACTCATTCTAATGTTAATTTCGGCTTGGTTTGAGGAAGCGGTGGCGATTGATAACCTGCTGAAATTAACATGCTGAAATAATAAGTACTTATTCTCAATAAGTACTTATATATTTGATATTGTTGTTTTGGTAACTGCTGAAACGTGAAAATAGATGTTTGGCAAATACGGTTGCGATTGTTGAAAAGAAATAAAATGAGTAAAAAGTTCATGGATTTAATAAATTATTAATTGTTGTGTAAATAATTAAAAATATATTATTAGTCATATAAATTCAAATTATAAATAAGAAAATATTAGTTGAGGGTATAACAAAAAATAATAATTATCAGAATATTATTAATGAAAAGTAGAATTTTTACCGCATAAGCACTTTCCTACCGCAACCCTCTTTCTGCTTATCGATTTCTACGGTAACATCGCATTTTCTTTCAACCTCTGATAGTTCACCCGCAGATCCAAACATATGATTACGTTTAAAAATTACAGTAGATAAATACTTATCCCTACCACACCGTAAATCTAAACGCACCTTTATACTTATCGCTACCACACCGTAAATCTAAACGCACCCTTAGTCTTGTCTATAATTATGTCATATTCATTTTTAAAAAAAAGTGATTTTGTTATATAAATTTGAATTTAATTCAAATTTTGACTAAATTAAATTTATCGATCAATTTTATTTCTGAATCCAGACCCGTCTTTTGCATCCATAACCTCGACAAATATCTTTCCTTTATAATTATTACCCTCTTTATGCTTTTTGCGGTTACCGATAAAAACGTAGATGGCAAAGTACATCAAAAGTAACGATACTATTGACAGAATGATAGCATATACATTGAAACATTATAGTAATACCAATGTCTGGTTCAGATATGTATTTATGGCTTGATGTAGGATCAATCAATAGGTTGAAACAAAAAGCTGTTGATAACTTGTCACCCAAGGCTCTTCCTGGCTGACAATTGGATACGCCCACTCTTTCTAGCAGAAAATCCAATAACTACAGCAAACTGAACAGTTAACGTAAGTGGTGAACAAGATTGAAAAATGATAGTGCAGCTTCTTTTTACCAAAAATCTTTGCAAGAACATTGCCCATTAATGAAATGATGGAAGCGATTCCGATCCCGGACAACAATTTCTTTGTTGAACTTTCTTGAAACATGTTTCATGAAACGATGGCAATCATGACAAATTCTAAGATTTTTCATGATCCTTATGGTTCTTCTCTCACCATAACAGAGTACTGCAAAGGCAACTGCCAACTTTTCACTATGGTAGCTGACACTATTCTCCTTCTCCTCCTCTTCAATGTCATGAAACACAGCACATGTATTGGGAGTATAACCATCCACTCTGAGAGAATCAATCATGTTCACCAAGAACTTGGTAACTTCCTCTGATTTAGGGTGAGAAATATCTCCTGATAAAAATTCATGAATTTCCTCATCCACAACGAGCAAACTATAGGCAGGCGTCTTGCCAATTCCTTTCTCTTGCATGGAACGTCTCAATTTCGCCTTTTCCATGTATCTTCCAACTACTCCATAGGCATTTGATAGAAGCACATAGTCACCATCATGAAAAGGGTCTAGTTGATGGATCTTCTCCTTCACTTTCCCTGCCAAAATGAGATCATTATGACTCACACAAGCTCCAAGCAGAGTCCTCCAGATAACCGCATTGGGCTTTCGGGGCATTCTTTCCACAAACTCAAAAGCATCATATAGCAACCCTGCACGTCCTAGGATATCAACCATACAACCATAATGCTCCAGTGTCGGTTCCATAAGATACTCATTCTTAATGCTTTTAAAAATTCTCCAGCCATCTTCCACAAGACATCCATGACTACAAGCTATTAAAACACCCTTTAATGTAATATGGTCCGGCGGCAATCCAGCTTTCTTCATCTCATCAAACATCTTCAACGCTTCCACACTGCGTCCATGAACTGCAAGCCCATTGATCAATGCAGTCCAAGTCAACACATTTCGTTCAGACATTTCGTCGAACATTCTTATTGAATCATCAACAGACCCACACCTCGAGTACATATCAATCAATGACGTACCCAAAGATGGACTAAGCCCCAACGCATTTCTGCGAATGTAAGCATCGACCCAACGACCCAATTCTAGCGCCCCCAAACTCGAAACGGCCGAAACCACGCTAAGCATCGTGACCTCGTCCGGTTTGACATTCCCATCAAATTGCATATCACGAAACAAAGACAAAGCTTCTTGCCCAAAACCATTGTTAACGAAAGACGAAATCACCGAAGACCACGAGACCACGTCTCTTTTCCCCATTTCATCGAACACCTGAAGAGCTTTAGGAAGCAACCCTGAAGACCCATAAACATTGATCAAAGCGTTTTGCACATAGATACTGGAAACCAAACCAATTTTGACCAAAAGGGAATGGAGCTCAGCACCGATTTGGAGGCGAGAGCAGGCTTTGAGGACAAAAGGAAAGGTGAAGTGATCGGAAGCCACGCCAGCGAGGCGCATGTTGAGGAAGAGGGAGAGAGCGAGAGAAGGTTTTGAGGATGCATGATGTCTGATGAGAGTGTTGTAGGCAAAAGTGATTTTTGGACCAAACAAAGGGTTTATGGGCATGAGATAGTAAACCAAATGTGAATTCAATTTCTGTCTGTTTATTAAACAACAAAACCACGCCAGCTCCTGTTTTGAAGAGCAGAACTAAACTTGGCCATGGGCCTCAGCTCGTGGACACAAAGTCCCAATATTAAGTGAGCCTGTCTTTCATAAATTTAATTAATTGATTAGTACAGATAGAGAATATTGTACTGTTCCAGTTGCTTAGTGTCTCTTTTACTTGAGAGGGAAGAAAGTTGGACGATACTTCACTCTTCTATGGGAAGAAAACTTGTATCACAGTATACTAGAAAAGTGAATTCTGATTTGCAGTCAGTCAATAGCTTGCAAAACAAGAAGCAACCCTTTTTAATTTTAATCGGGACCTCACACTTTTAAAATATTTTCACAAAAATGATTGGACATTAAATGAAATTAAAAATTTTAAAATATAATTTAAAAAATTATCTTTACTCATTAAAAAAATTAAAATTTAATTAAAAAGACGGTAAAATAAAAATTAATTGATTTATAAAATTGATCGATTAATTAATAAACTAGTTAATTTTTAACAATAAAATTATTAAAACTAAAAAATTAAAAATTAAATCAAAAAATCAATCAGTTTATGAAGAATCAATTGAATTTTTTAGTAATTGGTTTTAATTAAATAGTTTATATTTTAAAATATTGTGATTTACCATGATTCCCTTTTCTGTTTATTATGTTAAGATTTTAAATTGCAATTTATGATTATGATTGGGATTGCAAGACAAAGATATTATCTTTCTTTTTGTTCTTTCTATCATTATTGCTTATGCTTTTATAATATTATTTCACATGTTTAATATTGCTTTTACACCAACACTGGTATTAATTAGCCAAATGACAAGATCTCGCATCATAAGAATTATGTGTAAAGAAATCATCTTTACCTTAAATTGCGTTGCACCGACCATGAAACATCGGATCCTAACGTTATCATTCTAAAAGCCACAATCCTCTAAGCTCAAAAAGACACATGAAGAAAGATTCTTACAAACGCCATAACTTAAGTCTTGTCACAAACCAATAAGCCTCAACAATCAAACACCAACAAGAAAACTCAAACCTCTGATTCTCATTTCTCACCCACCCATTTCTTCGTTTTCTCCGCCTTTTTGCGTCTTCCTTTTATAATCAGAGTCTTTTGCCACCATTATTTCACGTCCTTGTCTGAAGTCTGAACCCTTTGTTTATTTTTCAACAGCAACGAGACCCACAGAGCCACAGACAATGACTGCCACCACCATAACCACCGCAGCTTCCGCCATCTCCGCCCCCAACATCCGTAAAAAGATCAAAGCCGCCAATGCCGTTAACGGTGCGCCCAAGAGAGTTGACGACATCAATGAAGGTGGCGTTCCTGCGTCGTACTACGGCGTTAATCCTTCGTTCATGACGTGGACGTCGGGTGATGTGGTGAATGTGGTCAAGTATCATCGGTTACCGTGCTTTTCTGCTCTTGGATTGCTGCTTTTCATGGCCGTGGAGTACACGCTAAGGATGATCCCCGCCAACTCGCCTCCCTTCGACTTGGGTTTCATTGTCACTCGAGATCTTCACCGGCTGTTGTCGTCGTCACCGGAGCTTAATTCTTGGTTGGCCGGTTTAAATACGGTACATTGTATATTTGCATGTTCATATGATTGGTATATTCAAGATACAAGGTTCAACCTTTGTGTTTATACACATATAATTTTAGTTATTTAGTTGGATATGGAATTGGTGCAGAAAAACATATAAAAAGAAAAGAGATGATATAATAATTAATTTGGAGCTATTAATTCTGTTAGTTGGTAGTAGGCAAGCTTTCATGGATATGTGTAGTATGTTCATATCTCGAGTTTTTTTTTAAAATTATTTTGCCTTTCGTGGTAAGGTGTTTGTCGCGATGCAAGCAGTATATATACTATGGGCATGGCTTGTTGAGGGCAGGCCACGAGCTACAATCTCGACCTTGTTCATGTTCACTTGCCGTGGAATTCTTGGTTGCTCCACTCAGCTTCCAGTTCCTGAGGTACGTTGTTACTTCCCATAAACTCTAACCAAATCTCACTCAGAAACATCCATAAACGTTGAGAAGAAAAGAAAATAGTTGAATTTGAATCCCCTTTATCAGGCGGTGTTGTTTTGTGTATGTTCAGGAATTTGTAGGGTCAGGAGTGGACTTTCCGGTGGGGAACGTTTCGTTCTTTCTGTTCTTCTCCGGGCATGTTGCTGGAGCAGTGATTGCATCACTTGACATGAGAAGAAAGCAGAGGTGGGAATTGGCTTGGACGTTTGATTTGCTCAATGTTCTTCAAGCCATTAGGTTGCTGGGAACAAGGGGTCACTATACTATTGACTTAGCTGCTGGTGCAGCTGCTGGCCTTATCTTTGATTCCCTTGGTGGGAAATATGAAGAGAGCAAGAAAAATAAAGAAATTGGCAACATTACCAAAGAGGCTTTGTTTTTAGGTGAAAATAAGGTTAGACAGTGTTAAAAAAATTGTGGATCACTCTAGTCTTTGTAGATAATAATGTCAAAGAAAGCTTAAAACTCACATTTTGGTGAATTTCCAACGTTAGGTGGTTTCCTTTGTGTGGTTGTGAGAAAAGTATAGTAGTTTTGGTAAACTTTTAAACAGTTGTAGATGCTTGTGGATAAACAGGAGTTCAGGGAAGCAAGCAACCTTTTGCTGGAGATTCGAGTCCAAACAAAAAAGACGCTTTAATCCATTTCACGAAATAACACTCATAAGTGAACATCAAGTGTTTTTTTTCTTCTTTCATTATCCAATGATTTTTGCAAGGAAGAAGCTTGTAACTATGTTGAGAAATTTCTTTAGAAGCTTCTAATGCAAAGCATTTAAATTAGAAACTTCCTTTACCATAGTTTCTTTGAATCTATACATGTATTTACCCAGATTGCAGCCTGCAATCTGTTCTATTACAATCTAAGTGCAACACCTGGAGAGTAGTGATTACAGGATTATTACATTTAAGCCATAAGAATTGACCCTTTTTGTGCTAAAATTGTAATCATAAGCTATGGTTACTTGAACTAGAAGGCGCATGAATATATGATCACTAGTCTTTGTCTTCCAAATCGATAGAGCAGGATCCATCGTCTACATTGGTGAGGGGGTCGTACAGGGGCGAGCTTGGATCCATGCATCCTGGAACTAGATCAAGATTGCAACGATCACCCTGCAATCAAATACATCGATACTTGGTAACTAATGTAACAAACTCGTTTCCATCTCAGGATTACAAGAAGTGAAAGGAAAAGGCAATAAGACTTACTCCTTCGAGGGACAAGTTACCAATCATAGCACATCTTGTCACAACTCCAGTTGTGTCTGGAAAAATTGCTCTCTTGCTCAGCTCCGTAGCCAGGCCCTGTGCCATACCAAAATTGAACGGAGAACAAATCGTCAAGGTTTCCAGTAAATAATTCTGAATTTCTT
>JAOTAY010000005.1:5417394-5435297 GCA_025629805.1 Erythroxylum baracoense
TTCTTCTTCTTCTTTGCCATGTCCCATTATTCCTACTCCTACTCTGCGTAGGAGTACAAGAGTCACAACTAAACCTGTGGCTTAATGATTTTGTCTCTCATGCCTCTACAAACCAACTTCATCCTTCTGTTGTTAGTTCCTCTAGTTATTCACCTCCTACTTTCCCTTTTATTCCTACTCCCCATCTTTCCTCTACATACATGTCTTTTTTAGATAATGTTTCTGTTATTGAGGAACCTTAATCTTAGCCTGCATGATCATTGGATAAGGGCAATGCAGCAGGAGTTAACTACATTGGAATCTAATAATACTTGGGTGTTGACTTCTTTACCAACTGGTAAGAAGGCCATTGGTTCCTGATGGGTTTTTAAGGTCAAGCTTAAGCCTAATGGGACTGTTGATCGATATAAGGCCAGGTTAGTGGCCAAGGGGTATCATTAAGTTGAGGGTGTTGATTTTACTAAGAGTTTTTCCCCTGTAGCAAAAATTGTTACTATCCGTATATTATTAGCTGTCGCTGCTCACTTTTCCTGGCCTTATAATGCCTTTCTGCATGGGCATATTGATGAGAAAGTATATATGCTACCTCCGGATGGGTATACTACAACTGGTCCTAATCAGGTTTGCAAGCTCAATCGATCTTTGTACGGTTTGAAGCAAGCCTCCCGTTAGTAGAATTGTGAATTCACTAAGCATTTGCTTTCTTATGGTTTTCTTCAATCTCCGCATGATCACTGTTTGTTTATTAAGTCTTCTGGTTTTCATTTTATGGCTCTACTTATCTATGTGGATGATATCTTGTTGACTGGGCCTTCTGTAGATGTTTTGGCTGATGTTAAACACTTTTTTGCTTCTGCATTTTCTGTTAAAGATTTTGGTCCTGCCAAGTATTTTTTGGGATTGGAGATTGCTAGGTCTTCTACTGGTTTATATGTTAATCAACGCAAGTATGTGCTTGATCTGTTATCTGATGCGGGTTTGACTGATGCTAAACCAGATTTTACCCCATTGTCTAAGGGCTTAAAGTTCTCGGATACTTCTAGTTCTGTCTTGGAGGATGTAGGGAAATACCGCAAGTTGGTTTAGGATAGTTATGTTTAATAAATGAAGTGTTGTCGTTTTAGTTTGTACATAGTAGAGTGTTTTAGTTCAAGTCTTGTACAGTAGCTTAGTTCAGGTGTATATATAATGAAATCTAGCTTTTGTCAATTGTACACTAGAAATAGTAAAAAGCTAGTCTATTTACTTTCTCTCTTTCCCTCTCTCTCTCGAACCTTCTGTTCATGGTATCGGAGCAAGTAACGATCCCGGTGATTGATCATTACTGGAGGTCGATCGAAGCTAAATATAACACAAAGAAGTGTGTTGGAGGTCTACGGTAGCTGTAGTTTCTTCAGAGGTGAAGAAAGAAGCTTTGTCTTGATGAATTGAGAGGTTAGGGCTTACAACTGTGACTTCAGCTTGTGTTTTTGAAGATAATGGAGGGTGTCTCTATGAATCCCCTACTGGATCAACATTGGACCCCCAATTACGAGGTATGCATGAAGAAAATCAGGTGTATCTCCAAGGTTTGGATTATCCAGGTATGAGTTTAGTTATCGCAGTACTGAATGGGAGCAATTTTTTAAGCTGGAGTAGATCTGTAAAAATTGCCCTAGGAGCTAAGATGAAATTAGGGTTTATAGATGGAACCTTTCCGAAACCTAGTCAAGGCTCAGTTGAATGTGATAGGTGGATTAGGACTGACTATATGGTTAGATCCTGGATCTTAAATTCGATATCAAAGGATATAGTTGAAGCCTTTACCTACACAAATTCTGCCCAAGCATTGTGGTTAGATTTGGTAGAAAGGTTTCGGGAGAGCAATGAGCCTTTATTGTATCACTTACAGAGGAAAATTAGTGTTGCATCTCAGGGTAATATGTTTGTAGCAAAATATTTTACTAGTTTAAAGAAATTGTGGGATGAGCTTTGGTGTCTCGTGCCTGTCTCACAGTGCACTTGTGGGGCGGCAGCATAATGTATTTGTGGAGCACCTAAAGCTTTGGCTGATTTAACTTCAATGAATCAGTTAATGTAATTTCTGATGGGGTTGAATGAAAGCTTTGATCATGTTAAGAACCAGATACTGGTTATGGAATCACTACCTTCTATTAATAAGGCCTATTATATGGTGTTGAGGGTAGAAAAACAAAGAGAAGTTCAGATGGTTTTCGGTAAAGGAATCGATCATAGTGCACTGTTAACAAATACTGGTGGTGGTAAGAGAGTTATAGATGGGGCAGGAAAACAGTCCAAACAAAAGTGGGGGAATGGTGATAAGAGTGAATTGTTTTGTAACTATTGTAAGAAAAATGGCCATTTAAAGGAGAATTGTTTTAAACTCACTGGTGTACCCGATTGATACAAGGAGTTGCAAAACAAAAGAGGGAAAGGGACTGGGAAGCCTTATGCTGCTAATATAGTAAATGATACTAATTCATTCACTGTAGATAGCAGTAAATCAGTTATGGATAGTTCTGTCAATACTACTAATCCTCCATTATCTGAATTGATTAAGCAAGAGTTGCTAAAGCTAGTTAAGAACACAGCCCCCACTGATTCTCTCATGGTGAACCTTGCACAAATCTAGGATTTTACAGGTACACTTCCTATATTAGCCCTTTCTAGTCTTGATGATATAGATTTAGATTCTTGGATATTAGATACAGGAGCTTCTAATCACATATGTGTGGATGTTTCTTTGTTAAACAAGCCTATTCTTCCTGCCAAATACATACCTATTTATCTCCCTGATGGTACTCAGAATCGGGTCCATCACATTGGTGATGTTGTGTTACCAAATGACATTGTATTGACAGATACTTTGCATATTCCTACTTTTAAATTTAATCTGCTATCTGTGAACAAACTTGCCAATTCATCATCTATTACCTTTATATTCTTTCCAAATCACTGCATTTTGCAGGACCTGAAGACTGATTGCATTTCGGTAGTAAGAAAGGTTATAGGCAAGTTGTATATCCTTGACAAGGATTCTTTTAAGGCAGATGCAGTAGCAAAATATTCATTGTGTAGTGTTGCAAGTGATGTTGATAATGTACAGTCTATGTCAACATACAAACTTTGGTATAAACGCTTAGGGCATGTTTCAGATACTGCACTTAGACATGTTATTCATGTTGATAATAAAAATGTTGAAGAAATTGATGTTTGTGATGTTTGCCCGCTTGCAAAGCAGCATTGGTTGAAGTTTCCTCATAGTAACATTTATACTGTTCCCATTTTTTAGTTGATTCATGTTGACATATGGGGACCCTATAGTCAACATACTCTTTCTGGGGGAAAATTCTTTTTAACAGTAGTGGTTGATTTTAGTAGGGTAACTTGGACCTATTTCATGACTCATAAGTGTCAAGTTCTCAGGTGTTTAGACAGTTTTTTAAATATGATTAGGACCCAATTTCAAAAATCTGTTCAGATAGTTTGAATAGATAATGGGGCAGAATTTTTGAGTGGAGCCTGCCAGAATTTGTTTACCAATTTGGGCATTTTACATCATAGGTCTTGTGTCTATACACCTCAACAGAATGAGATTGTGGAGAGGAAACACAAACGTTTATTACAGATAGTTAGAGCTCTCATGTTTCAGGCTTCCTTACCTAAACCTTTTTGGGGAGAGTTGATTCTTACTGCTACTTATCTCATCAATAGGCTTCCTACTCCACTACTCAAGTGGAAATCCCCTTATGAGAGTTTATATGGTTTTCCTCCTAAGTATGATCATTTAAAATCTTTTGGTTGTTTGTGTTTTGGTACAAATGTCAAGCCTCATAAAGAAAAGTTTGACCCGAGAGCATCCAAATGTGTTTTCTTGGGATATAGTGCAGGGTAAAAAGGGTACAAGTTATTTGATATAACTTCTAGTTCATTTCTAGTTTCTAGAGATTTAGTTTTTCATAAAACTACTTATCCTTATAAGTCCTTATCTACTGCCCCCGTGGATGTTCCACTTCCTTTAGTTTCTTCTGATCAATATTCAGATGTTTTGGATGAACATTCTTCTGTTCCTACCTTCCCTCCTTCCCACACTAATCATTCTTCCTCTGATCTTCCTTCTTCTTCTTCTTTGCCATGTCCCATTATTCCTACTCCTACTCTGCGTAGGAGTACAAGAGTCACAACTAAACCTGCCTGGCTTAATGATTTTGTCTCTCATGCCTCTACAAACCAACTTCATCCTTCTGTTGTTAGTTCCTCCAGTTATTCACCTCCTACTTTCCCTTTTATTCCTACTCCCCATCTTTCCTCCGCATACATGTCTTTTTTAGCTAATGTTTCTGTTATTGAGGAACCTCAATCTTATCAGCAGGCTAAAGTTCATGATCATTGGATAAGGGCAATGCAGCAGGAGTTAGCTACATTGGAATCTAATAATACTTGGGTGTTGACTTCTTTACCAGCTGGTAAGAAGGCCATTGGTTCCCAGTGGGTTTTTAAGGTCAAGCTTAAGCCTGATGGGATTGTTGATCGATATAAAGCCAGGTTAGTGGCCAAGGGGTATCATCAAGTTGAAGGTGTTGATTTTACTGACAGTTTTTCCCCTATTGTAAAAAATGTTACTGTCTGTCTGTTATTAGCTGTCGCTGCTCACTTTTCCTGGCCTATACATCAATTAGATGTTAATAATGTCTTTCTGCATGGGCATATTGATGAGGAAGTATATATGCTACCTCTGGATGGGTACTGCAGCTGGTCCTAATTAGGTTTACAAGCTCAATCAATCTTTGTATGGTTTGAAGCAAGCCTTCCGTCAGTGGAATTGTGAATTCATTAAGCGTTTGCTTTCTTATAGTTTTCTTCAATCTCTACACGATCACTGTTTGTTTATTAAGTCTTCTGGTTTTCATTTTGTGTCTCTGCTTATCTATGTGGATGATATCTTGTTGACTGGGCCTTCTGTGGATGTTTTGGCTGATGTTAGACACTTTTTAGCTTCTGCATTTTCTGTTAAAGATCTTAGTCCTGCCAAGTATTTTTTGGGGATTGGAGATTTTTAGGTCTTCCACTGGTTTATATGTTAATCAACACAAGTATGTACTTGATCTATTATCTGATACGGGTTTGACTGGTGCTAAACTAGTTTTTACCACATTGCCTAAGGGCTTGAAGTTCTCGGATACTTCTAGTTCTGTCTTGGAGGATGTAGGGAAATATCGTAGGTTGGTTGGTCAATTGTTGTATTTGGGGTTTACCAGACCTGATATTACTTTTGCGGTTCAACAATTAAGTCAGTTTGTGACTGCTCCATGTCAGGATCATTAGGCTGCTGCTCTGCATCTGTGGAGATACTTGAAAGGCTACCATTCTAAGGGTTTGTTTTTTCCTGCTTCCTCTGTTTCTTCTGTGCCTGTTAATTCGTCTCCCTGTTCTCTTGTTGCTTATTGTGATGTTGATTGGTGTTCGTGTTTGACTACTCATCATTCTGTTTCAGGTTTTTGTGTTTTTTGGGCAATTCATTGGTTTCCTGGAAGACTAAGAAACAGGCTATGGTTTCTAGATCCTTAGCTGAAGCTGAGTATCGTAGTATGTCTTCAACAGTTTGTGAGTTGCTGTGGATTTCCTATTCGTTGAAAGATTTACAGATTTCATTTTCCTGTCCCATTCCTTTATGGTGTGATAATCAGGCTGCACTTCATATTACTGCCAATCCGGTGTTTCATGAACGTACCAAGCATCTTGATATTGATTGCCATGTTGTTCGTGATTAATTCAAGTTGGGTTTCATAGCTCCAGCTCATGTTTCCTCTAAGCATCAGTTGGCTGACTTATTTACAAAGATTTTGGCTGCACCTTTTTTTACTTCTCTTTTGTCCAAGTTGGGTTTGGTCGATGTTCACCAACCTCCAACTTGAGGGGGGATGTTAAGATAGTTTCTGTTTAATAAATGAAAGGTTGTCGTTTTAGTTTGTACATAGTAGCTTGTTTTAGTTCAAGTCTTGTACAGTATCTTAGTTCGGGTGTATATATAATGAAATCTAGCTTTTGTCAACTGTGCACTAGAAATAATAAAAACTAGTCTATTTATTTTCTCTCTTTCCCTCTCTTTCTTGAACCTTTTGTTCAAAAGTGACAATTCTCTTTGTGAAAGATCATTGAAGCTCATATAGAGCAAATTTCTTCTTCATTTCTTAAGAGCTTGTAAAGACTAGCAAAATACTACTAATGTGGAAAGTTGGAGAATCTTGAAAAATATGTACTCGTGAGCTTGTAGAAGCTCGATAAATACTACTAGTGTGGAAAGTTGGAGAACCTTGAAAAATATATACTCGTGAGCTTGAACAGACTCGTCAAATTACTACTTGAATTTTCATAGTGAAACACTCAAGTTGGATACTTAGGGACTAGTCGTAGGCTTAAGTTGTAAGGCGAACCAGTATAAATCGACTATGTCGTTATCTCTCTTTTTTTAACTTTTATATTTTTGCATTATATTGTGTGTTTATTTTAGCAAAAGGCTTCTTCACTTTTATAATATGCTCCTTCTGTTTTCAACTTGCAATAGTTTCCTTTCAATTTTAACTAGTTTTTATTAACTGAGAGGTTCCTATTGTTTTAAACTTTACAGGCCCTGTCTTTTCTCTTGCATGAGTTGGCTTTATCAGGAATCGGCTTAGACGTTTGACTCGCTCAATGTTCTTCAAGCCATTAGGTTGCTGGGCACAAGAGGTCACTATACTATTGACTTCGCTGCTGGTGCAGGTGCTGGCCTTATCTTTGATTCCCTTGGTGGGAAATATGAAGAGAGCGAGAAAAATGAAGAAATTGGCAACATTACCGAAGAGGCTTTGTTTTTAGGTGAAAGTAAGGTTAGACAGTGTTAAAAGCATTGTGGATCAGTCTAGTCTCTGTAGATAACATACGTCAAAGAAAGCTTAAAACTCACGTGGTGAATTTCCAACGTTAGGTGGTTTCCTTTGCCTGGTTGTGAGAAAAGTATACTAGTTTTAGTAAACTTTTAAACACTTGTAGATGCTTGTGGACAAAGAGGGAGTTCAGGGAAGCAAGCAACCTCTTGCTGCAGTTTTGAAATAACATAAACTCAAGTTTAACCACTCATAAGTGAAGATCAGGTGCTTTTTTTTTCTTTCCTTATCCAATGATTTTTGCAAGGATCTACATGTAACAATGTCGAGAAATTTCTTTAGAAACTTCTAATGCAAAGCATTTAAATTGAATCATCCTTTACGTTGGTTTCTTTGAATCTATACATGTATATACCCAGATTGCAGCCTGCAATCTGTTCTATTACTTTTCTTTGAATCTATACATGTTTATACCCAGATTGCAGCCTGCAATCTGTTCTATTACAATCCAAGTGCAACACCTGGAAACTAGTGATTTCAGGGATCACTACATTTAAGCCATAGGAAGTTAAGAACTGACCCTTTTTGTGCTAAAATTGTAGTCATAAGCTATGGTACTCGGACTAGAAGGGACATGAAAGGATAAACACTAGTCTTCGTCTTCCAAACCGACAGAGCAGGATCCATCATCTACATTGGCGAGCGGGTCGTACAGGTGGGAGCTTGGATCCATGCATCCTGGAACTAGATCAAGATTGCAACGATCACCCTGCAACCAAGTCCATCGATACTTGTTAACTAAAGTAAGAAACTCGTTTCCATATCAGGATTACAAGAAAGTGAAAGGAAAAAGGAATAAGACTTACTCCTTCAAGGGACAAGTTACCAATCATAGCACATCTTGTCACAACTCTAGTTGTGTCTGGAAAAATTGCTCTCTCGCATGCTCCTTCTTTGCTCAGCTCCGCAGCCAGGCCCTGTGCCATACCAAAATTGAACGGAGAACAAATCGTCAAGGTTTCCAGTAAATAATTCTGAATTTCTTGGTATATGAACCAGAAAACAGAATTTGGAATGTCATGTGGTTATTTAAAGCTAGAGAAGAAGAATCAAATTAGTATAAAGTTTCTTGAGTTTCATCACCTCATTAAAAAAATCAATCGGTCTGTTGCGCCAAGGCTTTGGCACTTGAAACTTAAGTCTGTAAGGACCGTCCCAATCAACCCCATTTGTAAATGAGAAGATCAAGTTCACAGCTGCAAGAAGATTGAAATCAGTAAGAGAGGATTCTGTGTACATAACGCGATAAGAATGGTGAAATTCTACAAACCATGCTTGGGAACACATATCTGGATGGTATATAAAGGATCATCAGCTTTGCCTCGAGCCTGCATAAGCATTGCCCTTGGCTCACCCCCACACATTATTGGCTGGTTAAAACCACCTGCGACATACAGAGTTACTAGGTTGGATTGCTATTAAACATCAGAACAAACACAAGATCAGTTTCACATTGCCCTTCACTCCATTACCACCAAAAGTAAACTATGGAGTTACGATGCAGAATAAGCCATCAACAAGTGGAGTTCTATCACCTAGAAGCCTAATCTGGAGGTGGAATATGTAGCTACGAAGCACTCATTTGCTTATTGCAGAGATCAACCAGAATGAGACAATTTCATGTTATTTGAAACAATCAACTTGTTTGAGTTCAGGCTACTTTGACAACTTAAATAATTTCAAGGATTCATCATATAAACGTAATGTGGAACTTTTACTAATCTTTGCTGAGATGAGTAAAGTTCATTTTAAAGGAACCATAAATTCACATCATTCATCAAGAACACAGGGAAGAAAAAATAATACTACTTATTAGTGATCTTAATTTCGCATCAGAAATTACCATTAAAAGCAATCCCAAACTCTTCATTCGGAGCAAGCTTATTGGCAGATGGATTATAGAAAATCTTTAGCTTCTCACCCTGTAGATTGACAATCAATAGCAGTTCAGTCCGAGACTATGCCATACGAAAGAAAACAGCAGAGCTCATTATGCTCTTGAAGTGAACAACTTACAGAAGTTGGGGGTAGACCATTCATGGTTTTCCAGTACACAGGTGATATCCCACGTTCAAAGGTCGCCCAAGTAGGAAGTTTTATCCTGGAAGAACCAACCATCCAAAAAAGGTCAGTTTTTAGAAGAGAAGACCAAAGATATTGATGCTTTCACTTGTGAATCAAGATTCCATTTACTACAAAACCAGAGATGTTTCTTTTCTTTTTCCAATTTTAAAGGCAGAACCATTAGGGAAGAACATCCTTCAATAATATCTAAACATTCTAGTCCTAGAACTCTAGTGCTAATGAACCAGAAAGAAGAAATAGAGTGAAAAAACTAAAGAAAGTGATTCATACACATCAATTTCCTCCGAAGGAGTTGTGGCAACAACAGCTGCTGCAGTTACTTTCCTATCAATGTTAACTGTTCTGTTTGTCTTTGTGAATCTCCTTGGCACTGAAGCACCAAGAAAGGTACAAGCTGCAGAAAGGCATCAAGTGCAAGTAGTTTCGTCCGTAAAATTAAATTCTTGCTTCACTTCAGTTTTGTTACATAGTAGATCAAATATGGAAATCATTGTACAATCAAGTTCAAATGTTCTTGCATCAGCTTATGGATATTCATAGATTAAAAAAGTATAAAAACAAAAAACATATTGGACCCGAGTAAGATTTCTATAGATGTTCATAAGATTGTCATGGTAGATATATTCAGTGCTTAATTATCCAAGACGTAGATATGAAGTCTTTTTCTGTTTTATATAATTTAGAAATTTAAGGAAACAAACAAAGATAGTCCCAGAAGATTCAAGGGGAGTTTTATAACACATATGAACTAATCCGTCATCTGCCTCTTTTCCTATTTCTTTGTAGACTACAATAAATCTGCAGCTAACATAAACAGGTAGATCTATGAAATTTTAACAGTTATTTCACAGATGTTATCACTTAGACAGCTTTACAGCTTTCAGCCCTTCACTTAGAATTCTATCAGTTAAATAGAATGGAAGAGGGACAGGAGCCTCATATGCAACTTATCAACCTTTGAATTGTTTAACATTTTAAAGACCAATCTTTAAACGAAACAAGTGAAGAGGGAGATGTCTCATCCATTCTTGAAACTAAGGAAGTTCTACAGAAAGGTAAAAGAGTAATCAATCATTAGTCTTACAGGTATCCAACCACATAGTCAAACCATACTTGAACAAGAACTACAATCTTAACAAAAACCCACTTGCAGTTTAACACTACAAATGCAATTCGAAAGAAGTGAATCAACATAGTTTCTGGTAAAGAGTCAATAAGAGGGAGATTAATGGAGAGAAACAGCTGAAAGGGACCTACCAAGAGCTTTTGAGACGCATTGGTTTGCATTAGTACTAGCAACCGACCTTGTTGTACCATAGGATTGCCTTGGGAAGGTAAAGATAGATGCACTAGCAGCTGCCATGTTCACACTACTAGTGATGCTTTAACAACCCACGAAAAGGAAATAGAAAAGAGGCAGTTGAACCTAAAGAACTATCTAACTCCTAGAGGTTTTGGTTGAAGAGCCAACTCAGAGACAGATGTGTGGAAGGAGAGGCAATTGCAAATACACTTTGATATTTTAACACAAACAACTAAAGTACAGACAGAGACGTACCAAGAATAAGACAGACTATATCCTCTAAAGGGGCAAATATCTGGATCACATTCACGTTTCACAAATCCATAATCTAAACGCAACCCATTAGACCCCACAACCGCCTTATCACCCTCATTTTCTTATCATAATAAATATTTTACCTTTTGACGATGCCACAAACAAACGAGCCGTGAATGCCTTCCCAAGCACAAACCCGACATCATACGCCCCTCCAAAACCCGAAGTTCCGTCAAATAACGTATCTTTCAATGGCTTTGATCACTTCTCCTTTAGCAAAATCCAGACCTTACCCATTTTTACCTACTCGTCGCCTGAATATTCTGAATGGAGTATCTTTAGCCCTGAATGTTCATTCCAGCTACCCAAAATTATATGAACTTAGGACCAATGGTAAACGCGTAAAGATTGCTTTTTTCGCTGGTCCAAGTAACAAAAGAAATGATAAATATAACGGGACACCACAAGCCATGGCTAAAGCTGGTGGTTCGTCGCTTGAACAAGAGCAAGAGGAATGGAATTGTCGGAGAATTTTTTTGTCGGATGTGATAGTGAAGAGAGGAAGAAACGTTTTTTGGGGAAGGAAATGGAATACTTTGGACGTGGGAACCGCCAGTGTTGTTCTGGCAATGCATTTGCTTAGTTTGTTTGCACCTTTTTGCTTCAATTGGAGTGCATTTTGGGTTGCTTTTGGGCTTTATGTTATTACAGGACTTCTGGGTATTACTCTTTCTTTTCACAGAAACCTTTCTCACAGAAGTTTCAAGCTTCCCAAATGGCTTGAGTACCTTTTTGCATATTGTGGAGTTCTTGCACTTCAGGTTAGTTGTATTCTCTAAACCTCTGTCTGTGTTTATAAACTTCTTATGGTTCCAACTGCAATTGTGCCCTTGTTTCGGTGATTGCAGGGGAATCCAATTGACTGGGTTAGCACCCATAGGTACCACCATCAGTTCTGTGATTCTGAGCGAGACCCTCATAGCCCCATAGACGGTTTTTGGTTTAGTCATATGAGTTGGCTGTTTGATACGAATTCAGTCGTTGAAAGGGTAGGCTTTGATCTCTTTTATTTTTGCATCTAACTTGTTCTCGTTATTCCATACTGTTTGTGATTCTTGTATTGGGAGTATTGGCAGTGCGGAGGACCCAACAATGTTGGTGACTTGGAGAAACAACCCTTCTACAATTTCATTCAAGACACGTACATTCTACATCCATTTGCCTTGGCAGTTCTGCTATATGCATGTGGAGGCTTTCCCTTCCTAGTTTGGGGAATGGTAAGCAGTAATTTTCACAAATTCATCGACGGAAATAAAGGGAAAAAGAAAAAAGAAAACAGAAGTTATGCGTGAAGTTTCTGCAGTAGATGAATGAATGACTCAGTATTACCATGTGAAACATACCTTTGACAAAGATGCTTGCTTTGCAAGTATGAACTACATTTGATTACGGTGTTAAGCTTCTTTCATTCGTTGGCATGTAACGCATGGTTGGTGGGTCTCGTAAGTCATAACACACTTGGAAATGCAAATTGATATACCAGTCGGCCTCTTGCGTACATGTCTAATCTAATGTGAAAAAAATTGAGATGAGGCCATAAGTTATCAGGTGGGCCTTCTGCTTCTGCCGCACTATCAATCTCCAACCTAGGCCACATCTTATTCCACTGGTTATTTGTCATTGAGTTTTGAGGATTATAGGTTTGAAGGGCTTATCTTTAAATTGTGTAGGACCATGAGGTTGTTGTCATGTTTTCTCATCGCCATCCACTTTTTAACTCTCTTATTCTGCTAAATTCCATTGTAGGGTGTAAGAACAATATGGGTTTATCACATCACTTGGCTGGTGAATTCAGCTTGTCATGTATGGGGAAAGCAAGCCTGGAATACTGGTGACTTGTCGAGGAACAATTGGTATTTCACCCAATTCTTTCATATATATTTAAAAGAAGAACCTTTTTTACAGTCTAATTAAAGTTTGATTCTAATCTGAAATCGTTCTCAGGTGGGTTGCAATACTTGCATTTGGAGAGGGTTGGCATAATAATCACCATGCTTTCGAATACTCAGCCAGACATGGCCTGGAATGGTGGCAACTCGACGTGACTTGGTATGTTGTGAGGTTACTTCAAGTTGTGGGTTTGGCAACTGAAGTAAAATTACCTACTCAGTCGCAGAAGCAAAGAATGGCGGCACTAAACTAGATTAACGAATCTATATACGTAGTTGTAATTTCATCAGTTGTTTATGTAGTTAAAATTTCAACATTACTTTCTTATTGATACCAAAAGGCATTACAGAAGAATTAATTTACAAAGAGTACAATGCTTGCTCAACTACTGAATTAAACTGTTCTAGGCAACATCACTGGTACAAAAACTCTGTAACAGAACTGAGGCACGACGTAGCATGAATACCTTCTGCTCCTAATCTGGGTTGAAATATCAAGTCCATACAAACACCCTTCATAAATGGATGGATTCATATCAAACTCCATCATCATAGTTGCAAGAACCATGGTCGTGAGTAAACTATCCAATCCTGCAATGTGCGACGCTCCGGTCCCTCTTGATACCAAGAACATCTCCCATCCTCTATAGCCCCAACTCACCGCCATGAAGCCATTCACAGAACTTGGCCATATACTTCACGTCGAACACCAAACCTGTTGGAGAAATATTATAGAACTGAACAACTTTAGAGGAGAAGAAAGTGATTATGTTGATCAACCTGGCATTATTCACGAGCAATAGAGCCTCTTAAATAGGCTTTACAAGACCTGTAATTTGAACCGAAAGAAAACAGCATATCAACTTCAAAGTCTCACGACTCGGACTAATTTACCTATGAAATAGGAAAATTAATAGATAGTGAATCTCCTAGCTTATTTTACGGTAACAAAGTAACATCCAAATTGTTGAAAGTTCAAATTAACTCTAACTTCTAATACTCCCCTTTCATTTGAACTTGGAGACTACCAATGGGGCACAAATAAACTCGTGCTTCTTCTGTGGCAAACTCTTTGTCATTAAATCTGCAATTTGATCTTCGATTCTACAACTCTCCAATCTGAATTCTTCCTTTGTCATCTTTTGAATGAAATGATGTTTAATTTCAATTTGTTTGGTACGTGTGAAAAATAGGATTTTTTGGTCCAGCACCATGGCTGACTTGCTATCACACAAAATATCAGTTAGTTCGACTTGCTCTTGCCCCAGATCACATAAGATCCTCCTTAACCACAATGCTTGACAAGCAAAGGTTGTAGCTGCCACGTACTACGCCTCAATAGATGACAAAGCTAGGTTGCTTGCTTCTTAGGACAAGAAATTGCAGTTGTTTCAATAATGAAACAATTTCCAGAAGTGCTTCGTCTGTCGACAATCGAACCAACCCAATTACTATTTGTAAAACCCTTGAAACTGAACTCATTTATTTCTCAAAACTAGATGCCAAACTCCTTTGTGCCAGCTAAATAACGAAGAACTCTCTTGGTTGCCCCAAAGTGATGTTTGGATGGTTTATGCATAAACCGTGAAAGGACACCAACTGAAAAACTTATGTCCGGACGAGTGTGAGTTAGATAAATCAATCTCCCAATCAAGCATCTAAACAAGCTTTCTTCTGCTGCTTCTGTATCATCTTCTGCTTGAAGCTTATCGTTAATATTCATAGGTGTAATGGTTATTTTACATCCCATCATGTTAAACTTCTTAAGGGTATCTTCAACATACTTCTTTTGTGACATGAAAATTCCAACATATGTTTGAACAATTTCTAAGCCCAAAAAGTACCGTAGTTCTCCAAAATCTGTCATCTCGAACATACTTTTCATGGACTTCTTAAACTCAGATATAAAATGCAACAAAGAACCAGTGTATATCACATCATCTAAGTAGAGACTTACTATCACCATATCACTCAGTACCTTGTTTTTTCAAATACAAGGTTGGCTCATGCATACTCCTTTCGAAGCCGTTATTTTGAAAGAACTCATTGATCTTTCCGTACCATACTCTAGGGGCTTGCTTCAAATATAAAGTGCCTTTTTCAATCGAAAAACGTTATCTTGATTCTTGGAATCTTCGAAACCTAAAGGTCGAGTTACATACGCTTTTTCTTGTAAATCACCATTTAAGAAGGCATATTTTACATCAAATTGGAACATTTTCCATTCCTTATGCGTTGCAAGTGCCAAAATAATTCTCACTCTTTCAAATTGAATTACTAGTGAGAACATTTCCTCATAGTCGACGCTTTGTTGTTGAGCATAACCTCTCACTATAAGCCTTACCTTATGCTTTTGAATACTCCCATCTACCAAGAATTTGGTTTTAAAAATCCATTTTAGACTAATAACACTTTTACCTTTACGAAGATCGACTAATTCCCAGGTCTAATTTTTCTCAATAACATGAATTTCTTCTTCCATTGCTCTCTACCATTCCTTCTCTTTCATTGCTTCCTCCACTATGATCGGATCCCTAGTGATTAGAAGCAATGGTGATGTCACCTCTCTTATAATTTCAAACCGACGTCGAGGAATTCTGCTACACTCACTTCTGTGTAGCTGAGTTGATTCATCGATTAAAGACTCTTCGAATGAGGAAGTTCCACTTGACAATAGGCTCGACCTTGCTGAAGTTGACTTTTGTGAGTTGAAAGGAGATGGTATTGCTACCTCTTTATTTACTGCAGTGTCTTCCCCTTCATTCATTTCCACTTGAGCATTTGACTTCTTGGTTTTTTCTTCCTATGACCAGTAGCCTTACTCATCAAATGCAATGTTCCTACTTACTGAAATCTTGCCACTTAAGGGATTATATAACCTATAAGCTTTAAAGTGTGAGCAGTAACTGATGAAGATATATCTTTGTGATTTCTCTTCTAACTTGTGTTTATCAGTTGTATTGCCATCCCAAGCTTCATATATCGTTTAATTCCATACAACGTTTGTAGAAGATATGTTAAGAAGATATATTATCTTTGCTACACCTTTAGCCTAGAAATTGTTAGAAAGCTCCTTTGATTTTAGCATTGATCGAGCCATCTCAACCACTATTTGATTTTTACACTCAGCCACCCCATTTTGCTCCAAAGTGTATGGGGTCGTTAACTCTCTTTTGATTCCTTGGTCTTCACAAAACGTCACAAACTCTTTGGACAGAAACTCTCCTCCACGATCAGTTCGAAGCACCTTAAAATCTTTTCCACTTTGTTTTTCTGCCATTACTTTAAACTTCGTGAAATTTTCAAAAGTCTCGGACTTGAGGTGTAGAAAAAACACCCATCTCATTCTACTCAAATCATTAGTGAACAGTAAAAGATACTTACTTTCGGACAAAGATTAAGCCTTCGTAAGACCACAAAGATCGATATGAACTAACTCTAACATATCTTCTGCCTGTTTAGACTTACCAATAGGGAATGTTTTCTTGGCTTGCTTCCCCATCACACATCATTCACACACTTTCTGTAGAGGCACGATAGACGGTAAGTTGCTGACTATGTCATTGTTTTTCAATAGTGCAGACCATTAACATTTAAGTACGATATCTAAGGTGCCATAACTTACTTTCTCTTATTGTTTCATTTATCGTGGCTACATTTGTAGAGATATCAAAGGGAAACATCCTATTGGATGACATATGAGCACATGATAGAATTTCATCTTTTTTTTAATCAACATTTTGCATTTTCAAACACAACTAAATAGCCTGACTCGATTAGTTACCCCACACTTAGTAAATTATATGCAAGGCAAGCAAAGTACACATCTTTAATAAATTTCTTTTGGTTACTTATAGATACCACTGCAATCCCTCAGCCTTCAATCTAGAGCTGCTTGTTATCATCAAGCTGAACTTGTGACCTTATTAATTCATCAAGATCCTTGAATTTGGATCTGTCACCGGTAATTTGATGTGAGCAGCCACTGTCAACATACCATCTATCACCAGCAACAATCTTTGTGTTGACCGAGCCGTCTTACTCTTCATCCTCCTCAGCATAATTAGTTTTTTCTAGCTTGGACTAGCAAAATTTGTGAGTGTGTCTATTTTTGTTACAATAGGAACAATGTAAGCAACTACTCCTTCCATGGACTTAGCCTCAACCTCAAAAACCTGCTCTACCTCTTCCTCTAGCACATTGATTTGATGACTCGACTTCCCATTGATCTAGAATGCCTTTTCTTCTTCTTTTGCAACAGTTCTGTTGATCATATCCTTATGTGCTTTTAAAGACTCCATCAAATTCATCAAATGGAAAAATAGGCAAATCTTTCGATTCCTTAATTACAACTAATACATCATCAAATTTAGGAGCTAAACTCCTTAACAATTTAGCTACAACAGTTTCATCCATGATTTTCTCACCGTACGAGCACATTTGATTTACAATGGAAGATACTTTTGCTAGGTATTCCTAGACTAATTCATTGCCTTTCATAAATGAAGTTTCAAAGTCCTGTAGAAGAGATTGAAGTTTGACAGTAGTTACCTTTGTTGATCCTTAATATTCAATTTTGAAGATAAAACAAGCTTGTTTAGCCGACCTAGTAGCAACTATTCTAGAGAATACTGATTCATCCACTGCGTGTTGGATAAAGAAGAGGGTTTTTTCATCACATTTCTGATTGTCTATTAGGCAAGTCTCATCATCACTAGATTATGTAATACCTGTTTCCATGAGATCCTAAAGATCCTGAAATGTAAATAGCTTCTTCATCTTTATACTCCAAAACTCTTAGGAGTCGCTTTTGAAAATTGGCATTTATGGTTGTAGGATATGAATTTGTTGCCATTGTTTACAAACAAGAAGAATGGTGTGTCTAGTTTTAAGAGAACCTGACTCTGATACTACTCTTATTGGAGAAATATTATAAAACTAAACAACTTTAGAAGAAGAAGAAAGTGATTCTACTTATCAACCTTGTATTATTCACGAGCAACAAAGCGTGTTAAATAAGCTTTACAAGAGCTATAATTTGAATTGAAAGAAAATCGTGTATCAGCTACAAAGTCTCACTAATCAAACTAATTTACTTAGAAAATAGGAAAACTAAGTGAATCTCCTAGCCTATTTCACGGTAACAAAGTAATAACCAAATTGCTGAAAGTTTGAATTAACTCTAACCGTACGTTTGGTTGCTGTTCTCATGGATGGGGACAGAAGACAGGGACAGGAAAATTCTGTCTCCGACCTATTTGCTTACTGTTCCCACCAATTTCTGTCCCTACTCCGAAGACAGAGACATAAAATTTTTGTTCCTTCCAAAACCAGAGGACAAGAAAACGGAGACAGAGACAGAAACAAAACACACACATAAATTTA
>JAOTAY010000005.1:5440934-5456390 GCA_025629805.1 Erythroxylum baracoense
TATTAAAAAAACATATTATTCGTCGTTATTCATTATTTTCATTGTTATTGTGTTGATAAGATCTCATTCAACAAACTGTCTTTTTGTTAAAATAAAATAAAAAAGTTTATAATTTATTAATTTTAAAAAATAAAACAATAATTTTTTAAATTTATTTTTAAAATTTTAAAAATTTATTAAAAATCTGGGCCAAAAACTGTAATCATAACTGTAAGTAAGTCTTATGTGAAAAGACATTTGTTGTAAAATATAAAACAAAATATGAGTAAATCTTTTACGAAAATTTGGAATAAAACAAATAAATGGAAATTATAAATATAATTAATGTTTTCGCATTTGCTTCTACCTCTTTATTTGGGTATTATCTCAATGCCTAAATTTAAAAAATAAACAAAAATCCCTAACAATATTCATTATTTATCTTTTGTATTAAAAAAACATATTATTCGTCGTTATTCATTATTTTCATTGTTATTGTGTTGATAAGATCTCATTCAACAAACTATCTTTTTTGTTAAATTGTTTCTTATGATAACACATTCTATTTACGTGAAATAATGATAATGACTATTAGCGAAATATCAATAAAATTGGAACAACTTATATGAATGTAAGGCGTTGTAAAAATCACTGCTCCAAGTCAGAAATTTACTATTTACGATGCAGCAGGACAATGAGATTCAACCTCAGGGTTAAGGACTTCTCCACTAACTTCGGTTCACTCCAAAAGGCAGAATAAGAACTCTCTCTAAGGATTAGAAACAACTGAAGAATGGAAAAGACAACATAAAGATGTTCTGCATCATTTTTCACTATGTAGAATGGTGGAAGATTTATGGAAAAAGGAAAGAGAATGTTACTTGGTAAGAATAAATGGGAACATGGAGAGATTTTAGGAGAAGTGGGAAAGACTAAGTCAAATTATAACGTTTAGTAACTGAAACTAGCACTAAAAATGTATTGAAAATAAGATTAAACCAATTGGCCCCCAAAAGGTTTATTTCACACGTGCCATGCTGCTACTGAGCCAGGCTGGGAGGCACGCGCGTGCGCGTGTGGTATCCATACCCTCCTCAAGAGACTTGATTCAAAGTGTCACAAAACACTCTAGTACTAGGTGAAAAGTTCCTTACTCTTTCAACGTAGGACACAAACCAAAACAAGGAGAGAGAAATGTTTCAAGTTTTGGACCAACACCAACAATCCCTACTTGGTCTAAAAATTGAGAAACAAACTGTAACAATTTAGGATAAAGATAGGTGAACAACCAAGTGTGCTGCTCACACCATCCAAACTTGGGCTATGAAACTTATTAAGGATTAAATTATCCAACCTCATCAAACGTAGTAAAGCCATGCTAAAAAATACAATTTAACAACTGAATATATCTCAGTATTATTCCAAAAACATGGTACATGTAAACAATCACCACATAACTTTGTTGACCCCTTGAACTTGATTTCTCAAGACGAGCATCCATCCCGAAGTTACTACGCAATTGGGCTCATCTCCTTTAGCATGCTCTGAAACTAGTTTCGTATTTAAAGCTTTTGTAAATAAATCCATTAAGTTTCTCTGTAACTTCACATAGTCTAGAGAGATTACACTATATCTAATCAAAGTAAAAACAATTTTATGTCTCAATCTAATATGTATACTTTTGCCATTATATATCTTGCTCTTCACAATATGAATGGCAGCTTGCGAATCACAATGAAGGAACACATAAGGAATTGGTTTTTTTCCAAAGTGGAATATCTGCTAAGAGATTCCTTAGCCACTCTGCTTCTCATCCTACCATCTCCAAAGTCATAAACTTCGCCTTCATTATTGATCTCACGATACTTGTTTTCTTGGATGATTTCCAAGACATAACATCTTCTTCCAAGGTAAAGATATAACCACTAATAGAGTGTATATCATCACTCTCAGTAACCTAGTTAATATCATAATACCCCTCCAATATAGGAGGATGACCACCAAAAGATAATCCATAATGCATAGTACCTCTCAAATATCTCAACAAACGAATCAGTGCATTCTAATGCTCTTAACTAGGATTATACCTACTAAGTCTACTATCACATTATACAATATCAAGATAAGAATAATTCATCAAAAACATCACATTACTAAGAATTTTAGCATACTCAGCTTGGTCATTACTAAGAATTTTAGCATACTCAGCTTGGTTTATACTATCACCAAGATTTTTCTTTAAAACAACACTAGCATTATAGGGTGTCTTGACTGGTTCAACATCACAGTAACTAAACTTCTTCAAAATTTTCTTAACATAATGAGTTTGGTTTAACCTAAAACTAGAGTCAGTCCTATCAACTTTAAGCCACTCCTATCAACTTTAACTCCTAAAATAAAGTTTACAGGTCTAAGATCTTTGATATTAAAAAGACTTTAGCAGACTCTTAGTAGTGTCCATTACAGATACGCTAGTACCAAAAATATACATATCATCCACATAAAGGGTTATGATCACACATCCAGTGGCATCAGATTTCACATAAATGGATGAATTTGAATCACAAGAGTGAAACCATGTTTAAAAACTTTCACTTCCAAATTTCTCATGCCATTGTTTGGGAGCTTGTTTAAGTCCATATAAAGATTTCACCAACTTACACACCTTTTGCTCCTGACCGGGCACTCTAAACCCCTTAGGCTGGACCATATAAACTGCCTCATCAAGATCACCATTCAAAAAAGTTGTCTTAATATCCATTTGGTACATATGAAGCTTAAACACTAAGCTAATAGCAAATAACATCCTTATAGATACAATTTTAGTAACTGGAGAGTAAGTATCAAAGAAGTCCAATCCTTTCTTTTGATTAAATCCTTTAATCACAAGTCTTACCTTGGACCTCTCAATGGTTCCTTCAGGTCTCAATTTCTTTTTGAAGATTCACTTGTACTTTAAAGGCTTTCAATCTCGATGTAGATCAACTAAAACCCACGTTATGTTAGACGAGGTTGACTATAACTCAATATCTATGTCTTCCTTCCAAAAAGAAGCACCCATAAATCTCATTGCTTCTTTATAAGTTTTGGGATCTTCCTCAATAATATAAGTGACCAAAATATCTTCATCTACTCTAGCGGGTACTCTAGCTTTTTTGCTTCTCCTTAGTTCAACAATTTCCTCTTCCTCTATGTCATCATTAGTAGAAGAACTAGGGACAGATTCTCTCAGAGCTTGCACACCTACTTTCATTGGAAATATATCCTCAAAGAACACTAAATCTCTTGACTCCACAATTGGTCTATAAATGTTAGATCCCTCTTTCTTAACTATAAATCTATAAGCAGTACTATTATAGGCATATCCCATAAAAATATAATCAGTGGTCGTAAGCCCAATTTTCTTCCTCTTATGTTCAGATAGAGCAACCTTAGTAAGATACCCCAACACTTTCAAAAAACTCAAGTTAAGTGGATAACGTATCTAAATTTCATAGGGAGTTTGATCTAGTTTCTTATGAGGGACTCTGTTTAGAACATAACAAGTTGAAAGAATAGTTGTCCTCCGTATAAATTCAGGTAAACCTAAGGAAATCAATTGCATTCATCATATCCTTACGTATTCAATTTTTCCTCTCAGTAATTCCATTTTGTTTAGGTGTATAAGGCATTGAAATCTCATGAATAATCCCAAATTTTTCACAGTAATCAGCAAGGAAATTAGTA
The DNA here is from genome assembly GCA_025629805.1 of Erythroxylum baracoense. NCBI lineage: Eukaryota > Viridiplantae > Streptophyta > Magnoliopsida > Malpighiales > Erythroxylaceae > Erythroxylum > Erythroxylum baracoense. The sequence continues at coordinate 5,444,640 of JAOTAY010000005.1, forward strand.
CTATACTCACCACCTCGATAAAACCTAAATCTCTTAATTTTTTCTTTTCAATTGGTTTTTAACCTCAGCTTTGTATTTTGTAAACATTTCCTCTACATCACTTTTACTTTTTAATAAGCAAACCTTAGTAAATCAAGAACAATCATTCATAAAAGTAATATAATATCTCACGCCTCTTTTACACATGAAATTCTTAAAATCACCCAAATTTGTGAGCACCAAGTCCAACAATTGTGACTCTCTCTTTGTTATTGACTTAAAATGTTTCTTAGAGTGTTTATCGTCACCACAAATTTGAAAATTTTCCATTTCGTTGGTGATCTAGTTGGTGCAACATGTTTAATCTTTGCATCCTTTTAATTAACCTTACATTCATATGCCCAAGTCTAGAGTGTCATATGTCTAAAGACTCAACAATATAAGAAGAAGAAGTAGATGCATTGCCCCATTACAAAACTCTTTACCAACAAAGCTCTCATTCCTAATCAAAACTAGCTTATCATAATCAAAAGTAAGTTTAATACCAGCTTTATTAAGTAAGGCACCAGAAACCAAGTTTCTATGAACATCAGGAATAAATAAAAAATTCTCTGAAGTCAAAACTTTTCCAAAAGTGAGTGTGGCTTTAACCTTCCCAACTCCTTAGATAGAAACTTTACTAAAGTTGTCCACGTACACGAACTCACCATCGGCAGCAGCATTCAACTCCTTGAACAGGTCCTTGTTGGTGTAGATGTGGCATGTGGCTCCTATGTCAACCATACTCTTAACCAAGTTTCTAGCAAGGTTATCTTCGAACACTACAATAGTAATAATCTCCTCGTCATCACAACCAGCAACTTCGGCCACATTAGCTTAAGGCCTACCAAAACTCTTATAGTTTTCCCATTGGTACCCCTTCTAGTTTCCTTTCCCTAACTTGCGTGGTTTTGGTCCTTGTTCCTTCCTCTTATAGTTGATTATAGCTTGGCAAAGAGCAGCAAGATGACCTAACTTGTGACACCACCAACAGTCACCATTAATCCTTTTATGCTTAAACTGACCATGCTTATTGTTGTTGAAAGACTTGTTTTGTCTACCATTCTTATTGAAGTTACCTGCATTTTTATGTTAAATAACATTAGCCTTAACAGTAGGGGTAGGGGTGAGTGATTTGGCCTTGTTCTGTGTGTGATTGTCATCCTTAATCTTTATATGCCCTATCAACTTCTGTAGTTTCATGTCCTTCTTCTTATGCTTTAATTGGTTTTTATACTCATTCCATTAGATAGGCATTTTTTCAATAAGAGCATTAGCTTAAAACAATTCACACATATTCATACCCTTATTAAGGATTTCAGTAATTAGGTTTTCATACTTATATAATTGGTTTATTATCAACAATAGTAAACTTTAACCACCTAGTAACCGCATGTTTCTTTATACTAGCATCATTAGTCCTATATTTAACTATTAAGGCATCTTGAATTTCCTTGGTAGTCTTGTACTTACAATAGATATCAATTTCGAATTGTTGAAAATATAGCAGAATTTTCTCATACCATCTTTTGAAGTTTTTCCAATCTAGAGGCTCTAATCTAGTAAGATCAGGTATAATTGTCTAGGCTATAATGAAAGGGAGCAAACCTATTTATGGAACATCAGTGACAGAAGGTGTAGTGGAATTGGTTTACACAGATACATTAGTTTCATTCACAGACGACATAATGAATCCAGAAATAGAGATGACTTATACCTAAATAAAGAGACAACACAAAGAACATAACAGTGCAAACCAAGTATTTCCGACTTAAATTGTTACCGAAATAGCAATAAAATTGAAACAACTTATCTAAATGCAAGGTGTCGTGAAAATCACTGCCTTAAGTCAGAAAATTTCCCTCTACGATATAATAGGACAGCAGGATCTGACCTTAGGTTTAATGCCTTTTTCACGAGCTTCGGTGCACTCCAGATGACAGAGTAAGAACTGTCTCCAAGGATTAGCAATAACTGAAGAATGGAGAAAACAAGAGAAAGAATGGAGAAAACAAGAGAAAGATTTTCTACATCATTTTTCTATGTACAGAGAGGTGGAAGACTTGTGGGGAAAACAAAGAAAACGTTACTTGGTGAAAATAAATGGGAATTTGTAGGGATTTTAAGAGAAGTGGGAAAGACTAAGTCAAATTATAATGTTTAGTAACTAAAACTAGCACTACAAATGTATTGAAAATAAGATTAAACCAAGTGGCCTCTAAAAAGTTTATTTTACACTTTGTGGCATGTTGGGTTGAGCGTCGCATGCACGCGTGTGGTATTCATACCCTCCTCAAGAGACTTGATTTAAAGTCTCACAAAACACTCTGGTATATAAACTAGGTAAAAAGTCCCTTACTCTTTCGGTATAGGATACAAACCAAAATAAGGAGGGAGAAATATTCTAAGTTTTGGAACAACACCAATAATGATATTTACAAAGACAAAAATTCATGATTTTCAAATCAATTGCTTGTAAGCCTTCGGGAAACAAGAACTTCTCCAGTTTCTTCAAGAAGTGAAATTACTAATGAGAAGCTTTTGAGCCACCCAACTAATTTACATATACATATATAAACGACTAATGAATTTTGTGAAAGGGAAACTATTTTTAAAGGATTCCCCGTAGCATGTTAGAGTCCTTAAACTAAAAGATAACGTGTAAAGTTTGCAATCTTTCTTTTTTCTTTCTTATTTGCATGATTTTTCTCTTTTTTACTTGACTTTACTAGAAAAAACTACAAAGATCTCAAATAAAATAAGAAAGCTACTTTCAAATGATTCAAATAAAATGGGAAAAATAATTTCAAAGGATTCAAATAAAATAGGAAAACTAACCTCAAAGGATTGGGATAAGATGGGTATAAAAATAAAATATTACCAAAATAGATAACTTGATATATAATTTATAACTTAAAGCATGCTTTTGGTCTCAAGTTAGTTTGTGGAGGTATGTACAAACAAAGATGAACATGGTCGCAATCATCAAGATTGATTAGTTCAATATTTTATTTATTACGAAACTTTTTTAATACAAATGATACGTGCGATATTAACCTCAAAGTTAGCATAGCTTTGAGTTAAGACTTAAGAGACATCTATATGAATATTTACATATAAACATTCATTTTTTAAACTATAGTACTAACAAGTTTGTGAATATATCAATAATCTATTAATTTAAAAATGTAAAGAGTCAATTATTTTATGTATAGACTTGTAATATATTTTAATGGTATTTTAGTTTATAATTTGATCTTAAATTTATAAAGAGTACTCGTGACTAATAGTATAATAATTTTATTGAAAGCTCTCTGGTAATAAAGTTAATTTCTAATTTTATTTTTATAGAAGAAGAGATTAAAATTATATTATTCACTAATTTGATAGAAAATATTTTTATTTATATAAGAAAAGTGATAATCAAGAAACTTTTACGTGTTTTTATATGTCACCTTTTTAAATACGTATTTATAAATATGTGAGACATTATACAAAACCACAATAAAAATTATATATCAAGAAAAAATAAATCATTAAAAATTTAGGGCATGAACTATTTAATCTAAAAAGTTTCTTAATTTTTATGAGAAGGGATGACAATTGAATTTGAGCTTAAAGTAAAATTTGAAATTTAAGTTAATTAAATTTTAGGTTAAATTTAAATTAAAAAATAACTTATTTCAACTCGAGCTGATTTAAAATAAAATAATTTTATTTTACTAAAATTATTTTGTCAAAACTTCAAATAGTATTATATTTTAATAAATAATTATTTTATAAAAATAAATTTATTTTTATTTTAAAATAGGATCCAATCGGGTCAAATTAAAAACCGGATGGGCTTATGGCCCGCATATTGTCACGTGTAATTAAAAGATTCGAAGATACACGCCCAATAAGGAGTCGAAAGTTCACAAGAAAAAAGTTGTAAACAAAAATAGTTGTTGATCGGATCAATCATGCAAAAGGAAATTCTATAATTGCTTGTGCTTTCTCAAATACCACGACTCTTACCTCTGGTCCAAATAGCTAATCAAAGGCCTTTTTGAAAAGTCTTGTCATCATCTTCATTAGTTCATTATCCATACCACAACAAGACAAAATCAGGCACCACCACGTTTGCCACGTGTCCCCATTACTTCTCAACTCGTCCCTCACCCGCCTACTAGCCTTGTTTATCCGGCTCTCTTTTTCATAAGCCTTTTTTTCCTTTTCAATCCAACCTTCCCCATACTCCAACATTTTTCTCGAGAAAGTGACAGAAAACCAGAGAAAAAGTTGTAAGGTAAAAAGGTAAGAATGTGCTTTGTCAGGAGGAGGGATGAATATAATATTAGAATAATTATTTTTTATTAACATAGAAGTAATGCGTTTGTTTTCAATTTTTTATTTTAAGGAGGTAAATGTGGGAGTGAGGTGACTGACAAGTAACCGGCTGCAGGCAGTTGTCGGCAGATGGGTTAAACGCCGCACTTAGGCTGACGAAATCAGAGAGACAGCACGCGCGGTGACCGGGTACAGGGACAGCAGGTATTTTTACCCATTTTTTTCTCTCTGCGGTTTTGTAGGGCTGATACCCCACATTTACCTCTCGATTTGACCCACGCTGCACGCCTTAGCTTCTTATTCCTATTCCATCCTCAACGGCGACGCGTGCCACTTTTCAACCAAGTAAAATGAATTTAAAATGACAACGAAGTAAGAGTTTATTTTTAAAAATAAAATGGTGGTAACTTAAATTCTAAAGTAACATTAGATGACAATTTCGGCGGTCCGCTCGACCCGACTCGGCCTGTAGTCTGATAAAACTGCTTTGTTTTGTCCAAAATGACACCGTTTTGTATTTTTTTAAATTAAAAAAAAATATATAGATCGAGTTTGGCCCGATCTAATCACGGGCCTACCGACCCGTCGACGGGCAGAGCTACGGGCCGGTCCATCCAACCCGCAGCTCACTTTAAATCTACCCAAGCTCGGACCGACCTTTTGACATGTCTGAGTAACGTTGAACGAGAAATGGAATAGACTTCAACAAACTTCAGTATTCCGATTGAATGGAATCTTCTTCTTGTTTTCCTAATCTCAACGTCATCCTTTTTGTATTTTTTATTTTAAAATTCGATAACACAATAAACTTAGGCGCGTACAAACACTAATCGTGTGCAAATTCCACTAAAACCTAAAGGTAGGGTCCACGTCCTGTAGCATTCTTTAAATACTCAGCACATTTGCAACTTCGACTATGAAACCTTCTCAAACCTTAACATAGACAAAACAGTTTATCTTCCAAGAAAGCATACCAAGTTCTTACCATTTCAGTCTCTGTGGATTGATTTTTGTAACTTAGTCAAAACGGGTCTGCCTCTGTGGATGCTTGGGTTGGACCCGGACCGTTTGTGGGTCGATATGAACCGGTTGCTCGCATTATTATTCCACCAGGTGATCATCGTCATCAGAATAATGAGTTTATTACAATAAGATATGCATGTGCTTTTCTTCGTTAGCTATGTTTTTTCGGTGGTTGTGTTCAGGGTGTGCTAGATGAGCAATTCTTGCAGCTCCAGCAACTTCAAGATGAGAGTTCACCAAACTTCGTATCTGAAGTTGTCAACATATACTTCTACGAGTCCGAGAAGCTCTTGAGGAATCTCAGAGCCTTACTGTAATTATATACCTCCTCTCATGACCTTTCATGCATCGTGTTTCTTTTTCCTGATTTGCACGTAAACAACTTCATAGGAGAACGATAGAGATTGGTTCTATAACTTAATCACAGCTTCATTTTTAATACCGTCGTTGTTGCACCCTATTGAGGAATGTTTCACTTTCTTGTTCACAAGATTAATGACTGGCCGTTTATTTAAATTGTCACTGTTCCATATCACGAGCACACGTTTTTTGACTTTGGTTGCCGTTAGGTTTCATGAGTCTTTGTGCTCTTTTTGTGTTGGAAAATTATTTGCATTAATCGGATTTCATCGGTTCGTCTCTTTCGGTATCTAATATGCAATATAAGTCAAGGAATTGGCTACAACCTCCCTTTTTTTATTTGTAAAACAAGGATTTTCATGGACTAAAAGGGTTCAATGGTACGTGATGGGACAGGATGGATAAAGAGTTCTCGGATTACAAGAAAATGGGGATCCATTTGAATCAGTTTATGGGAAGCAGCTCAAGCATTGGAGCCAAAAGAGTCAGAAATGTATGCGTTGCCTTTCGCGCCGCTTCTGAGCAGAACAACCGTGCAGGGTAAAGGGAAAAAACAAAAAATACTCACCACCTACCTCTTTATTCGAGCTCCATTTATCAATTTCCACTCTTTTTCACTTTTCATCAATGCTTTTACTACCCTGGAATGGACCAGTAGTCTAGAAATTGGACACAGAGACAGACCTCGCATTTACATAGTTCATTGTTTAAGAAAAGCCAATGCCCTAGTGTTAATTTCTTTTCTCCATAGCTAAAGTCCTGACGTGTGACCACGAAAATGTGGAATTTGTACGATGTGATAGCTTTTTAAAAAATAGAAGTTCACATCGTAATGTTCAACGGAAAAAAATTACGCATAAACAGTAAAAAAAATTGTCTGATATCTAAGATAATTGTATGTGAATCATTGAACTTGAGAATAACTAGAAGTTGTGTGGATTTCAGGTGCCTGAGAGCTTTGGAGCTACTAGAGCACGAGTACTGCTACCTAAAGAACAAGATGCATGAACTGTTCCACGTATATATTATACTTTACCTTTTTTTGTGACTTATCTTGTTTTCTGGTGGAAGTGTCTCAGACTCACACATGTAATATATTTAAATGTCTCGGTTTTGACACAGATAGAGCAGCAGAGAGTGCTGGCAGCTGGGGTGAGATACCCAATTGCACAGAATAATTAAAGTGAAAAACTGCGACTTTGGATTATTTAGATGGGGTATTAGTCTTCTTCCAAGGTTTGTTGCTAAAAACCAAGCGAACCCACCGAAGACTAGTCTGCTAGTTGTTGTAGAGAGCGAAGCAGAAAAAGCATGCCCTAGGCACAGCCTCGATCCCTGTCTTCTTATATATTATTTGTAGAGCTCATTCTTTCTTTTTCTTTCCCTTTTTGTTTCTTTCTTTTTTGTGGTTGTGAGTTGCATGGGAATGAAATGAGATGTACTTGTGCTTGCAGTTCCAGCTCAAATCATAATCTTTTCTGCTGCTTTTTATACTTGGGTTCTGGCATTAATTCTGGAATCAGCTTTTTAGACAAGGAAGTGTTCAGCATAAGCAATGCTCCTCTTTCACAGAACTTCCACTGCTAGCTATATCTACTTCGAAATGAATCAATATCAAATTCATGTAACTCACTGTCTTGATCTGTCAAAGCACATCAATCACTCAATCAATCAATTTGAGTTGCTCAAGAGAAGATCTTGGTTTTGATTATATTCAATAAAAGTGAATGTTGAAAAAAAAAACTTTTGACTAAAGTAGTAACTTTTACAAGTTTAAAGAAATCTCCATAGCTAGATTTTTTTTTTTTTTAAAATTCTTTAAGCTTTAGGATTGTAAGAAAACTCTAAAGTTAAATTAAAGCAAAATGTATATAAAAATTCTATGTGACTATAAATAGTCAATAGCCGATTTTTTCAATTTTCATTCTAGATGTTGAAATAAAATTTCCCAGAAAAAAATGGATAAATAAAACATGAGATTATTGGAAAATGATTCAAAGTTGTTACAAATGTGACCTTTGTTTAAAGATAAAATTTGAGAGTAAGAAAGATAAGATTAAAATTGTTACCTGTTAGGATTTAAACTTTTAAATTATTTATTTATTTGGTTAATCTTTACTGATATATTAGTTAAGTTTGTTATTTCATTGCCTATATATTTAGGCTTTTAACGTCAATGTAAAGTATAATCAATCAATAAATTGCCTATTTGCATTATGTGTAATCAATCAATAAATTGTCTCTTTGCATGATCTCTTTTCTATTCTATTTTTTAGTTTCTGATTCTAAAATCCAACATGATATCAAAGCTCTCAAAAATCTTAAGGGACCTATGAGTGATTAATGTTTTGTAAGTTTAAGAGTAAAGAAGGGCAATTAGAAACCAAGAAAATGAAAAGATGATAGAAGGAGCCCATCTAGCAAAGGTATAGGCAGCAAAGAAGAAAGGAAACATTCCTTAATGTGGCCACTGTGAGAAGTTTGGTCATGAAGAGAAAAATTGCTGACATAAAGGGAAGTCTCGATGTATTAGGTGTAACCGATTTGGACATTTGAAAAGGGATTGCAAGTTTAACAATGAAAAACAAGTAAATACAGTGCAAGTGATTGAAGAAAATAACCTCTTCTAGTTGACGAGAAGGACACCAAGATGCATTATAGAGAGAAGTGCTCTATGGAGATAAGTGACGAGAGAAGTGTTCATGTTGAAAAATAGAGAGAATTGCTTTATTGAGAATATTGGAGATAAATGCTCCGAAAAAAAGCATGTGGAGAGATGTGCTATAGCAATTGAAAGGTGATGAGAAGTACATCATCAGATTCTAGAAGTCTTACAACTTTGAATTAAGAGGGAATGTTGGAGAATGATTCAAATTGTAGTTTTAATCTTTTCTGAGATATTAGTTAAGTTTGTTATTTCATTCTATATATATATTTAGGCCTTTAGCATCAATATGAAGTATAACCAATCAATAAATTGCCTTTTGCATTATCTCTTTCCTATTCTATTTCTTAGTTAGTTTATAGTTCTAAAATCCAACAGAGATACTCTCTTTTGATCTCTCTTCTTTTCTATGTTTTATTTAGTTATTATCCACTCTCGAAAATAGTTAATTAAAGGTCTTAAATTGGAACTAGGATTAGACTGATTGAAATGAGACTTTTAAAATATTTTTCCTACTGATTGGCTTTTGTGAGTTCAGATCATCTGTTCTCATTATTCTGTGCCTACTGCTCTATAAGCATTCATTCATTCAATTTCTATGAATTCTATTTATTGGATGGATAGATACTCATAAAATATGGTAGGTATAAAATAAAGGATACGGGTGATCTGTTCCCGGCTTTTGGATATGTTCTTCTTGGATGTTAATGATTATGGTTGTTTGTGGAAAAATTGAATATTCTTTTTAATCCTTGATTGAGGGATTCCGAATGTTTATGGCTATCCTGAACTAGTTATAATTCCCTTTCTATATATGCAGTGCCATGGCCATGCTAATATGTTAGACTAGGAAAAAACTAGGGTTTGCTCAATTTTCGTAAGCAAAACTAATGGTGTACGAGAGTTCAAGTTGAGTTTTAGCACGTTATAATATAGATAAGTTGTAAATGATTTTATTTAACACAGGAACAAGTTCTACCAATTATCCCACCTCTTGAAAGCCAAAGGATAACATGTTGATATTTAGAGGGAATGAAACTTCTTCTTCGAGTAGGAGGTGTTTCAGCATATGCTACTCCTAAACTAACCTAGAAAAGAAATAGATCAGATTGCTATTCAGAAATGTGTAAAATGATTGAACTGGGTTTGAAAAATAACTTCCTATAACTGTCAATAGATTTGATGGATAATTTGTAATTCACTCGAAGGTAAATTTTGGATTAGAAAAAGCATCTCTTAACAAAACAAATAATTTCTAATACCCTTATATTCATTTATGATTCTCATTTTTTTTTTCATAGAGGTGTATAAGTTATCAATTATAAGTTTCAAAAAACCACTTACTTACCTATATCACAGTTTCTTTTATTTGATTTAAGGTGTTGTTTCTGCTATATATGCATGAACCTAATGATGATGCACAATTGCCATCTAATTCTACGGCTACACGTATCCTAAGAAATGAAGATTAAAAAGAAAAGAAAAAGAAAATTGAGCATGCACATGATCATTTAGATCAATATTGCTATTATTCCCAACTAAAATCACGAGCCAACCTCAAGTTCCATTTCAATTTTCCATCTTATATATATGAATTAATCCTAGCTCTCACAATTTTGATCTACATTGCATATATAATCTCATCAAGGTAATGATTATTTGTTTGAAATGTGCTTCTAAATGCGTGTTAAATAGAGCAAATATGATAAATTATAGAATTGTTTAAAAATTTTAAGGTGAGCTCGAATTGGCCAGACATATCATCATAAATCTTATCATTTGTGAAGCCTAGCTTCTCGGATCAGAAGCTGAGGGAAATTCCCGTGAAGGACATTAATGCTCAAATTTTCAGTTGTATTTATTTCTGTTCCTCCCATTCTCGTGAACCCATAAATACTTTTCTATCATTCCATCCACCAACCTGTATCTTCTCCATTTAATATGTCACTGACAGACCTGGACCATCTCATTCACTCTCCCTACTCTACCCTCTTTATTTAAACCCCAAAGTCCCCCATACTTGCACTCCTCATAACACTTTCTCAACATGGCTTCGTTTTTCTATACTACTCTCACACTCCTTTTCCTGCCTCTTCTGCCACTTACCAAGCCTTATACGGTCTTAATTCCAGACTCTAGCAACCAGTCGGCCCTAATTGACGGTCCGCAAACTGGGCTTTCCATGAACCAGATTGGGGCGAGAACCGATGGTCACGAGCAAGAAGCCGTCTACGACATAATGCGCGCCACTGGAAACGATTGGGCCACTGACATACCGGACATTTGTCGCGGCCGGTGGCATGGTATTGAGTGCATGCCGGACAAGGACAATGTATACCACATTGTTTCACTATCGTTCGGGGCATTGTCCGATGACACAGCCTTCCCCACTTGTGACCCAACAAGGTCTTACATTTCTCAGTCCATTACTAAGCTTCCTCATATTAGGACACTGTTTTTTTACCGATGTTTTACTTATAACCCACAGCCCATTCCTTCTTTTTTGGGGCAGTTAGGCCCGAGTCTTCAGACTCTTGTTCTGAGGGAAAATGGGCATGTGGGTCCTATCCCGATAGAATTGGGCAATCTCACCCGTTTAAAAGTTCTTGATCTTCACAGAAACAATCTCAACGGCTCAATTCCGTTTCAATTGAGCCGGTTGACCGGTCTAAGGTCGTTAGACTTGAGCGGAAATAAGCTAACCGGTTCTATACCCAGTTTAAGTTTTCCATCGCTAAGCGTCTTGGACTTGAGCCAAAATCTACTATCTGGTTCAATACCATCTACAATTGGCTCGTGTGACTCACTGATCAAATTGGATTTTAGTCGTAACCGTCTTGTTGGTTCGATTCCTGAGACGATTGGTACTTTAAAAGAGCTTATTCTCGTAGACTTGAGTTATAATCGTTTTTCAGGACCATTTCCAATGTCAATTAGAAGCTTGAATTCTCTCCAAGCATTGATTCTTAAAGGAAATCCATTATGGGCCAAAGCACTTGCTAGTGATGAATTTGATGGTATGAAGAGTCTAATGATCTTGGTTCTCTCAAACATGAATCTACAAGGCTCAATCCCGGAGTCACTCGGCAGGTTGACAAATCTTCGAGTTGTTTATCTTGATGGGAACCACTTGAACGGTTCAATACCCATAAACTTCAAGAACTTGCAAAATCTTGGGGAACTGAAGCTAAATGACAATCATTTAACAGGGCCAGTTCCATTTAGCAGAGACATGGTTTGGAAGATGAGAAGAAAACTTAAATTACAAGACAATTCCGAATTATGTTATGGTGCTGATAGTGGTTTTGAAGATGGTTCAGATGAGTCGTTCGACTCGGGCATAAGTCCATGCAACC
>JAOTAY010000005.1:5463150-5486741 GCA_025629805.1 Erythroxylum baracoense
TTAATTCTTCTCTCTAAATCATGCTGATGCTTAATATGTGTATAAGCATTATACCCCCAATCAAAATCATGTTAATGGAAGATTGATTGAAGCAAGTCATTAGAATGGATGAAACAACTTAGTCCTAATCCGGGAGAAACAGCAATTGAAGGCCTTACAAGGAATGCTGAAAGAAGCTGGCCGTTCAGGTTTGTAAGGAGACTCGATTGAGAGACCAATACAACAGCTGAATTGTTCAGAATTTATTATTGACTACTTTTGGCTTAGGATCGCAACTTCTGAAATGTGTTTATTGAATTAAATTCTCTTTTAGCCGTTAACAAAGTGAATGACGACCTTTAGCCTACAGATTAATTCTATCAAATTATTCGTGCCTACAAAGAATTGCTTGATCTCATTTGGCAGTGTCGTGTTGTGCATACTTATCGCGAAATAAATATGTGCGTTAACTACTTGACTATTTGGTCTTATAGAGGTATTTTGATGTTACTCACCTTGATAAGTCCCTTGGATAGCTCTACCATTTTCTTTAGGAGGATCTTTTAGGTGTTGCTCGGCCTACGACCGTCCCTATTTGAACCTAGCAATCTTTGATTGCTTCCTTATATTGAAAAAATGAATGAAAATTATTTTAATTAAAGTTTTAATTGTCTTCAAACTTAAAATAACATTTTCAAAATTTCAAATTTAGTTCAAAGTGATATGAAATTATTAATAAATATAATGTTATTTTATTAAATTTAAAAATTCTAAATGGAATTTTCGAATATGCTCTCATAGAAAAAAAAAAGCTTATATTCTAGACTTCAACCAACCTATAATTAATATTTCTATTTCATATCAATCAAATATATGAATGATCATTTTCTTACGAGGAATCATCATCTAGGAAGTACTATGGATTTTTTTAATCCGTATCTTGGTGATATACCAACACGAATAGTTTAATTGACAGCACTTGAGTTGTCAGTAGCATGAATTCTTTATAATCAGTATTACTCGATGTTTAAAAAATGGAAGTTTAATGAGGTAAAATTGAAGGATTGAAAGTAAAAGATATAAAAAGTGAGAGGGACTTGGTTAGAAAAGATAAGTTTGGAGTACTTAACATGTAAATATCCAAATTCATTCGAAAAATCAGAACAGAAGAGCTGAGCTTATCCTAACCTAACATGGTCGCCATGAACACTTAAAGCCATCATCTTTCTTCTTTATTTATAGGAAAATGTTAAAATAAGCAAAATTGCTTGTCATGAGATGGGTCCCACTACATGGGTTTGATTTGAAAACTTGAAAACAGCTATCTCCCAAAAGTTACAACGCCAACAAATTCAAGCAAAGAAGAGCCATCTGTGAAACAAGACTTGATTCACAATCTCTCTCTAGAAAGCTTCTATCTTAGGTTTCACAAACTACCAAAAAGCTAAAGCATTTGCATAAGAGCAAGCAGAGTAACCATCAAACAAATGTCTGTTTCAAGTTTAGTCAACAAAAGTTCACATTTTTCGTTACTTCATCAGCAAAAGCATCTTAAGGTTTATTCTCTGCTTTTTTTTTGAGCTCCCACTGGCTGTAACAGCAACTGCAAGCAAGAGATAGTGGTAAAGTTGGGAACTTTTTAAGCAAATAAGGAGATAGACAGAAATATAGGAGAAGAAAAAGGTGGATTTGCGATTGGAGTGAGATAGAGACAGGAACAAGAAATTAGAGAGGTGGGTTTTGGTTGATGAAGCTAGATATGGCGTTTGCTTCTATCTTCTGCTGTGGAAAGTGTTCGGATCGGTACGATTGCTGTCGTGCTTAAATCTTTCTGATTTGGTTTCTTCTGAACTATTGCTTTTTTCGCTTGATATATTGAGTTTCGTTCAATGATTTGTTCATCTCCGGAGTTTGCAATACTTGTGCTTTTCTTTTCAGGGAATTTGTATGGGTTTTGAATTTGAATTCGAGTTAGGTTGTTTGTGATGTTCATATCAATTTGTGTTGTGGGGGCAATTTACCTAGTTACTTTGGGAGATCATGCTTTGCTGCGATGAAAATTCACTTGATGACATAGCAGGATTTACAGTTGGTTGTGGTTCAGATATTGATAATATAATGGAATTTGTTAAAGGTCTTCCTTAAATCCTCGTTGCTTAAAGGCGTAAGATCTTGCTTTATTAGCACATGATTCTGGTTCCCACATTACCCAAGAGAACAAGAAAGGATTTTGGCCTACATGCTAGAACCTATCATATCTTTTGACTCGTGAACTTGACGATTCATTCCTGTGATTTACAGTTAAATGCGCTTTTTGAAATGTAAATCTATATATGATCATATGATTGTGCAGGAAAGAGCAAGGAAAGAAGCAGCCTACATGGCGGATTTTCTCCTTGAAGGAATTACATGCAGCAACAAACAATTTTAACTATGATAATAAGCTGGGAGAAGGGGGTTTTGGCAGTGTTTACTGGGGTCAGCTATGGGATGGATCACAAGTAACAATCTAAACCTTTAGATCTTTACATGCAAATTTTTAACTGATTTGTGAATAATTACCTTTCTTTTGTTAGCCCCGCATTTCCATCCGTGTTTTTATCCTTGAACCTTGGTAATTTGAACTATTTAGCTCTGATACAAATAGGCTTTTGAGATGGTTCATGTTATTTGTAGTCCTGAATGGTTAGTCTTACTTGTTTAGGCTGCCATAATCTAAATTATTTTGGATTATTTAAGAGCATTGTTCCCTTATTTTCCTATAGAAATTACCCAGCAATCCTATCATTGACATGCTTCCAAAAGAAGTATTGCAATCACTATCAAAATGAGAGGTATGGTTTGTGACTTGTATAATAGTCAACAAAGTTGGGACATAAAGTAAATGCATTCTTGTTGCTAGTTTCTGATTTCTTGTTGGATGTCATCAACAAAGAATCTTTTGCTTAATCTGTTAGGATAGCTGCAACATTGATTATTAGAGTGAAAAATATGCAATCAGGGACAGGCATAGAAGTTGATCGTGAATTGGGTTAGGGAGGCAGTACAATTTATTCTTGTAGTAAATTGGAAGGTTGTGTCGCACATTAAAGCATCCTTAGTTTCTGGATCAAATATTCCGTTGTTTCTCAATTTGCACTACTATTCATAACTTAAGATTGTGCATGCACATGTTTATTCTCAGTTATGAACCCAAATGTCATTATGAAAAGAGAGATATGTGCAGATTGCAGTTAAAAGGTTAAAGGTCTGGAGCAACAAAGCTGAGATGGAATTTGCTGTTGAGGTTGAAATACTAGCCCGTGTTAGACACAAGAATTTGCTTAGTCTGCGTGGTTATTGTGCTGAAGGGCAAGAACGTTTGATCGTGTATGACTACATGCCAAATTTGAGTTTGCTTTCTCATCTTCACGGGCATCATTCAGCAGAATGTCTCCTGGACTGGAAGAGACGAATGAATATTGCAATAGGTTCTGCTGAAGGAATTGCGTAAGTAGCATACTGTTATTTGCCTTCATATTTTAAGATGCAGTGCACTTGTACTAATTTCATAATTTGGTTGATCCATCCAGCTATCTTCACCACCATGCAACACCGCATATTATTCACAGAGACATCAAAGCTAGCAATGTTCTATTGGATTCTGATTTCCAGGCTCAGGTTGCAGATTTTGGATTTGCTAAGCTAATACCTGATGGTGCAACCCATGTAACCACCAGAGTTAAAGGTACCCTTGGCTATCTTGCCCCAGAGTATGCCATGCTAGGGAAAGCATCGGAAAGCTGTGATGTTTTTAGCTTTGGCATTCTCTTATTAGAGCTTGCTAGTGGCAAGAAGCCCATAGAGAAACTCAGCACAGCAACGAAGCGGATCATTGTTGATTGGGCCTTGCCATTATTTTGCGAGGGGAAGTTGTCAGAGCTTGCTGATCCAAGGTTGAATGGGAAGTTTGAGGAGGAAGAGTTGAAGAGAATCATAATTGTGGCTCTTGTATGCACTCAAAATCAGCCTGAGAAAAGACCCACAATGCTTGAAGTGGTAGACCTACTTAAAGGAGAATCGAACGAAAAGCTGGCTGAACTAGAGAATGATGAATTGTTCAAGTCTCAAAAGGTTGCTGATTATAATGATGTCGGGCCAGTTGCTGAAGATAGCTATGATTCTATCTCGGAGGAGAAGGATTTGAAACATGAAGTGAAGGAGATTGGACAAGATGACTCCTAAGACTTTGTGTAATTGTTAGTTGTAAATTGTTATTTGTTGTGGGATTGAGCTCCAATTCGCCGGCCAATTTATTAGATATGTCCGGAGTCTTTTCTCGGTCAATAGTTGCTGAATCATGTTTTATGGGTGCCATAAGTTGAATTTGTTCAAATTTCGTAGGTTAGGCTGCAGAATATTAATTACTCTACAGGTTTGGTTTTGTAATGTTAAGCATATTTATTTGAAATCTTTCAATTCCAAAACATGCTATGGTATTTACAGCTAAAAGTCTAGTACATACATATGCCCAAAGATGGCCTTACTGATTAGAACCTTAAACTTTGGAACATTTCTTAGCGATCTTTACGTTGCGCCTTAAAGTGGAAGGTTAGTTAGATTAGACACATGAGGGATGCATGTGAAAATATTAAGCTAAATATGGGTGGGTGAGATCGGAATTGATGTGAATTTTGGTAAGAGTTTCGGACTTTGTGAAAAATGACTCAACTTAGGATAAGGACTTGATGGACTAAGAATTTAGGCTCATGCTCGGATGAATAGACCATGATTAGCGGATTTATCGTGATAAGTACTAGATTAGGTCAGTGTGTTATGTGAATTTCAGCAAAATCACACTGCATTATTAACAGATAGAGATTTTGGAGAAATCTTGATTGATTACAGTAGGACTCATATGAAGATAACGGAGATCTTCAAATATAAGGATATAATTTTCCTATTTGAATGTAAACTCGATCTTTTTGTTATTTTGTAGATTCTATTTTATCATTTAGAATCCTACTTTGATGAGAATATCATCTAATTAATCCATATGATATAACCTAATAAAGCTAGACCTAATTTTAGCATAATCTTAAACAATTTAATTTAAATAAAATTCTGAATGTAACTTTACTTCCAAACTAAAGTATTTATATATAGCTCATTCGAGCTTTGTTCTCCTTATTCAGTAGAGAGAACATTCGTTATATTCTTTTGAAGAAATGTAATATAAATATTGATTTTACCATATTTTTCTTTTTTTAAATTGCCTTTATTTTCATATTATTTTCGTAGCATTATTTCTTCAGAAGTGTGAGGTAAACATCTCAAAAATTGTTGAAGGCTAAAGTCATACTTAAGCAGACCTAAGTAAGACTGCTGTGTAAAAGATGGTGGTGATCAACTTTGTTGAAAGTAAGTCCCAAGGTGACCTTTGAATCAACCATTACAACAAAAATACCATTTCATACTTTCCAAGTAGTACTGGCTTTCGTTTCATAGGACTCGCAAAAGATTTTAGAAGAAAATTTATGTTACAAAAAATCACTTCAAGTGAATGTATCCTCCCTATCACCCTCTGCTGTCTCACCCTCTTCAAGGTTGCTGAATTCCAGGAAATGCGTAGGCCTGTGGTCCTCATGGTAATACTCACGGGGAGACCCCAGTTTCATGCCATACTTCATGCTTGCTGTATGTTTCACTCCCATGAAGTTGTAATTCCATGGACCATTGTCAGGAACCTATGAAACAGAAAGTTTCAACAAAAATAGTCATTATAAAGCAAGAAATTATAAGAAACTAAACTGTCACATGAAACGGAGAGCAATACAGTGAGAGTCGTTAGGTAATTGTACTTACCATGTAGAAACCGAAAAAGCGGTCACTTAGAAGCATCTGAACCTTTTCATAGTGACTAGGCAAGTAACCGTGAGGATTGCTTCCAGTATCCTTGTTGAGTCGTCCCCACTCATACCCGCTTGGAGTTAGCTTGTAAGCAGTTAACGAGCATGATCCTGGAGTGAAACTGCAAGTCAAAATAATGCACTTCTCACCATCCCACTGTTTGTTGTTCTCCAGAATCCGAGCATGTGATGTAAGATCCTATAAAAATCAACTTGCCCCAGTTAGGACATGAAAATCATATGCAACTACTAAAATCGTAAGTCAAGGACTGAGAGAAGACAAACCTGCGGTGACAACTGAGGAAGCTCATTTGGCTGTGTATGCATCCACCCCAAAGGCTCCAGATCATTGAGGAAATCATGATCAGGCAGAGCTGACGGGAGGTGTACTTGTTGATGAGTTCCCCATTGTGGTGGCAAAGCAATGCAGCGAATCTCCTTGACCTGAGGATTATCTGGTGGACTTATACCATACAAGTAGCCAGAAATTTGTGTTCTTAGATCTGCTATACAGATGAACTTCTTCAATATATTCTTTGGCATAATATAGGTATATCCAGTTTCCTGCAATCATAGACTCCAACTTGAGCAAATGCAAGTATTGCATAGAACCTAATAGCACATAAGTCGAGAATATACCTTAATGTCCTCTGAATTAACATATATATGATTCACTCGGAGATAGAGATTTGTCGCTGATATTGCCCTAACACGCCAATCTGTCTTGGAACCAAATGCGGCTTGCTCATAGGGACTTGTGGTGGTAACAATAAGTTCATCACCATGCACATTTGTAGTCCTTGTTGTGACTGCTGTAAGCTGGCTTGCCTCTTTAGCCTGAAAAATCCACTAGGCTATCAGCTTCACATAAACAGCACATAATGAGGAGAAGCACACGTGGAAACAGATATTACCTGTTTCTCTATTTCAGCTATCTGTTGCCTCTGTTGAGAAGGCGGTGTAATCTCAGCTCCAAGTATAATGTCTCTGATTTCAGATTGTGTTAGAGCTGAGGTATTTACATTGTTCTTCTTGGCATAGTCTGAAAGTATAAGATCTCTTAAAGCAACTTCAACCTTCATCCACTGATCATCAGTAAGAGAAGGCCAGATGTGGTGAGGTTCAGTGATGATGGTTTTGTCAGGCTTAAGTAACATCTTTGCCTTCTCATTGTTCACATGGAGTGCACGTAGGATCAAAATGAGTCGGGAGAATGCAGTGTAAGAAGAAATACTCTTCAGCCAGTCATCATAGATGTTGAATAACACCATCTGTGGCTCTGTTGCTTTCAAAATTAAGTCACCAAATTTTTCTATCTTCAAGCATGCCTGGAAGGGGAGTTGCAATTCACTTCCCTTTATAACTATGTTTGGAAAATCTAGTAAGTGAACCTCCAGTGGATCAAGCATTCCTTTACGTGTCACGATAATTTGCTTTGGCTGCTCCTCGACAGGTAGAGAACGAACAAGAGCAGCAACTTCTTCAGCAGTTTTCCATTTGGCAAGCTGACCAAGACGCTTCTGTCCGGCCCATACACTAGTATGGATGACCTGCAAGATATCAGCCAAATCAAGTTTAGAATCTCCTATATTGAAGTAGGTTTGGCTCAAGCAATAAACTAATGTAAAGATCACCAACCTTTAAAAATAGCTGTCCGGTTCTTGGATTGAATATGAAGATGGCACCATTAATGGGCTTTGTTGTGAGATTTCCTTCAAAAGTCTTGTGAATTGTGACACGATACACATTAGTGTCATCTACAAACCATATTATCTGATTGCTGAAGATCTCCCCATAGTTCTGGGATGACAAATAAGGTTCTGTAGGCTCAGAAGAGTACAACTGCAAACCTTTCCTAATACGCTCTCTCAAAACATATAAAGCTGGATTTGACTGCATTAAAACAGACCATTAGCACAAAACCAGAGGCTATCATCAGTAACTCCGCCGAAAAAAATGCTAGTATAAAAATATTTTAGGATTTTACCTTCATAATCTTATTCATCGCCTGAGCTAATAATGGCTTAGACCCAGGAAACCAGTTACCAAAAGCCGAATGCAAGTTATATGCAAGATCAATCCCAATCATTACCCCTGAACTCAAAAAAAAAAAAAAAAGATTAGTGATCTGCAAAGCTAGAAAGGGGTAAAGAATAAAATCAAGAGGAGGAATTACCAGTTGGAGATGGATATATAGACATGTTGTCTGTTGTGTAGTCCATAAATTTAGCCCGGGTATATCGCTCAATATCATGAGAGTCATAGTCACCCCATCGAAGCTGAACATCGATCCAATACTTGTTGCTTGCCTTCTGATCAAAGACATCCTTCGACTCGGCCACAAGACTAGGCTTTGACATTGGCCATCTATGGGCAGCAAAGAGGAGAATGTCTGCACAAGAACTGTTCATCTTGTAACTCTTTCTAGGATGGATTGTTTCCTTTTGAACAGTTTCAATTTCCAATGCATCCAGCTCCTGATCCAAGACCTGACAGAGATCCATGACGACGCTCTCATGAATCTTCTGCCACAAGTGTGCACGGAATATCTGAATGAGTGAAATTTTCAAGGTTGGAATCTTCCCATGCATAAAGATTCCAGTTAGATCCAATTGCACTTGGAAACCCACGTAGACATTGGCTCGATTAATTGTAGGCGACCACCACAGAGTGAACCTACGGTTAGGAATTTGGTTTAGACCAGATCTTTGAGCATTAGTGAGCTTCTTATACTTCATTGACTCCTCGAAACCAGATGCCTTCTCCCAAAAGAGACCTTCCCAGGTTGGAAAGCTGGAAAGCAAGTAAAGCAGTTAGGAAGGAGCTCTTGATGAGAATGACATAAACAAATGTAATAACCACAATTAAACAGCATTATTTAATAGTCAAATTAGAGAAAAATGATAAAGAGTGCCAAAAATAATAAACTACATCAATTTCCAAGGTGGGAGCTACATGCATCAAATAATTAACTTACTAAATAAGAAAGCTCAAGAAACAAGCACACAAAATTCTTTTCAAAGAATGCTGAAGTGAGAAAGCATCATTCGGAACTACTTACTAAGTTCCTTTAAACAAGGTATGCTCAAGAATGCCCTCAACACCACCAAGAGCTTGGATGACATCTGTTCTATAATTGTTCAAGTTCCACAATTTCCCATCATGCCTCTGATGAGTCCACCAGAAAGGATTTTGTTTCAGAACCTGATACTGCTTGAAATCTGTGCGCACTCTCCATCCTTTGTCATATGCCAGAGTGTGCCTGTCCTTTTGAAACAACGTATTGATGCGCGGAATTCCCCTGTCCCATGAATCCTGTCAATCAAAAAGTATATGTATTAGAAACAATTCGACATCAAGTCCAGAGATGTTATATTGTCAAATTATGTATTAGAAACATTTCGACATCAAGTCCAGAGATGTTATATTGTCAAAATACTCCCCTGTGCCCCTTCTTTTCTTTTTCACCAGATTTTTGCCAGCAAAACATTGAAGAACAAACTATCTTTACTCCAGCTCAAATATATTGTGAAAGCAAATTCCACAACTTTCACTGTATATAAACCCATCATAAATTTAAGGGAAAAAAAGGTAAAGAGAACAGCTTACTTCCAAATCTTCTAGGGTTAAGCGTCTATTTTGTGCCTGTGCTTCCTGCCTCTTCAATGCATACTCTGCCCAGACACGTTGTGAATCAATAAACTCGCTTTCCCAAGGCTGTTCACAGATTAATGAAAATATCAGTATGAGAAGGACATAAACAACATAAGTTAACTACAACTCAATTCTCTCAATTCCCAAACCTGAATCAGACATTACCTGAATGTATCGATATAGATTTGGAATCAATTGGTCTTCTTCATGACTCATACCACTCCTGAAGTGGGTTACACCAACATCTGTCTGCTGACTATACCTCAGGTCACTTTGTGGGATCAATATATGACCCATTGATAACATGCCCAGTCCTCCAATTTCTTTTGGTGTATAGAAAATAACAGGAGGGAATCTGAAAAAGATAAACAATCATTGAAGATTCCAGGTATGCAACAAAGATATCAAAGAAGAACATGGAAACCTAAGATTAAGCACTTACCTGCTTGGCATTTTTGAGTTCAACCCAATTTTGATACGGGTTTGGATTTTATTTTCACATTTAACGAGTAAATCCAACAGCTCTTGAGTATGCACAGTTGCCTCACGGAAGTAAGTCATTAGTCCTAAAAGAACAGAGGAGAAATAAGTGAAAAATCTCAGGCAAAAGAATATTTCAAACAGGACAAGATGACTAAAACACTTGAACCAAAAAATGATATTGCAAGTACCTATCAGGGCTGTGTTCCATTTGTTGACAATTTTTGTAAACGTAGTGGACCCGGAAGACATAAGAATCTGCCTCACCCGATTCTCAAACACCTTCATGTGCTCATCATCAACCCTTAGGAAAGCAATTGCAGTGCGCTCCTTGGTCTGCTCATTCTGCAAATTCCAAACACCATCTCTGGTATTGCTAAATGCTTCCTGTGTCATCCTTATCTTTGGAAGGATCCGAACCTCAAAACCGCACCTGCACATACAAGAGATGAATATGTAGGAACTTGGAATAACTACCGCTGATTATATACCAAAACTTGCTTAGGGCCATAAAAGAAACACCAAGAATGCAGATATACATACATGCTAAAGAGCAAGTTTGGATTGTCCTTGCTGTAAACAGAAACAAAGCTATTCTCCCACTCTAAAGTTGTGATGCTTCGCGGGAGGCGATTCTTCATATCCCAGAACACACTCCTCCCAAGATTTACTGAAAAAAGAAGTCATAGAGAAAATTATTATCTCATGAAATTAAACCACCAATACAATTGAAGTTCAAACAAAAAATCATCTGTCAAAAAGAAAATTGACAACATGCACATACCATCATGCTTCATGAGTCTCATTCTTGCATCTCTGGGCCAACATTTTTTGTTTTGATATCCAACCATATTTTCATTGTTGGGATCAGGGTGTTCAGTTAAATACCGCTGGATAAGGTCTCGGGCCTCTTCATGAGTGAAGCGGAACAGTATATGTACTCTGTCAATGTACCTAGAATACAGTCGAATTGGATGTCGTGTCTCAACTTTTGTGTCCCAGTAAGTCATGAATTCATTAGGCATTTGTGGTGGACCAGCAATCTCACTCGCTCGGGTCAGTCCAAGAAGCAGAAGATCTAAGACAAGTCCATAATATTGCACAACAAAAGACGCAAACTGAAGACCACGTATTAATCCATACGAGTTTGTGTGACTCATATCTTTGTAGGACAACACAACATTATTCTTAGCAGTGACATAATCGGCAATATTGTGGTCAAGAACCAGACGAAGAAGCCTGCAAAATCAGAGGAAGGGAAAGTGAATCTTCAAGAATGGAAACTCCTTTCAAAGTACTAACCAGAAGTTGTATATATCTCACCTGTTTAACATTGTCAAGTCAATCTTTTCAAAGAATTTCTCAAACTTTGTCTGAAGCATTACCACACACTGCCCCTCACTTGTGTCCCAAACACCTTGCAAATTGTTTATACCCTGACACCATTTATAAACTAATAGTGGTGGTGGCTCGGAGTCTGCAGGCTTGATCCAGTTAGGAAATAGATGGCGTTTGTCACCTTCATACCACAGATATTGATCAAGATATGCATCAGTTATTTTTTCAAGAGGCTCAATTTCATATACTGGAATCAAAGAACTGTACAAATCCATGAACTCTATGCCAACCTGCAAAAAGAAAATATAAACAAAAACTCATAAAGAAAAGGTCAACACAAAACCAAAAGAAGGAACCTCAAACATCAAGGCCAACGGAACATTGATTGTTAACATACTTCTTTGAATGCACGCTGAGTGAGCAGATGACGCTTAATTCGTGATAATGCCTCATGTGGATTATCATAAGCTTGTTCAATAAGACCCAGTTCTTCCCTTTGTAACTGGTTTAGTCTCACAGCCACACTATAGGACTCCTTCAACCTTTCAAGAGCAAGGATAAGTAGCTTGGTGTCGTGTTTGTATGACAATGGAGGGAATGGGATGGGGGAAAACTTCCTAGACTCCAACCAGTGCACAGTTGTTGTATAAATGGCAACTGCTTCTTCTGGGGTAACATATGGACCATCTTTCAGATAATTGTGTTGACGTTCCTGAAGAGATACAAGACAGGAGAATACAATCACAAAATGAAGAACCATTAATTAACATATAAAATATGCAGTAGAATGGAATCATTTGTTGAATACATAAGGAACAATTACCTGTTCTGCCTTTAGCCAAAGGCGAGTCAATCTCCCTAGATTTTTTCGACAAACTGTCTTATCAACCGTTGCACCTCTTCTTATACGTTCCCGATTATAATGAGCAACATTTGTCCACCAGTCTGCTTTTGACTTGACATAACGCAGAATCATGTTTTCAATAGGAACTGGCAAACCAGGAACCTTCCAAGGAATGTTGGCTTTCCAACAGCGCCAGGCTTCACTAAGGTGCTGCAGTATGGTCCTAGCTTTGTTTTGCTTGATGCCCTCTGTAATATTAATAACCCATTATAGACAAGCAAATAGCATAACCTCAGCCAAACAAAATTCAGAAGGAGTTTCTTGTTAATGGAAAGATATTCACCTGGCATTGCATCAAGAACATCATGCATAACAGCTGCTCGAAGCTCCAAATCAAAGTGGCTCTCAACACGTTGCTTTGTAACAGTCTTCGCTGTTCCTTTCGAATGCCTCCCTTCAAACTGTCGCGCAAGAAGATTCCCCAACCACCGTTCTAAAAGAGGCACTATGCCACGTAAAAAGAACAACCACACCCTCCACATAGGTGCCCAGAATCCACATCCAGGCCCCTTCCCCACTGGTCCAGTATTGAAACGATAATAAATTAAATGTTTCAGGTCTTTGCACATCCTTATCTGTCGCATCAGCCTATACTTGTACCTGTACATCCCTGTTAACTGGCCAACATGGGAAAATATGTATTGCAGACCATCAGCCAATTGAAATGCATCCACATTACCCAACCGGAACTGAATATTAGCATCAACAACAAGCTTTGTCAAACGCAAAATCTCACGGCAGAGATGGAAAGCATTGCCAAAACGAGACTTCTTACGTTCCTTTGTAGTCAAAGTCTTCACAGGTTTCAAGTTGAAATTGTAATCAAGGTGAAGATAATTTAGATTTTTTCTGTGAATTAACAAATTCAGCATGTTGTAACCCTGCCTACAGACTTGAAGGCCTGCTTCTGCCCAATCAAGTTCTGTGGATTGGAAGAACTTTGTTGCTGCTAGAGACCGAAACAAGTGCTTCTTCTTTTGAGCTTTAGGTGGTCTATGATGAAGTTCATTCAACACAAAGCATTTTAACAGCTTTTGATAGCTGACTCGAACTTTTACAGGATACGTAGGAGGACTGCAAAAAATAAACCACAACATATTATTCATTATGAACAATAAGAATTTGAACAACAATATTGCAAAGAGAAATTATCATCTTACCAATGCTCCTTGTACCACTCAGATACAAGGGGAATGTCTTCTGCTCTTCGCATTCGACCAGATCTCATGTTAAAGGGCCGTGGGGCAAACAGCAGAGAAATGCCAGCAGCTGTGGTATCTGTATAAAGTTGAGAATTTTGAAGCAAAGGTTCCACACCATCAGGCAAGAAAAAATCATCCTCCTCCTCATCCTCATGAGTCTTCTTCTCTCTGCGTTCCTTGGGGGCAGAGGTTATGGGATGTAATAAAGGATCATAGTAGAAAGCAGGTAAATCAGGATCCTCAGCCTTTATGTACATGATCATGGGAGTGTGATAAACAGAAAGTTTCACTTTCCTAGGCCTGTTATTATACAGATGTGGAAATGCAATTCTGTACTCAGTCCTCAAAGGTGACCGTATAATGAGTTTGTTAATGTCATTAAACTCATTCCAGTCTTCATCTCCTTTCTCCATGTCACGATACAAAGGCTCAAACTTAGGTCCACCTGATATGGGGAAAAAACGCAGGAGTAGTAAATTTTTACTCAGGAATTCAGATAAAATCATTGTTATAAGTATGAACTTATGTAGCATCAATAAGCCCACTGCAAAGAGCAGTAACAAGAAGAGACCAACAAGTCTTGAGTAGAAGTATAATCATTGAACTTAAAATCCAAAAAGTATACAATATTCTAATCCAAAAAACAGTTGAAATAAGAGACAGGCAAAATAATGTTAAATAGTCCTTTTGCACTCTTTTTAACAAATGGAATTTAGTCCAAAATGAAAAACATTAGGTATAACAAGAGTGGCTAATACAGTACTGATCATAGACAATAAATAAAGACGGTAAATAGATAAATAAGAGAAGCATGAAACATACCAGGAATGCACATGTTCAAGGCTTTAGCGGTGAAGAATGACTCCATATCAAACAAGTAGAAATAGTTGCGATCTATCAAATCAGAGAGAAGCTGTCCCGCCAACCTGTGAAGAGTTGCCATTATTGGAAGGGAAAGATGCCACTTCCTGTAACTCGGACCATTGATAAGCTTTGTCTTGACAAGAGGCTTATGGTCATAAAACCAAGTATAGACAGCAGAATCTTCTTCTTCATCTAACTCTAATTGGATAGGTTCTAATGGATCAACATCTAACAAATTATCAGCATAGTCTAATGGTGGTTCTTCATCATCAAATGGAGGAAACCTCATTCTCTTGAAGTGCCTCCGATCCCTCTTTTCTCTACGCATCATAATCCACATTGTACCCCACTGGAAAATGCATGCAAATTCAACAAGAATGTTAGAAATGAAAATAAATACTAGAATAAAAAAAATAGAACATCCCAGACTTAAATCTCCTTTGG
The DNA here is from genome assembly GCA_025629805.1 of Erythroxylum baracoense. Classification (NCBI taxonomy): domain Eukaryota; kingdom Viridiplantae; phylum Streptophyta; class Magnoliopsida; order Malpighiales; family Erythroxylaceae; genus Erythroxylum; species Erythroxylum baracoense. Next base: position 5,477,904 of record JAOTAY010000005.1, read on the forward strand.
ACAAGAGGAACACACCTGAGCTAAGTAAATAGGTTCAACTACCCACGGAATCTCATTGACAAAAGTGATTGCTCCAGTGATATGATAGAGAACCTTCACATCACGAACTTGCTCCCAAGGCATTGGCATATTCTCAAGAAGCTTATAAACTGCATGTGGAATGAACTTAAGGGCCCCAAGATACACACGTTTATCGTGACGATATTTCTTGGTGGACATATCCCCATGGTCTCTGCATTGTATATAATGATATTTAGTAAACAGATCGCCAGAAAGTGTTCATCATATTGATAGTGTTGCCGAAACATAAAATCCTATAATATCCCGTTGATCAAGATAAAGTCAAACCTAAAGCAATATCAACCCAAAAAATCAAAAATTCTAATTTAATGATTCTTCAAATTCTTAAGAAATCTGTAGGAGTTCTTTAATTTTCCCTTCAGTTCATAAATTGAGATCAAGTAGCAATTTGGCTTCATATTTACCAAAGCTAAAACCTTCATGAACACAAGACAACAATTCAATTGAGAAAAAGTTCAAATTCAAAACACATAACCTTCAAAATCCATACCACTAGAGAATCAATAAATCCTCAAAAACACTGACCTGATAATCTTCCTAACATGCTCAGGAGGCATATCCTCCTTCTGCGTCTCGACAAAGCCGAACTTCCTCTTGTCACTGTACCGCTTTGTGTTAAGCTGCTGCCATTTGCGAGCCTTCTCCTCCAGCCTCGCCTCAGCCTCCTCGGCAGAAGTCGGAGGTGCTTGCTGCGGGAGCACCGTGTACGAAGGCTGAGACGGCAGAGGAGGCGGCGGCACGGACGGTCCCCCCGTCCCCGGAGGCGCGAGATGAGCATCTGAGTTGTTCCACATGGTTGCTCAACTCCAAACCCTAGCTAGCACGACCAAAGAAACAGAGCTACCAGCAGAAGATCCTCTTCATGTACAATTAAGTTAACTAACAGAACAAAGAGGAAAGTTTTTGTCAATGGCAATCCTTAGGGTTTAGGGTCGGGTTTCCTTTCTTCTTCTCTCTTCCACTACTTGACAGTGAGCGAGAGAGCAAACAGAAATGAGTAACTAAAAGGAAATCATATTGCAAGTTTGGGCTTTCAGGCCTTTTGTAGAATACCTACGACTAACCGCCTCCCATGCGGGTTGGGCGGTGTAATATAGTGGGCTCCACCGATTGGCCCTTATAGTTCTCGTGTTTTTTTTTAATAATAGACATTTTTTTTCAAATGTTCTAAATTTCTTTGAAAATTAAAAAAATTTAAAAGTTAAAAAGAAAATAATCACCACCAAATTTATTTTAAAATTTTTATTATGTGTAATATTTATAAAAATTTTAAAATAAATATAAACTATATCATATTAAAATTAAATGTTTATTAATATAATTTTATAATAAACAATATTTTAAAAACCGAGTTCGAAGTTAAATCAGTAAAAAAAGAGGTTTAAAGTTTAACAGATTTCTCTGATATTAAATTGTCATAAAATTGGTTAAAGATTTAATAAAATTAAAGAATTTAAAATATGATTAAAAGAGATTGTCCTTATTCATCGAATAATTTAAAGTTTAATTGAAAATAGATTGTTAAATAAAAATTAATTTATTTATTTTGGTATGTAAAATTTTATTATTTAATAAAATTGATTAATTAATTAATTAATATATTGATCAATTTTTATCAACAAAAATTATTAAAGTAAATCGTACTCAAAAGTTAAAACGGAACTAAAAAGTTCAAGATTTTTACGGTTAAATTGACAGAAATAGTTGAGTTTTTAATAATCAATAATAAATTAAGTATAAATATAAATATATAATTATTAAATAATAGATAATAATTACTAATTAATAATTTTGTTTAAAATAAGGTTTGTCTTAAATGCAAATTTCTACAATAACCCAATTATTAGAATTTGTTTGTAAGAACTTGATCATCCCATGTTGTCTTCTTATGGGGCGACTTGGAAGCCAAATGGGACAGGCAGCACCGAGTTTGGTGCCTCTTGAGGTGCTATTAAGCACAAGGATTGTAAGACTTTGGAGATATTTGTTAGACTCAAAAGGAATTCTGTTTTTGGACTGGTCGTTGGATTATTGCATCTCAGGATTCTTTGTTCTTTCTTGGGTCTTCACTTGTAAGCTTTACATCACTCCTCTTTTTCTTTTTCCATCTAATGTTTGGCTTCCTGGAAAATGAATGAAAGTGAAAGATATAAACTTCATTTTAAGTTGAAATTTTGTTCCTACAGTCGACGGGGATTCTAAGTTTTCCATCCTCTTTTGTTGGATGTTTCCTTTTACCTTCAGTTTTGCTGCCCAACATAATGATAAAGTTTTTATCTTGAAGCAAATTAGTTAGCTTATTTGGTGTATTATTGAAGGAAGTTCGATAATATCGTGTAGGAAATTTGTTTTTTATAGTTGGATTTGTGATGGTAAGTCGACCCCAATAGAGTTAAATAGCTGACAGCTATGTTGATCTTGGTAATTTGATTGATGTTCTTCGTCAAGAAACGATCTTTCTTTGTTTACGTTTACACCCCGTACCTAATATGACCTGGCTTCCGGACTTAGGGTCATTTTCATTGTAAATTGGGAGTGATAGGTATCTTGTGGGTGCCAGGGTGAAATTTGATGTTTGTTGCTAAGAGCAAGGTTCATTCAGCTAACTTTGTTTAAATGGATCAAGGTCAGATGGCTAAGCAGATTAGAGTGCCTCAGTCAGCTGCTTCATTTGAGTATGAACTTTTTGATGGAGATCCCGACAACCTTAGAACAGTTGTTGCTGCACCAACTCAGATTTTGCCATATATTGATCCAGCTAAATTGAAACTTAAGCACAGGATTGGAAGAGGCACGTTTGGTGACGTTTGGTTGGCAACACATCACCAATCAGCTGATGATTTTGACGAGTATCATGAAGTTGCAGTCAAGATGTTGCCACCAATGACGGAGGACTTAACCCAATCATTTATCGAGAGGTTTGAGGGGTTATTTTTAAAGTGCCGTGAAATTCAAGGTGTTTGTTGGTTGCACGGTATCTCAATAATAAATGGAAAGGTGAGTTTCACATGGCTGAATCTTCTCTTTCTCCTTGAGTATTGTATCTGTACGAGTGATTAAGTTGTTTCTTTATATTTCTTTGATGTTTCTGTTTTCAATCAAAACTCTGTTAGAGATCTCAATTGTGTTTATTGGTTCGGCAGATCTGCATTGCTATGAAGTTTTACGAAGGATCTATTGCTGATCGAATGGCTTGGCTGAAAGGAGGAAAGCTTGATTTGTCACATGTTTTAAGGTGGTGATTTTGGAGATTCACATCCTTATTGTATCAGATGCTTTTAGTGTGGATTTGATAGAATAATGTTATATATATGGAAACTGGTAATATGTTAATGTTTACAGGTACGGTATCAATTTGGCAAAAGGACTCCTCCAGTTGCACTCAATTGGTTTGTTGGTCTTGAACCTTAAGCCTTCTAACTTCCTTGTGAATGATCACGACCAATTGGTTCTGGGGGACTTTGGTATCCCTTACCTACTTCTTGGGATCCCTTTGTTGAACTCAGATATGATTCTTAGACTTGGAACTGCAAATTACATGGCTCCAGAACAGTGGGAACCAAAAGTTAGGGGTCCAATTTCCTCTGAGACTGATTCTTGGGGGTTTGGATGTAGCATAGTTGAGATGTTGACCGGTGTTCAACCCTGGTTTGGGAAATCAAGTGACGAAATATATCAGTCAGTTGTGATCAAGCACGAAAAACCACAAGTTCCAGTTGGCCTCCCTCCTGATGTGGAGAATGTTATTATAGGTTGCTTTGAGTATGATCTCCGGAATAGACCTTTAGTGAAAGACATTTTGTATGCATTTGAAAGGTAATTCTTGAACTTAGTTTAGCAGCTATTTACTTAAAGACAAATGGATTTACATGACTGCTGGTATTAGGCTATATTGGTTTCACGACTAACTACTCTTCTATAATATGGATTGAATGCGAATTATTTTTGCAGTTTTACTAAAAAGATCTCTTACTTTTGCTATAGCTCCATCAAATTCACTGATTTATTCTTCAGAAAGATACTGGCACGTGATACAGAAATCTTTCTTACAGCCCTTTCTCACTCAATCCACTCCAGACATCCCCCTTTCACTATCCCACATAGGAATGCCGTTTCTTTTCTGAAAATAGGGGGCAATTTTTGGGCACCTAAATAATTACCAGTGGTTATTTTTTATAAATGTTGTACCTTAATTCTCAGGCTATTAATGCCCCTCTCAACGAAATGTAATATGTTGTGTTAAAAATGTTTTTATCCTTTTTTTTTTCCTGAAGTAGTTATTGTTGCTCAAGTCTAGCAAGAAATGAGACTTCTGAGTGGAACCTTTTTGGTTTGTGATTCTTGGACTGTTGTCACTTTATTCTGGGATATTCTTGCAAAATTTGTTCAAGAACAAGATACATAGAAATTCAGTACTTTGAACATGTAATTCCCCTATCCTCCATGACCTTTTGCATTTGAATAACATACAAGTTGTTGTTGCAGCTCTTTGAGAGCTTTCAATGGTGATGGAGAATGGATTGGTCTGGAAACCAGAGGGCTTGTTGAGAAATCAAATCATGGTGGCTATACCTCTTGGTACCTCTCAAAGAACCGTCTTCAAGTTGGTGACACAGTCCGTCTAAGAAAACAAGTTAACACATACAAACCTCAGGCCGTGGATGTCCATAAAGGAATCGTGACTGGTCTAGATAATGGTGCTGATAAAAGTGGTTTTGCTCTGGTGAAAATTGCTGGAGTGCAGAACCCTCTAAGGGTACAGGAATCAACTCTTGAAAGGGTTACAGATGGCTTTGCTGTGGGAGATTGGGTATGCATTAAAGAAGAAAATGACAAGTCTTCTTCTGTAGGGATTCTACACTCTATAAGGCGTGACGGAAGTGTATCGGTTGGATTTATAGGTTTGGAAACTCTATGGAGAGGGAACTCTTCTGAGCTTCAAATGGCTAAAGCTTACCATGTGGGGCAGTTCATAAGGCTGAAGGAAAATGTGGTTACTCCCTGTTTTGAGTGGCCTTGTAAGAGAGGTGGAGCATGGGCCACGGGACGAATTTCACAAGTACTTCCAAATGGGTGTCTTGTCGTCAATTTTCCAGGCAGGCTTGTTCTCGGAGATGAACGTAACAGCTTTTTAGCAGATCCAGCTGAAGTAGAACTGGTGTCTTTCGATAATTGTGCAGGAGTGGTGGAGAAGTATAAACATGTTGAGGATTTTCACTGGTCTATAAGGCCCCTTACAATTGCATTGGGTGTATTCACTGCTATGAAGCTTAGCATGTCCATTGGACGAAGAGTAGGCGCGAAACTGAATAAACGACAACGACGAGGTGATCAAGATGGCCGTGTTGGGAGCAATGCAACTTGGCTTCCACCTCCATTTGCAAATATTATCTTCAAAGAGGGTGTTCATACTGCTGCAGTCAGGTAGATTATGAGCCACACACAAGTTTCATAACCTCAAAGTTCAGGAGTTCATGAACTGGAACACAACCTATTGGCCAAGAACTTTGTTTTCAGCCTAGCTGGTTAAGTATCAAGTTGTAGAATATGCAAATGCTGATGTATATGAAGTTACACGCTCTGTATAAATCCACCTGCTAAAATATTTGTCGGGTATATGCATTATATATGCTTCAATCCATTTATGTTTTTGCTTCCCCCACTAACTCATCACCTTCTAGACTTGATGATACGCTATGCATTACTTTCACTTCAATCCAACGGTGACCAAACAACTAATGTTGTCAGGATCAGACGTTAAACATCTCTTCGCAGCTTTATAGCAAATGGCTACCCAAAATGTAGCTAACTGACTAATTGGGCTTGGAAGCCCATAGTGAAGTTTAAATCCCAACACCCACAAGTTTCCCGCTAATTCAGTTCTAACTGTCACTTAACTTTCAGAGATTCCCATATTTTCAGTCGCCACCTTGTTAGGTAGAGAAGGAAGAGCAATCCAAGAAAGTGGTCATTAACGTAAGCAAGTTTAGTGATACACGTTGCAATGAAGAGAACATCGCTTTACTCTCTCTTGTAAGCTTCTTCACTTCCTGTTTCTTTTAACCAGTCCTTTTACTTGAATTTGTTGATTACATGCATAGAATTTATGCTCTCGTCTAAAGTGCAAGATTTTTTTTTCCTTTTTTGTTATATTAAAGAGGGTTGACAAAATTCCAGATTTCTTTTTTCTTTTCTTTCTTTCTGAGACGGGATAAACGAATTGTTAATTATGTGACTGCTTCGATTTTATATGGAGGAAAGAAAATGTAGGTTTTCATAGATGAAGTATGGGCATTCACATTGAGATCAAAATTATTTCTGCTTGATTTCTCTGAAAAGAAAGGAGAAGTGTTGGTCCCAGTTACCAAGAACTGCGATACGTAACAGTTGTGATTAGGCCATGGAGTTGCTTTTCTTTTGGTGTTAATGTTACGAATTATAAAGGTGCAGTAGAGCTAATGGTTGGTTGGTTCCTGAGGAAAATGAATAAACCATCAAAATCTGATCTTGGACTCTTTAATTCTATCTTTTCTTTATTTGATGTGAAGGGTAGATTCATTCGCATTCAACTTGTTTGTTTTCTTGCCAAGAAACCAAGAGAACAACAATCACATAATAGCATGTGATAACTTTATTTTGGATCCTGAAATGACTGTGAAAGTCCCAACTTTCTTTGTTTGCTGATAGAAAAGGGAACTTCTCGAGGAGTTTCCTTGAAGAGAATGACTGCGAGAAACAACAAGAAGTTGAAGAAATGAGGGAAAGAGGCATAGAAAGTCAAGGTTGGGGCAATGAAATTGATGATAGAGCCCAGAACGTACAGTGCATGACCATTCTCAAGGGAGTACCAAGTAGAAGAGGTAATCACTCTTTCATGCTGTAGCTTTTACCAAGTTTATGATCATCTTCAAAATGGCCATTTACATGAGAACTTAGATAGTCAGTGGTTCTTCATTCTTCTGCTGAAGTAACATGAAAGTAGAATGGACACATGGTATAGAAAGGCTTTTCCTATTATACGTACTCTTGTGCTGATTAATCATATCATCATTATCATGTGAAGATCTCTCCAGGAGGAAGTATGGTATGTGGAGACAAGCACAGAAGACTAGAGTGGCAAGACTAGAAAAACAGCTGAAGGTGAAGTCACACTTTGAGGAGCTAATTGGAAGACAACTGGAGAAGTACCATGCTCATTACAACCTTTCCATGGTCCCAACCAGGCTCAAGGATGTTCCCCAGTTCTTCAATCCTGAATGGGCTCCTCCTTATGAACTAACTACCCTGTCCTGGCTCGGGGATTGGCGGCCTTCTGCTATTCTGGACCTCCTCCGTGTCTTGATCCGCACCTCCTCAACGTCATTTGTATCCGAATCAAATAGCATTGAGAGGCTTCTATCACAGCTTATAGATGAAATTCGCATCGAGGAGGCTGTAATTGATGGGGCAATGTTTGAGACTCAAGCCACTTTTATCTTTCATCTTCCCTTTACTCATGTCAAAATTTGTCAATCAGGCAATATTGCATTGAGTTCTGTTCATGCTGAGTTCAAGAAGATTGCAAGAAACATCACAAAGGCCCACCAACTCAGGTCATTTTCTTCCCTTTTGACTGTGTTTGTAAAAAGAGCCTGACAAATTGTCTAGTCATTCATGCAGGTCCTCACCTAGGTATAGTTTCAAAGTTGATTCCAAATGATGTGGATGAATGTGTGGCAGGTTTAAGGCATTGGAGCTGGCAGTGAAGAAGGTTTTGAACAATATGGATGCAGCAGAGTTTTTGGTGGCCTTTATGGGAATTCAGGATCTGATTCACCAGTTTGCAGTAAAACAAAAGCTACCAAAGGGTCCTGTCATAGTTCCTGTTAATGCTCAGAACCAATCAGTAATGGGAAACTCATTCTGAAGCCAACAGATATCACAAATTTTGCTTTGCATTCTACTGGTTCACACTGTCTAATGCAAACTGTAGTCATTAGCACATGAAGCTGCAGGGCTACAGTCATGTTCTCTATGTCTAATCTGTACGTATGACCATGGAATATAGACTTCAATCTTTTTTTAAAAATTAATAAAACAATGTGGATTTCGGAGTACCAATTTGGAATGGCTCTTAAATCTGACCAATCTAAACTTTTGTCAGAAAATTCATTTATTGAGGTACTAGATAAGGTTGATTACTACGTCAGGTTTAACAAGTAATATAAGGGTTAGTTAAAAAGATTGCTGACTTCAAAATGTCGTAATTAAAATTTTTTTTTCAATTCTAACAAGATGTTATATCTCAATTAAGTTTGTTGATGCAAATTGTCACGTGTTTTAAAAATTCTAAATAATTATACTTGTTAGACATAATTAAACTAATTAATTAAATTTAACTAAACTATATTACTTAATTAAACTAATTGATTAGACATAAGTAAATTACGTCAATTTTTGGACTAAAGTCCTTAAATCAAAGTTGCCATGCGATGCGAGAACGAGTTGAGGAGCTTACGTTATGTTTGGTTTCTGTCTCTGTTAATGGGGACAAAAGACAAGATATAAACATTTTTGTGCCTCCGAAAGTCGAAGGACAGAAACGCCTATCCCTGTCTCCAAAAACACAAAAGACGGCAAAATCCTTCCCTCATCCACTGCACTCTCTTCTTCGTCTCTGAATCCCCAACATTTTGCCCCCTTCTCCCTCACAAAATCAGTCCTCTCTGTCGACCCAAAACTCTCCTAGCTTCTCTCGCACGCTGTCCTTCACAAAAG
>JAOTAY010000005.1:5486841-5508079 GCA_025629805.1 Erythroxylum baracoense
TTTCGTTCTGTCCACTGTAACCAAACACATTCTGTAATGGAGACGGAGACAGAAATTTCTGTTCTGTCCACCACAACTAAACACCTCACTGTCTCCACTTTTTGTTCCGTTCCGTCATGTTCCGTTCCGTCTACAGATACCGGAGACAGGAACCAAACGCAGCATTAGTGCATTGCGGGAACAAGTGGCGGGGCAGCGACTTTGATTTAAGGACTTCAACTCCAAAAACAACGAAGTTTAGTTATATTTAATCAGTTAATTTAATTAAATGACATAGTTTAATTAGACCTAATTAGTTAGTTAATTATGTTTGACATGTATAATTGTTTAGAATTTTTAGAACACGTGATAAGTCACGTCAACAAACTTAACGAAAACACTAACATTGAGTTATAATTGACAAAAATTAAAAGTTTGAATATTTAATATCACTTTTTAAAATTCAGATTATAATTACAAAATTAAGCAAAGTTTGAATTTTTTAATTAACTTTTAATATAAACATTAGGAATTTTATTATTTATTTCAGCCCAACAAAGATGAAGGATTATGTGATTTTTTATTCTTTAAAGAATATGTTATTGAATCCCATTCCCAACAACAAACTCAAAAACTAGGTTGACTCGCCTACAACACGGTCAAAATTTCTGGAGTCATCTCCAAGCATCTTGCAAGTTGCAACTTTTCTCTAACTACCGAGATTAAAAGAATTCAAATTTATTACCTTTTAATTTTTAATAGAGGTCTTTTATAAACCCCACGCCGCTTAAATCTCTCCACTGTATGTAACAAAACCATCCCTAGACTGAAACCTTTGCATCTAAATTTCACGAAACCTTCTCTCAACCTGAAAACTCTTCTTTACTATCTTATACTCTGTCGGAGAATCATGTCCGCGGCGGTTTGCGGCAGCAAGAGATCGTATTTCTTCGACGCGGACGCTTCTCCGACTCTCGTCTCCAAGAAGCTCCGGTGTAGTTCCTCTTCTACCTCCCCTCCTCGTTGCTTCTCTCCTCCTTCCTATCTCCCCCACCTCGAAATCGCTTTTCCCACTGCCCAATCTGAGGTATTCCATTTGTTTCTCATTTGGTATTAATGGGTTTGGATTTTTAACTTACGAGACGCTTAAAGATTGGGTTTTTAGTGTGCCTTTTTGAAAAAGTTTTGTTCTTGCCGCTTTGCCCATGTTGGGATTTTTTGAATTGGGTCGAATTGTGATGCTTTTTGGTTGGCTTCAGATGGCGGCCTTTCACTAATAAAATAAGGAATAATCTAGGAACTCCTCACTTGTAAAAAGCCCCATTTAATTGTAATGTGTGCTTTAACGTAGTCCTAGTGCAGAGTGGGGGTCATTAATTTTCGTGGATGTTTGATAGTTTTGATTGGTTTGATCTCAAGGTTGGGAGTAAGTTTGTTGTTTTGTGGTTTGATATTGCAGCTTCTTGAGAGAACACTAGAAGAATGTGGCAATGATTTAACACTCAACAGTCTGCATAAGCATTTTGAAGAGTTTAATTCAGCTTCCTCTGAAGAAGTGGGTGCGAATGCAAATCAAGGTATGTAATTCCATTGTATACAAATAATTTGATTTGTTTATCTGATAGGTCCATTTCAGTTCTAGGTATTCTGTATAATGTATATGTTATGCTTTTATTGAGATGTTCTGAATATTTTGGGTGATTATGCTGTAGCTGTGAGTTCTAAGTTTAAAATTTGCAGAAATTCAGTTTGAATATAATGACTTTCAAAATATTTGATGATGAACTTTGAACCAGTTACTTAACATCTTTTTCTTGCTCCAATTCCCCCTTGTTTTACTCTACTTAACTGAGCAGACGTTTACTTGAAAGATTTGATCGGTGCAATGCTCCATAACTTTACTTGAATGCTTGTTGTTGATAGAAACTAGATTCTTAAAGTAATTGATTTGAGCATGTTATTGTGCATTTGAGCAGTTCTCAAAGTTAGTATATTACCTTTGTTTTCTTTTTAAATTCTTTTTTCCACTAGCAAGCAACTTGACTTGGATATTGCCTTTTATTAAGGAAAGAACCCCAAAATTAAACCCAACTAAGATTGATAGTAAAAATGAAATTTGGGGCAGATGTTGCTGTTTCAGCTGCTGCTTCAACGACATCAGCACCAAACAACCTTCCTGCCAATGGTGCAGAATGGGTGGAGTTGCTCGTGAAGGAAATGACAACTGCTAGCAGCATTGATGATGCCAGAGCCCGTGCCTCAAGAGTGCTGGATAGTTTGGAGAAATCTATTAATGAACATGCTGCTGGAGTCGCAACACAAAGTTATCAAAAGGTATAATCATGTTTCATGGGTACAAGTTCTTTTTAAGACTACTGGGACATGTCAATCATACCATTTGATGTGTGATTTATTTGACAGAGAACTGCATAATTAGGCTGCTAATGTTTGTGACATAAGCTGGTATTTTTCTTTGTTGCTTTAAAGCATTGCTGAACTTTGGTACAAAAATCGATAAATGTTGCGTTGTTTGATTTAGGAAACTATGATGCTAAAGGAACAAATTGAAGTGTTAGTCCGGGAGAATCACATTCTCAAAAAAGCCGTGGCAATTCAGCATGAGCGTCAGAAAGATTTTGATGATAAGAACCGAGAGTTGCTGCATTTGAAGCAGTTGGTGTCCCAGTACCAGGAACAGTTGAGAACACTAGAGGTCAGTCATCTGTTTTAATTTAATCTTCTGGCCAAATGAGCGTGCAAGCTTTTCATATAAGCAAATAGAGGAGCATATGATATCAGCAATATTCATCTTAGGAAAATAAAAAATTAAAAAATTGCAAAAGAAAGTTTCACTCTTTATCTAGCATCTAATTCATGGTCGAAGCTTTATATGAATTTTAATCAAAACCCTTCTTTCCCTGGAAAGATGTGAAACAGTTGCACTATCTCATATCCTTTTCGCAAATGTGATAGTAGTTCAGTTTCTTGATACTGACTGCATTTTGACTGTTCTGCTGTTAGGTAAACAATTACGCATTGATGATGCATTTGAGACAGGCCAATCAAAGCAGCCCTATACCAGGACGTTTTCATCCTGATGTCTTCTGATACGATACTTCAGCAGATTATGGTGGTACTACACTTATGGTGTCACAAAGATATTACGCGTTGGCCACAGCTTGGGCACGTACAGGTGGCTGCCTACCCACCTAGTGGGAGTTAAAGAGGAGGAATACAAATTTCAAGTAGTTTCTGCATTGACTAAGAACCTTTTGAAGTTTAGGTTTCCAGTGTGATACAACAAATATCGTCCGGTCCCTTGTATTCATTTTCTTCTGAACAATATCGTGAACCAGCAACCATTACACTTTTCTGCAATGTACGGGCATTGCATAGCCTCAAGAACTGAACTTGGATTATGTTGTGACGTGTGAGAAATGATAGACATATGATTACCTTTCTATTGTCTGCTTTATATTCTCTGGACTAGGTGCATCCCAATTCATGAGAATGAAGGAAGAAAGAAACTTTTTTAAGCATGAAATGAAATGACACTCTTGCCGTAATGAGCACAACAGGGGAAGATCAGTCGATTGATAGGATTGATTTGATTTGAGGTAATAATATATTTTATTAAAACACTTTTGAAAACTTAATAAAAATTCTTTTTTAATAACTTTTTTGAATAAAAATTTTGGACAAGGCAAGGAGGTACGGACTTTTCAGTTTTCACCCCACACCAAAAGGACACGTCAAAAGAAAGAGACACACCGCAGAAGTCTCTTTCTGTGGTTGGGATTACTTGGGAAGTGTCTGCACTTCTTTCCTCTTCATCCATTACCCTATATAAGCACCACAAACTCTCTCTCTCTCTAAAGCGCGGACCAACCAGACACGGCAAGCTCGAACTAAACGGACCAACGTTGATCAAACCCCGAAACTCCGTTGTTTGGTACCATCCAAGCTGAGCGAGCTAATCAACTTATCTCTCATGGCGGCTACAACGACCTTATCCCTCATTCCTTCCCTCGGCTTTTCTTCCTCTTCTTCATCTTCCTCTTCTTCTTCTTGTCCTCCTTCTTCTTCTTGTGCATTCATAAAAGGTGGGAACTTCCAGAGATTTGGGTCTGCAACTTCATTTTCCCTATCTCCATCTTTTTATATCTCTTTCAAGTTCAAGAGGAGGGCTTCGACGAATCGCTTTGGACCTGTCGTTAACGCTTCTGGGGATTACTACTCCACCCTTGGTGTTCCAAAATCTGCTAGCGGTAAAGAAATTAAGGCTGCTTACCGAAAATTGGCTCGCCAGGTACACGTAAAGCTTGCTTCTTTATCTTTCTCGTTTCCTCTTTCTAGTGACTGGGTTTTTGTTTGTTTGGTTTCATTTTGCTTTTATTGGAGCTTTATGAGATTCCTGGATGTTTGAAAATAGAATTTCTCGTTGGCTGGGAATGGGGGAGAAGAGACGTGATAATTGTGTGTTAAGAGTTGTAAGGTGGAATGCTAACAATTATTGGCGAAGTTCACTTTAGTAACTTGGTCTTCTGTTAAACAATCATAAAGAAGAAGTGAAATTCAATAAGGGAAGGTTGCAACTGGGAAAGGTTACTCTTTTATAGTGGATACTTCGGTAGAAATATCCACGTTAGGAGCATGACGATCATTGCTTCACGTTTTCTGGAAATCATTTGGGGTGTGATTTTCATATTTAGCTTTAGTGCATATGAAATTACTGTTAGCTAATGACGGTACTGGTTTGGAAATGGCTTCTTTTGAGGAGAGTACTGGCTTTGTCCAACTCTTTTGTCTTTTTATTTGCAGTTACATCCTCATTTAGACATTGAACTGATAAGTTTTACTTTAATGTCAATTCATTTTTATTTTCCCTCTATTGTTAACATCTACTTGTGCATGTTATGGTGATTAAAGTATCACCCGGATGTTAACAAGGAACCAGGAGCAACTGAAAAGTTTAAAGAGATTAGTGCTGCATACGAGGTATGAATTAGAACTTTTATTCACAATGTAGTTTCCATTATATTTGTTTAAAGCACTATTCTGGTGGCATACTCAGCCCAATGAGTGAGCTTTTGTTTTCTGGTTCACTCGTTTTTGTACGAGGTCATTATTTACAATCTTGCATACACCTCAGAAGATTCCATTACTTGTATGGAGTGATTAGTGGATCTTTTTCACATTTAGTTAACATATATCCAACGTTTGTTGGGTTGAATATCTTCAAGATTTTACTCGTAATAGATTTTAAATTTTTCATGCATTTTTTTTACTATTATCATCATAATAAAAATTTTTGGTTGTCAAGTTAGTGCGTGATCCTAGTTAGTTGTGCAAGACTTTGAAGTCTTATTTTGTTACTGGTATATAAAAATTGAGCTAATATTTTAACTTAGCTTCCTTTCTCAAAATTTTGTTTATTGAATCTTTACTTGCTTCTCTTGAAATGAAACATCTTTTGGAGGTTTTTCATTTACAGTATTGTCTTTTGAATTCTGAAGTGCAACACTGTCAGGTGCTATCAGATGATAATAAAAGGGCAATGTATGATCAGTTTGGTGAAGCTGGTGTTAAGAGTACAGTAGGAGGACAAGCAAATGCTTACACGGTACTGCTTCTATTCATTTCGTGGTTGATATTTACTATAAGCACTAAGTTAATCATTTGTATGTTTGATGATAAACTGATAATGAACTTGGGCAATGATGTTTTATATCTAAAGATTTGGGGACTTATCTATCAAGGGTTGGTTACTCTTTGATTCAAGCATCTTATTGCTCTTTCTTCTCTATCACCTGGAAGGCCAAGTAGTTACCACTTTCCTGTCAGATGTGTACTTAGTTTTCCTATGTGCGCTTGGGTTTAAGAGTTAATGAAAACTTATGCTTTTAGATCTTTCGTAGTTGAAGGAGTCTATGCCAAAAGTGGTGAAAGAATGCTTAATTAAATTAATCAACTAGGTTAAATGCTACACTACTTGGAGTCTGGTTGCAGGACTTTTGAGTTTTCTCTTCATTTTGCTGAAGTCAATCTTTTTGCAACTCTACAAATACTTGCCAATCTTATTTAGTTAGTTGTATGTTGCTATGTCAACTATGTTTCTTCAATGAGTGCTTTCAATCGTTTAATTTTATTATAACATGGTTGGTACTATCTATTGATTAGAGTTTGCTGATGATCAAAATGAAGAATATTGTCCTTTTCTCCAATAATAACCCCTTCCCAACCATCCTGCCCAATCGATTTTGTAAGATCGACTAATATAATATGGTCTGAAGTTGTTGGAACAAATCATTTTCTTATCAGTTCCATCCCTTTATCTATGTCTAGATAGTGGGAAGACGAATTGGGGCCAGAGGCCCCTTGTTTATACCGTCAAGGGGAGGGATTGCTGATTAACTAGTCTATAGTATCGACCATCATGATTTTGATATTGTGCTAGTCCTTTTCACGCCACGAGGTAATATTGCTTTGTTGATTTAACTACGCTTGGCAATGAGCTAGGCGGGGTCCGATCCCAACATCCCAAAACGCAGCTCGAGACTTAGATCACCACAAAATGACATCGTTTTGGTGTAATTGCCCACCACAAAAGAACGTCATTTTGTCGTTTTGATCAATTATACCAAAACGATGTCGTTTTGGCTAGGGCGTTCTGGCCGGACTTATTGTTTCATCCCTAGAATTAGCACTTGAGTAAATCTAAGGTAGCTTAGGGAGGAGTAAAAGGCTAGCATTTTGCTTGTTACCAGAATGGAAAGTATGTTAAACCGAAATAGGCACTAGAGGGACTATAGCTTGATTGACTATGTACCTAGAAGCTGGTATGTATAATCTCGTTTTCTAAGAAGTTCACAATCGCTTACACAATTATTTTCACTTTTCAGACCAATCCTTTTGATCTATTTGAAACTTTTTTTGGGCCAAGTATGGGTGGTTTTCCTGGTATGGACCAAACTGGATTTAGGGCTCCTCGTCGTGCTGTTGTTAAAGGTGAAGACCTCCGGTGAGTAAACTTTTGTGTTTATTGCAAGATAACTTCTTTAGAGTGAGGATTTGACTGACTTATTATTTTTTCCAGTTATGACATTACATTGGAATTTTCTGAAGCTATATTTGGAGCAGAAAAGGAATTTGACCTTTCTCATTTGGAAACATGTGAAACTTGTGCTGGTACTGGAGCAAAAGTAGGCTCCAAGATGCGGGTATGCTCAACTTGTGGTGGCAGGGGTCAAGTCATGAGAACTGAGCAGACACCCTTTGGCATGTTCTCACAGGTATTTGGGATTTCTTGTGTTGGGCATTCCATGAATTGATTTTTATCAAAATATTCTTCTTTCTTATTTGTTGGATTTTTACCAAAAATTTCTCATTCATTTCTTCTTATCAATTCTTGGATGAGTGCCAGGTTTCTATTTGTCCTAATTGTGGCGGTGATGGTGAAGTCATTTCTGAATACTGTCGAAAATGCTCTGGTAAAGGACGCATTCGTGTTAAGAAAAATATCAAAGTCAAAGTGCCTCCTGGGGTTAATGCAGGGAGTATTCTCAGAGTTGCTGGAGAGGGTGATGCCGGACCTAGAGGGTATACTGATAAATTTTGATATTTCCTGTTCACAACTGAGGAAATTTTTGATAGTGATTACTGATTATTGTTAACAACTCTTGTATGTTCTCATTTTCTGTTTTCTTTTTATGTTAGTTTCTTATTGTATGATCTGATTTGTCTTAACCTAGTTTACTGAGAAATTAACTGTTGGTTCTATATGACATAACCGTTGTCGTATATTTTGTGCTGTAATAAAATAATATCTGTTAATTTGGTCTATGCAGTGGTCCACCAGGAGATCTTTTTGTCTATCTTGATGTTGAAGAGATATCGGGAATACAACGAGATGGTATAAATCTCAGGTCAACAATATCCATCAGTTATCTTGATGCCATTCTGGGATCTATTGTCAAGGTTATCTCCTGTTACATTCTGCCAGTATTATTGAATCAATTCCTCATGCACTAGATTTTTGCTGTTCTATTCAAACTGATGATTGAGGGAAACAAACAGCAGATAAAATTATCAATTTTGTAAAATTGATTGCAAAGGGAAGGGTACCATATACCCTGAAGGCCAATGGCTACTCTTGTATGTTACATCTTATCATGTATTGCTCTAATATGGACTGGAGAAAAAATCCAGAAATAACTTTATGGAAGAGATTCCATGCATTCTTTGTAATTGAACAATCCAGGGAGAAACTGAAACTATAATAAAATCTCAGGATATGCATAAGCGTATTGAGAGAACCAACACTCTGGTCATTGCATTTTGTGGGTATTTTGATTTTAGAATAGGACATGCCTGTTAAAAACTTCAGCGGAATTCAAGTATGGTATATATCGGTCTTTAGCTTTGGCTTTATAATGCAATCCTATAATATCCTTCAAGGTGGAAAATCTTATAATCAAAGAGAGAAGTAAAAGTTTCCGAGAAATTGTTTAAATTCCTTATTGAGGAGGTTCATTGATGCCAGAAACTACTTGTGTGTAAACACATGCAAAGATAAGATTCAAGCGCTATATGGCCACTGCTTCCATTCAATTTGTGTAAAACGAGAAAGATCGGAAATAAAGTGAGTAAATTTCATTTTGGCAAAGATGGGAAGTTTCATTTGATTATCTGTCTTCATTTCTTGTATGTTGTTTGTTATCTTTAGTTTGCTTTGGCATCTGGTGTTTTAAGACTTTGTAGGTCATGGAGTTTGAAGTCTGTATCAAGGGACAGAACTAATATATCTACATTTGAACAGGTTAAGACAGTTGAAGGTGTGAGTGAACTTCAGATCCCACCAGGTACACAGCCTGGGGATATGCTAGTCCTGGCAAAGAAAGGTGCACCTAAATTGAATAAACCATCCATACGTGGTGATCACTTGTTTACAATTAAAGTTACCATACCAAACCGGATAAGGTATAGCTTAATTGTCTCCAAACCTCTACTTATCATCTTCATAAATAGCTCAATGGATTGTTAATCATTAATTTTTGTCATGTATGTTATTCGACTATATCATATTTTTATTTGACTTGCATATCATCCCTTAGGCTCTCTCTCTCTCTTTCTTTTTCCTGTGCAATTTACCAGCATCAGGTACTTGATACAGTGAATTGTGACCTTAAAGCATCTAATTAGCTACTGTCTACTTTTATAAGTCCTTCAAATTCATTTCTAACTGAATTTGTATGCAGTCATCCGTTTCTGAACCTGTTTATTTGTTTGTTAACCATAATATTTCTGCTTTTATCGGATCCTTGAGGCTTGGAAATGATACTCAAGTATAATTATTTAGTGCAAGTAAACTTCAGCGCTGGATGAATAGACCAGTAAAAGAGATTGTACTACCAGCTGTAATGTTGGATCCTTCGACAAATTTAATCCTACAGTTTTGGTTTCTATGTGCAGTACAAAAGAGCGTGAATTGCTTGAAGAACTTGCTTCTCTAAGTAGTTCAACAGCAGCTAGGCTACGAACTCGTGTCCGAACTCAACCTGCTAGTAAGCAAGATACTTTGCCTTTGTTGGTTTCTAAATATCAAAGAGGTGAACTGTTGCCTATATCATATATTTGTGGGATAACATAATGGCTTAAATTGTCGATGAAGTATTAACTTCGAAAAGAAACATCCACTTGCATTCATCTGTAAGAAGAGTTAAAAGAAATATTGTTTTCTCCATACCATATTGAAACTAAAAATTAAGCATAGTGATGAATTTCGCTACATTTTCATGAATAAAGTGTAAGCAATCTCATTATGATATAAGAATAATCGCTGTTAATTGTGGGTGTGAAATGGCTGGGTTATGCAAAGATCATTGCTTTTCTGCTGTAGGTAAAGGTACAGAAACTCAGGTGGAAACTGTTACCAAAGAGACTGAGGAATCAAGAGATCAAAATGACTTGTGGCAGAAGTTAAAAGATCTTGCGGGGTAAGTTTCTTCTCAAATTTAGTCTTACGTACTAGAGGTAAGAGCTCCATGTAAATTGGATGACATGTTGCGCTCCTTCAAAATTTTTCCATTTCCATTACTTTTTAAGGTTAGTCTTTGAAAATCAGTATGTCGTTACTCCTTAAGCCTATCATGGACTTATTTGAACAAAATTATAGGTTAATTTGATTGCTTGTGTAAAGTGATTGATCTAATGCCTAGTAGTAGGATTATTTGCATGTCAAAGCAAGTGTTCTGTTTTCCTCATGGATTGACCTATATTATTCATATTTCTTCTATAATGTTTCTTTTTCCAACCCTTTTTCTTTCCTTCAACTAAAAAAGAATAATGGATTTGCAGGTCTGTTGCAAATGGCGCGTTAAAATGGTTGAAAGACAACCTCTAAATTATCCATCTTTAGTAGGGCACCTGGAAAGAAACTAATACGAGAGTTGGAGTCTACCCAGCCACAGACTTCTTGTACCCCTGAATTGTGGTTCATCAAATGACCCACCAAGCAATAGTTGGGTTGATTACTTAGATCGATACCTGTCATCCATATCCTGGCATTCTTGTTGAGATATCTTTCAAATTTTCGGTTTTATTTCTACATGTAAATTTTATAACCTGCAGGAAAAGTGAGTACAGTTTGAATTTCTTCAAGTGTACTTTCATTTTTTTCTGGGTTTTGTTCACTTCATGTAACTCTTGAAGCAAATCTGATAGCCTAATAGATGAGGATGAAGGCAACATGCATCATTTTTTTGGTTGTCTAAAGTTATTTCTTAAATTTTGACCTCATTGTAATGTTCATAACAAGTCCTTGACTCCTGAACGTCCTCCTGTTACACTCTTCATCTAGGTCGATAGGGAAAAAACTTTTCATAACGTTATTGTTAGTGAACACGTGGAGCTTTGTACAATCTCCGCACCAGGCAAGCCCTTCAACTGTCTGTACAATTCATGAAAGGATATGGAGACTCCAGGGACAATGTGTCAGATTGCTAACTCATGAAACTATTCCCAACTTACTTTGGAAGACATGATTATAGCAACCAATCGGTTAATCGCTTTGTTTGATCAAGAGTATAACTGAAACAATGACAGGAGTTAATATCATAAGTAAAGCTAGTGGCAAGTTGGGTCTTGTTAGGTAAGGAAAAAGGATGCTTCCATACTTTATAAGAGCTGCACCAGCAACAGAACCAAGTCCCAGTTTCCACAAGTAGCTTACATCATCCTGTTCCCAAAAATAGAATGGACCAAGCATCAAAAAGCTTCATAAACACACAGTTTAATGGTAGCAATTGGAAGTTCAAACGCATAAAAAAACGAAAACAAAGAAGAAAGGAACATGACTACATAGCAAACTAACGTCAACTTCTTCAAAGTTACAGACAGAAAAGAACTAACCTGAGACACACCATAAGATTCACTGACGTTTGATCTTTCAACCTCTTCTTCTGGAGGAGAGTTGGAGGCCCTGAGAAGAGAAGAAGACACTTTAAGCCTCCTAGGGGAAGCTGCTGATACCAGATTTGGTGTGCCAAGTTCGAACTTCTCAGAACCCATGAGCCGCTTTCTCGTGGGGTTCAAGTTCAGCCATTGGCCGTGACGGTACGAGGAACAGGCGACTGCAAAGCTGAGCACAGGAGGTCCGGTCGCCGCAGATATTTGAGACATTATCTGTTTGACGAGACTTTTCCCTTGCTGTCTGAACGAGAACACTTAAACAGACAGTTAAGTTACTTTAACCTTAAGATAATAGTTATAGGAAAAAGGAAAAAGAATTACATTCACATGAATTTACGTCTGAAATTGATGAGATTGATTGAGACCTCTTGCATAGGAAAAAGGATTTTAGAGTTTAATATATATATATATTTATTTACTTTTTATTATTTTATAGTTTTTTAAATAATTTTTAAGCTATTTATTTGGTATTAAAAATGGCTTTAGCGAAATACATGTGGTTTATGTGAGTGATTTAACACTCTTATCCTCTAATTAGAGGTTTTAAGTTTGACCTTTAAGAATGAAAAAATTTGTTTGACTAATACTTTACTTTTTATGGGCTGATCTGGTACTAGCAAGGATTAATTTGCGTGTGGATTGCTTAAAGGAGGTCTTAAGTTCGAAACCTGAGAATGGAGAAACTTGTTTAACTAGTACTTTATTTCTTATAAATTGATCCGGTGTGAGTAGAGATTAATCTAAATATAGATGATTTAAAGTTACTTTCTTATAATTAAGACCTTCTTAAAATATCTCGTGAAAAAAAAAAAGGGCATGATTTCGGCAAATAATTTTTTTTTGGTTATTATTATGACAATTAAAAAATAAAGAACCGATCCTTAAATGCAAGACTCGTAAGAAGGCCACTCTTCACATGTTCGTTTGTATCTCAAAGGGAAGTCTACCGAAATACAGTTAATTTCAACGAACTTTGTTCCAATCCAAACATCAAATCTCAGAATTGAAACCCTAAAATTGAGCGAAGGGGAGCGAAGAAGAATCGGAGAAGATGGTGTTGGCACAGCTCGGCGGGAGTATCTCCCGGGCAATTCAGCAGATGAGCAATGCGACCGTCATCGACGAGAAGGTCCTCAACGACTGCCTCAACGAGATCACTCGCGCTCTTCTCCAAGCCGATGTTCAGTTCAAGCTTGTCCGTGACATGCAAACCAATATCAAGAAGATAGTCAATCTCGACGACCTCGCCGCCGGCCACAACAAGCGCAAGATCATCCAGCAAGTAAAAGTTCTTAACTTCTTCTTTTTTGGGTTCGTGAAGTTGACTCGAAACAGTTGTGTTGATTTATGGGTTTGTGTGTTCTAGGCGATATTTAACGAGTTATGCAAAATGTTGGATCCTGGAAAGCCTTCTTTCACTCCAAAGAAAGGAAAAACTAGTGTCGTCATGTTTGTTGGTCTACAAGGTGCGTCTAATTCGTGCAAGCTTAAACCTTTGGTTTACTTTTTCAATGATATGAAATGCTTTGCAATGGATCATTTTGCTTTAGCATGATAACAGACCCATATGCGGAAATGCTTTTACAATCAATGTCCTTGAGAACGTGATCTGGGATGCTTCTCTGCATGTGAAATTTCAGGGTCTGGCAAAACCACAACATGCACAAAATATGCACATTATCATCAAAGAAAAGGTTGGAAGCCTGCTTTAGTATGTGCAGACACATTCCGAGCTGGTGCGTTTGATCAGCTGAAACAGAATGCCACTAAAGCTAAAATTCCTTTTTATGGAAGGTAGTTTACTGAATCAACTTTTTGTTCTATTTAGATAGGGATGTTATCCGTGCATACAGGAATTTTTGAATAAAGGATTGAGGATTAGTTCAGTAGAACAATATACAAACATTTATCAGTGTGTACTTGGTTGAATCACATAGTTGTTTTGCTTTTTTTTTTTCTGCAGCTACATGGAGTCCGATCCTGTTAAAATTGCCGTCGAAGGTGTGGAAAGATTCAAGAAGGAAAACTGTGATCTTATCATTGTTGATACCAGTGGGCGACATAAACAGGAAGCTGCTCTTTTTGAGGAGATGCGCCAAGTTTCTGAAGCAACGGTACCTTCTGGCCTTGCATCTTTTTGTAATATCCTAATCCATTGGATTTGAGTTCTAAAAACTAACTCACCTATCTTTCTCTTTTCCATTTGTGTATGCCCAGAAACCTGATCTTGTTATCTTCGTCATGGATAGCAGCATTGGTCAAGCAGCATTTGATCAAGCTCAAGCATTTAAACAAAGTGTTTCAGTTGGAGCAGTGATTGTTACGAAAATGGATGGCCATGCAAAGGGTGGTGGTGCTCTTAGTGCGTGAGTATTGCAGTAAATTATAGTGTTCTTTGGCTCAGATTAATTGTCTTATTTCTGACACTAATCTAGTGCATTTTGCCAATTTATTTTGAAAATTCTGGAATATGCAGTTTATTGGAAAACTAGTTTCTGACTATCTTTCAGTTATGATAGATCTCATTTCTGTTCTTTTTTCCTTTTGAGCATATTTTCTTTACAAATCTTATAGTTCTCTCTTTTTTCTTTCTTGTGAAGCTGTTTATTCATTGGGGAAAGAGAGCATTGTTATTTTGTTGTTCAAGTTGGATTTTGAGAATTAAACTATTGCTTACTTTTATTTGACCCTTGAAATTCAAGATTGATTATGAGGTTTGCTCCCATGTGCAGTGTTGCAGCAACAAAAAGTCCTGTAATTTTTATTGGTACAGGAGAACATATGGATGAATTTGAAGTCTTTGATGTCAAACCTTTTGTTAGTCGCCTTTTAGGTATTTCACTTTCTTTTCTTAGTCTTTTAACTTTTTGCTTGATAATGTTCCTATGGCCTCTAATCGTGAGATTTTGTTTTTAAACTAGGCATGGGTGATTGGTCAGGATTCATGGACAAAATTCACGATGTTGTTCCAATGGATCAACAGCCTGAACTTCTACAAAAACTCACAGAAGGGACTTTCACCTTGAGGATAATGTACGATCAATTTCAGAACATACTTAATATGGGACCTATCGGCCAGGTTTTTATCTTCGTTTTGGGTTCAGTGCATCTTGAAATTGTGCCATGTTTACTACCTATGATGCTCTTTGTGACGAGTGTTTGAGAGTTGTTAGGGATTTTCTTGGCTATTCACTCATTGCCCTGTTTAGCTTAATTTTCTATAACATTTGATAACAATTGCTTAACATTGATCACCGTCCTTTGTAGATGTTTCAAATGCTTCCAGGATTTAGTGCAGAATTAATGCCCAAAGGTCATGAAAAGGAAAGTCAGGCAAAGCTGAAGCGCTACATGACTATAATGGATTCAATGACAGCTGAAGGTAAGTGAATGCTTCATGTACTACGAGTGACTGTATTCTTGTCAACTAAATGTTGTCAAGACATGCATTAATTCTGTTTCTAATGATTGACTAGTTGTATGCTACAGAGTTAGATAGCACAAATCCAAAGCTTATGAATGCATCTCGAATTATGAGGATTGCACGAGGTTCTGGTCGTCAAGTTAGGGATGTAGAAGAAATGTTAGAGGAGTACAAACGCCTTGCTAAAGTCTGGAGCAAAATGAAAGGACTTAAGATTCCTAAAAAGGGTGAGATGAGTGCATTGTCCAGGAATATGAATGCACAGCAAATGAGTAGAGCACTTCCTCCATCAATGCTGAAGCAGATTGGCGGAATTGGTGGCTTGCAAAACTTGATGAAGCAAATGGGTTCAACCAAAGACATGATGGGAATGTTTGGAGGTGGGGACAAGTAGTTTGCAGACCTACTTGACGCGGCTAATTGTTCTCCCAGATGTTGTCCTAGGGATGTATGTCTCATAGACAATCTTTTTGCCTTTGGAAGTTCTGCTGTCCAGCAACTTATTCAGGTAGCACTTTTGAGGCATTTTGTGAGTATTTAGTTGGTAAAAGCTAAATTCCACATGGAAATGTTTTTAAGAATTGGAGTTTCAGGTGTTTAGGAATCATTCTGGTTTTGTTAGTGTTGCTTTGATTTTCTTTTACAAAGGTTGTAAGTAGAATTTTAACATTGAAAATTTTGCAATTCTGATCACTGTTTTTGCCTTCTTGCATCCCCAGCATTTTCATAAATGTCGTACCTTACGTCATCGAGTTAGAACATAAGATCTAAGATCTGATTGTTCATTAGAGAAAACATTTGGAAAGCCTATATGTCGACGACTTTGTTGACGTGCCGAGAGACAATGAACAAAAGTTGTACTGTCCAAGTATGAGTTCAACTCAGAAATTCTTCAAAAAGAATTTTGTTCTTGAAGAAGAGCAATAATACAAAGAAACTAATGCAATGGAGTACTTTTTTTTTTCTGGCATCGATGGCTTTCAACTAGTTTACGACCGAACAAATCACATGAATTATAGCAAGAATCTCTTCAAGAAATTACAAGTATACTGAAATCACGAAGATTAGAATAGAAAAGATTTGTCATAATTCTTGTAGAAAAAAGGAATCATTGCAATCACAAGAAGTTCAGGTAAAAAGATAATTTCAAATTTTCTTTATTTACTTGATATTGACCAGAATTTGTTGAATATAGGTGGTTTTTTAAGACTGACACTGCCTCTTCTAAGATGCTACTGGATAGGTCATGATATTGAAGTCAACATCACTGAAATAAGACACTTCTTGTCACTTTAAGCAGATATTAAAAATAAAGAGGAAGGATATGACAAAAGGGTTACTTCTTGCTGATAACCAAAGTAGGAGATTTCCGAAATCAATTTGGAAGGCCTCACAAAAATGGCAGCTAATATACACAGATGCGGTAGGACTTTGAAGAACATCGTCATTAAAAGTTAAGCTCTAGTATATTTCATTCAATTTATTCTGTACGGAAATAGACATTAAACATCGCACTCTACAACAAACCAATTCCCATTCTCCATCTTTATTGGCACTTCTCCGGATCATTGTTTGAGCATGGAAATACTTGCTACTTTTGTCCCCATGCACTATCCAGTTAACCTGAAACATATTTACTCCCAAAAACCGTCTTATTCTCTGACACTAACACTTCAGTTAATGCCTCTATCGCAACTTAAAAGTTTTAAAGTTATTATTCAACGACT
The DNA here is from genome assembly GCA_025629805.1 of Erythroxylum baracoense. Lineage (NCBI taxonomy): Eukaryota > Viridiplantae > Streptophyta > Magnoliopsida > Malpighiales > Erythroxylaceae > Erythroxylum > Erythroxylum baracoense. Next base: position 5,503,441 of record JAOTAY010000005.1, read on the forward strand.
TCTAGATCACTTCTTTAAGATCTTCATTCGAAAGCCAACATGCTTGAAATTTTAAATTACCTAGCTTTTAAACTTTCGGTGTATACCAAACTTCATGGCAATGGATATATATAGTTCGAGTTGAAAACAAAACCCTGTTGTTATAAATAAGGAGGCAAGTATAGAAGCCTAAATTGTCTAGCATTTTGTCAAAATAAAGGCATATAATCACATGAACAAGGCTCCGTTAGCTGGAACTCGAAGGTAAATTTAAAACTATGTTGGCTTCATTATTAAGAAAATGTTATACAAAAATTGAACTTGACCAACATACGTGAGAGGAAGAAAAACGTCATCAGTTGGCCGTAAGATATAGACCACATAGAAAATATGCACGCCTAATACTATCCAAACGAAGATGAATACAGTTATTGCAACATCAAACATAAAGTACATTTATTGGCACGAGGTCTGTGAAACCATATAAGCCAAAACAATTAGTGTGGATCATATACAAGCTGTAATAATTACCTCAGTAAGGAGATCAATTTGGTTGTCGCATATAGTCAAGAGATCTATGGAATTAGATGGTGATGAAGTTTTTACAACCATTTACTTCCCATTGCAGTAAAAGAGGTATATGTTGGGTTAGCTGGTAAAAAGAGTTTTGTTTCTCTCCCATCATCAGTGGGAAACTTCACACCATCAGTGTTGCATTCTTGACAATTGTATTTCAGGTTTAATGCGTCCGAAAATAAGTACTCAAGTACTTCAACATTAAATGACAGTCCCAAATTCTTGCCACAATGCCTTTTGATCTGACTGCCTATGACCTCCAAACGGTGCTGCAATTGGTGGCATTGGCATTGACTATACAAAGGAGAAACCCGCAGACTTTGTCATAAATCTGTCCACTGTCCTGCTGATAATCTGCTTAAGGGTAAGATTTCTGTTAATGAGTGAATAAGAGTGTTGAGGTTATACTAATATTGGTCCTGGCTCTAAAGTGATGCTTTTGCATTAAGTTAGTCAAATTTGAAGAGGAAGAAGAGCACACAAGAAAACAAAAAGATGGTGGCACCAAGTCTCCAGGTACACATGTTTTCCAGGACAGAGGGAGCATCTGTTCAAGTTTGTGGAAGTGAAAGTTCACATATAGAAAAAAAGAAAAAGAAGACACATTGATGTCCATGTCTAACCTCGTACTAGCTAGCATTTACCTTGCGTATAGGAAACCCCTTTCACAGCACCTGAAATAGAATGATTGGTGAGGTGAAAACAAACTCCATTGTGATAATTAAAGAGACAAGTTTAGAAGCCTGCAATATCTACCATTAAGCCAAATAAAGGCATATAATCACAAGATCAAGTTTCTATTAGGTGGTAAAAGTATTTAAACCAATGTTCTCAGACTTCATTGGTGTGAAAAATAACAAACTGGATTCAACTCAACCAACAGAAATGAGAGGCAACAATATCATCAATTGATCATAGCACACAATCCACATGTAAAGTATGCAACACTAATGGTGTAAATTAAGGAATAAAAATCAGTTGTAGCCTATAAGAGGATACCAATAAAGTGGTTGCAACAAGAGATCACAAAGTTGAGGTATGCAAGACTCATATTGCAAATTAAAAGGAACAATATAAGTTGTAGTCTATAAGAGGATACCGATACAGTGGTTGCATGAAGAGATCTCGACGCTGATTAAGTAATCAACTTTTATGTCCCCACAAGAATCAACTTGTAATTTCATGAGAAAGCCTATCCACAAGTATGTTGACAGTTGTTTTATCCACAGAGAAGCCCTGATTAACAATTTCTTGTAGGAGTTGCACTGCACGCACAGAGTCATCATGCTGAAGAAACCCCTGGATCATTGTACTATAAGACAAAACATTTCGCTTGATACCCTTCTCCTCCATTTTGCTAAACAACTTATAAGCTTCACCTACCAAGTCTCTGTTGCAAAATCCGTTTATCATGACATTATATGTCCAAACATTGGGAAACAACCCCTTAATAAATAAACTAGAAAATAATCCAACGGCAACCTTTAACATCCCAGCAGACAAAAACCCATCAATTAGGATAGTGTACACCACAATGTCAGGTTCCAATCTGCTGTCTTGCATTGTTTTAACGATTTTCATTGCATCAACAAGTTTACCGTGTTTGAATAATCCATCTAACAATGTTGAGTATGTTACCAAAGTCGGTTGTTGGCTATATGAACACATTTTGTTGAATAGTATGTTTGCAGCTTGAAGCCTTCCTACTTGGTACAAACCTCCGATGAGAGTGTTATAAGTGACAGTATCAGGTTCCAGTCCCTTATGAGACATTTCAACAAGGAGTGCATTTGCCTCATTGATTTTTCTACTCTTGCAATATCCATTGATCAATATGTTATAACTATGAACATTAGGTTTTAAACCAGTCTCAACCAAGGTATAAAATACCCTTTCAGCCTTATCTGTTTGTCGACGTAGACAATAAGCATCCATCAAAATGTTATAAGTGAAAACAGTAGGCTTAATGCCACTATTAATCATTTTCCTGAACACTCGTTCGGCCTCTGAAAACAAACCCTCTTTACAAAGCGCATCAACCAGAATAGTATATGTGACCACATTTGGCATTATATTTCTAGAAGCCATTTCGTTTAAAAGTTCTGTAACTTCTTCTAACAAGAACAAATTGCAAAACCCATGAACTAGGGAGTTATACGCAAACACGTCTGGTTGGATGCTTTTATCCGACATTTCAGAAAAGAGATCACGGGCCTCTTTTACCAACCTATCTTTACAAAGACTATCAATGATTGTGCTATAAATCACCACATCAGGCTTATCCATCTGCCTCATTACCTTGATAGCAGAATTAGTTTTTCCCACCTTACACAGACCTTTAACAAGGATACTATATGTGATTAAATTATGTGAATACCCAATGTTTTGCACCTTCAAAAACAAGCTTAATGCTTGTGCTGTTTCATCTTGTAAAATTAACCCATTCATAAGAGTACCAAACGTGGTAGGGCATGGCTCACAACCAAATCTCAACATCTTCCCAAAAACAGAGAAACTCAAATCCACCCGGCCCAATCGGCAGAAACAGTTGATCAGCACGTTGAGAATATAATAATTAGGTGCAATTCCTAATTCTTCCAATTGTTTATACAAACAAACGATAGCCCAATAATGCTTCGACCTTGCCATTCCACTAAAAAGATGAGAAAAATTGTTAATGGAAGGAAAGGGTCGCGTTTGGACCAAGCTGTTAAACAAACACACAGCTTCATTTACATTACTACACTTCTCCCTAACTTCACACTGTTTCTGTATTCTTATAGAAGAATAAGAACAACAATAAGCATGAGAGACGCGAAACAAGTAAAACCCCCTCTCTATACACTGAGAAACAGAGCCGTACCTTAACCCAAGAGCATTCATAACGTTTGAACTTCAGACGAAATCACTAGGCATCAGCAACCTATTACTCTTGTAAAAGTGAAAATCCACTATATATATATTATACACTGAGAAACAGAGCCGTACCTTAACCCAAGAGCATTCATAACGTTTGAACTTCAGACGGAATCACTAGGCATCAGCAACCTATTACTCTTGCAAATATAAAGTGAAAATCGACTATATATATAAAATAGAAAGACAATTATTTTATTGGGTTAATTAAAAAAACTCAAAATTTTAGAAAAATTTTCAATTATAACATGAACTTTAAAAAGTAGCAATAAAATGAGTAAAATTTTAATTTTTTCAATTCTAACCCGATCTTCAAAAAATAGTAATAAAATGCTTAAATTTTTGATTTTTTAATTCTAACTCGACGTTATTGTTTCCGTTAAGTTTACTAATGTTATGTGTTTGAAAAACCTTAACTATTAATACACATCAACCAAAATTAACACAACAAATAAAGATTAATGAAACGATATCATTTAGTCACATAATTAAAACGATGTTGTTGTTTAAAATTTTTCTAAATCAGATTACGCAGCCCAGAAGATTTTACGCTATGATTTTAGTATTTCCCTTCATTTTCAATTTGTTCTCTCCACGCCTTCACCATTCAATTTTCAGATTGCACAGCTCCGACACCTAAATACTAAGGGCATCAAGAGAACGAACAAACAACGAAGAGTTTATTGGTGCAGTATGTTGTAATGTGAGAGTAACTTGGGACATCAGAAGAGCAAATAGAAAACAAATGACTTAGAGCCTCGGAAGAACAACATATAACATCGTACTATAATTGAATAAAATTGAAAGTTTGAACATTTATTATTACTTTTTAAAGTTTAATTTAGAATTGAAAAAATTGAAAGTTCGAGAATTTTATTGATATTTTTTAAAATTCAGAATATAATTAAAAATTTGATGAAAGGTTGGATTTGTTTGATAATTAACCCTATTTTATTTTGCCATATAAGACTAAATCAAATTAATATTAAATAAATTCTTAAATTTAAATAATAATTATTTATGCTAATTCTTATAATTTTCTATTCTTATAATTCTTATAATAATTCTTACAAAATTAAGACAGGTTCTATTGTAACATCCCCTCACCTATGGCAAGGGTAAATTGGTAATTTGGAACGGGTTAGGAGTGTTTAAAGTGCATTGACAT
>JAOTAY010000005.1:5516361-5537748 GCA_025629805.1 Erythroxylum baracoense
CTGTTTGTAGCCAATAGGTGTTTTATCAGGATAAAGATTGACCAAGTCTTAAGTATGAGTTTTCTTTAAAGTCTGAACTTCTTTAGCCATGACTTGCTGCCAAAAAGAGTCAATGCTCGCCTTATCATAGGAACAAGGCTCATAAATAGTTGTAATAGCCAAAAAAACAGGGAAGATAAGTAAGATAATAAGGAGTTTGTGTTACGCGAGTCGAACGACGAAACAAAATGTTAAAAGTCAGGTGCAAATATAGGTGCAGAAACTGTATCCCATATCGGCACCGGTTCTTCACTTTTGAGGCCCCTAGGAAGCTGCCTCTCCTAACCCGTTTGGCATCGGCGCAGCTTTTGTTACCTAATTCTCTGATTTTGTTAAATTTTTATATAATTGAGCCTAAATAAATTGAGCATGTACAAGCTCAAATGAGATTTTATCCTAAAATCAATTGGTACTAGGAGGAGTAACTTATTAGACTTATATTTATACTCAAGGCCATCTATTCTTTCCATGTGGGACAAAGTCCCACACATATGTGGGCTAATTTATGGCTCAACACGTGACACAGTCTATCGTGATGAGATAGTGACTGTAACTCAAAAGCAACCTGCTCTAATACCATGTTAAATTTTATATAATTGAGCCTAAATAAATTGAGCACACGCGAGAGGGGGGCGTGTCAAAATATAAGTAGTACTTTGTCCTATATCAAAAGAATATATGACCTTGAGCATGCATATAAATCTAATGAATTGCTCCTCCTAGTACTAATTAATTTTAGGATGGAATCTCATTTGGGCTTATATGTGCTCAGTTTATTTAGACCCAATTATATAAAATTTAACATGGTATCAGAGTAGGTTGATCTTGGGTTATTCGTCACCACCTTGTCACAATAGACTTAGCACGTGTTGGGTCGTAAATTAGCCCACACATGAAGCGGGCGTGTTGAAATATAAGTGAAACTTTGTCCCACATAAAAAGAATATGTGGCCTTGAGCATACATATAGGCCTAATGAATTACTCCTCCTAGTACCAATTAGTTTTAGGATGAAATCTTATTTAGATTTGTATGTACTCAGTTTATTTAGGCCCAATCATATAAAATTTAACATATCTCTGAGATCCTTGAGCTTGAATTAATCTATGTTGCCCCCTACAAAAGTTATCATCCATGCTATTTTTATATTTCTTTTTTATAATTTTTAATTTCAATTGTTTCGGATGCACACATTTACGTAAGTTAAATGATGATAAATAAAAACATATGCACATTAGATCTAGAAAGGAAAATTTTGAGATCAATTTTTTAAAGATATATGCTAACATCTTTGTTGACAATCATATATTTTTTAATATAATAATATTTATTCCTAATATATAATTAGAATTTCAATTTTTGAAATTTAGTTCAAACTTTAGCTTTCAATAAAAAGTTTCAATGACTTCTATATATTTCGGCATAAAGATTCTATTACGTAATATTTTCTACCAAAAAAATCTAATTTAAATTTGGAGGAAGCATATCTAAGACGAGGGTCGTGCAAGGTTAATGATTTTTTGAGAATATAATTTTTTAAAAATTTAAAACTTTTAAACGAGTAAGATAAAATCTCATGTAGGATGAACTAAGTTATAATGAGCCTCATCACTAATTAGATTAGAATGGATGAGCATTGATCTAAAAGTATATACTAAAATTGAAAAAAAAGATAATTATTGTGGCATTTTTGTAATATTTGACACTTCTTTAAAAGAAAGTATACATTAGTTGACGGACCACATCTTTATCTGCCATATATAATGGTCAACCTCTCTTTTAGCACGTAAAAAATTTATTATTTGGGGTTAGATATTTATGTAATAACTAATAATTCTAATTTAAAAAATTATAAACTTTATAAAAATTATTTATTTCAATTAAATCTTAACAAATTTATGTGAAAATTTATTTTAGCATAATATGACTTTTTAACCTAATATTGCAACAAAATAGGTCAAAAGTTAATTTTAAACATCAAAATTTAAATTATCATTATTATGACATTTTAATTATATTGATTAAGACTATTACGTTACAGGACATGCTATACTTATGCAATCCAATTAACTATCCCATTATTTTCCAAGTTGAATCTTCATATTTTATTCTTCTAATATTTTTTTTATCTTTGTAATAAGTTTCCCAATTTTAAAATTTTCAACTAATTTTTGTTAGTATCTTTTTAACTTAAATCATATGATAATTGGAATCAAAATTTATCCTTATAATTTATCTTTCTTTCATTTAGTAGTAGATGTCATAGTAAATTACTTTTTATTTTTTATTTTTATATATAATATTAATTTTATCTATATATTTTATGTATATATTTTACATAGATAAAATATATTGTTTTTACTGTAAATTGTTCAAATATAATAACAAACAAAGTGCATTTGCAGCTGATAAATTTAAAGACTGGAAACATCTTAATAAGAGACTCACTGAATATGAGAATAGTATTGAGCATATGACTAACATGAGAACTTGGAATGAATTAAGAATAAGGTTGAGAAAAAAATCAAACAATCGATAAAAATTTGTTGCACAATTATTGTTATTATTTTTAGTGATTTTATTGCTACATTTGTAAGATGTTTGCTGTTTTTATGACATTTAGTATTTTGTTGAATAGATGAAATTATAATTTGAATCACTTTTGTATGGAAACTAAATTTTAATAATAAAAATAAGTTTTTACAGATTAGTACACTCTTCCTTTTGTTTATAAAATGTTAGGAACTGTGGAACACATAGCCAAGAACTCATTCTACCATCAAGAAACCATGACTTCTCTATCACCTCCAGTAATTGAGCTACCTTTCATAGACTTTTCTCAGGGATATCTGAAGCCGGGAACAAGTTCTTGGCTTGCCAGTAGCAAGCAGGTGATTAGTGCACTTGAGGAGTATGGCTGTTTCATTGCAAAATATGACAAGCTCTCACTGCTTCACGACGCTCTCTTCGGTGCCTTAAAAGAAATATTTGACCTTCCCCTTGAGACCAAGAGAAAAAATTTTTATGCTATGCCTTTTTTTGGCTACGTTGAGAGTCACCCTGTTTTTCGTCCTCTATATGAAGGCATCGGGATTCATGAGGCCACAACCCTTGAAGGCGCCCAGATTTTCATCAGAAGCATGTGGCCTGACGGCAACGATCTTCTATGGTATTAATTGATTAATGTCACCAAGCTTTGTCACTGTTGAACATGATTCTAACAACTTTTGTTGCCAAATTACAACGAAAACTAATACACTTTCCCTGTGGTTTGTTGGTTATGGTTCTTCAGTAAAACCATTCTAGCATACACAAGAGCGGCGGCAGAGTTGGAGGAAATGGTGATGAGAATGGTGTTTGAGGGCTATGGAGTTGGTCAGAGCTTTGAATCGCGTAAAGAATCAACTTCTTACCTTTTTCGACTGATGAAGTACAGAGTGCCCAAGAAGGATGAAGTTAAACTGGGCTGTAATACCCATAAAGATATGGACTTTCTTTCTCTACTAGATCAGAACCAGGTTAATGGCTTGGAGATGAAGACCAAGGACGGGCAGTGGCATAGCATTGACGTTAAGCCATCAACCTTCCCTATCATGGCTGGCGAGCCACTTATGGTTCCTACCTAGCTCCTTAATCTTTCTTCTAAGTTTACAAATATCACTATACTTGATGTATAATTATCTGGTTTCTATATGCTTCAAATAAATGATTTAGAAGATTAAAAAAATCATTTTACAATGTTGCAATTACAAGTTTGATTTATATACATCAACGTTTGTACATATTAATGAGGGTTTGTTTACTTGGGTAGGCATGGAGCAACGGCAGAATCCATGCTGTGGAGCATCGAGTAACGATGAACGGAAATAAAGACAGATACTCAGTTAGGCTATTTTCTTACTCTAAGAAGGGTATGGTTGAAGTTCCAAAAAGTTAGTGGACCATGAACATCCCCTGCAGTTCAAGCCTTTCAACCATTAGGACATGATGCACCACGTCAGCAAAGCCATTTATGCAGGCGAGGACTCCAGTTTAAGAGAGTGCTGTGGTGTTTAAGTACTATACTACCTTCTACTACTATTAACACCCATCAACGTTCTCAAATTTGTAGTAATTAGTATCCAACCTTAGTTTCGAGTGTCATTATCTTGTATTTTACTTTGATTGATATGTACTTATAATTTGTGGTAACAGTTTACATCGAAATTGAAACGAGTCTCCAATAATCTATTTACTTTTATATAACTTATCCCACAAGAGTTAATTAATAATCCTACAAGAGTCTCCTTAGTATTTTAAATTGTCATAGATCCATCTTTAATTGGCATGTCAAAATTGAGATGCCTGGAAATTAGTCCCAGATTACCTTATCTTAAAAAAAAAGGAACACAACGAAAAGAAGGCTAATTTAGAGATGAATTGTGGAATTTATGTATCAAAATCTGAATTCTATAGAGACTTTAACCTTTTCTCCCTTGTTTTTGTTGATGATTTGTATTAGCAGAAAGTGACATTTTACCAACTCTATCAGTTCTATTTTCAATACCTGATTTTTGTTAGTAGAACTTAACTTATTTTCAACTTTCTCCTTTTCTATTTTCAACACCTAATTTATGCAAATTTAACTATACAAACTCCTGTAACATTGTAATTATTTATTATTAGACTCACATACGAATTAAGGCTAGTAGCTAACAAATATAATAATCTAACTCACTTTTATTTGTAAAATTGTTTGTGAAAATATATGTAGGTTCACCCAAGAACTTATGGCTACAAGGCACAAAATGTTATTAAAAAGTTTTTAAGTTAACTAGTTTATGACTTGAATTTAAATTATTAATTTATCAAATAAATTATTTGAAATACATACATAATATTGTATGCACACATTTAATTAATAAAGTTAGCTCAAGATTTATATTTAACGAATTTCATGATAACTATATAATATTTCAAAATTTAAATTGGATTTATTTCCTTGTATAGATAACGATATTTCTTTTTAAAAGGAAACAAAATCATAGAAAAATTACTTCCTTTCTTGCATGAACCTTCTTAGTAAATTTTCCTTATTAACATCCGGGAGGATCTTATCTTTTAGAACAATTAGCTCTGAAAATTTTTTTTCTAGTAGAGATGATATTAAAAATTCAAAGTCAACTCAAAATTAAGATGAAGCAACGACAAGTTGAAGAAGAGTGATAAAGACCCAAAATAATCCCATTACACCGGCTAGACACAAAGCTATTGATACAAAGCTATTGGCCCATTACTTTATGTCATTACTTTTGCACTTGTTTGTCTTTTTCTTTTATGTCCTTTTCCTTTGCATCTTGTTTGTCCTTTCTTTCTCCACCTTCTGACACTGTGTATAGCAAAAGAACGAGTGGCCTCTCTGTACAGCTAGCTGATTCGGTTGTTAGCCTTTCTTTAATTCTAGGACACCCACCAATAGAAATGAGCTGTGGGGTGTATAAATAATTGCTTTGAATATTCAATACAATAGGATGAAAGAATTACCTTTCCTCACTTACGACTATTCTCTACCTTCTTTTACAAAGAGCAACAACACTTGTGAAGTAACGGGCATACACACTTTGGAAACATTTGAGCATCATTTATATTCTTGAGAGTCATATTATTCTCATTATTCCTTAGAAAGTGAAATCACTCTATCAAGAGTGAAACTGTTATTTGAGAACTTACTTTTGATTTTACATTTTATCTTTCTGTGAGCTTTTAGAAGCTTGTTATACACTTCGAGTGTGGAAGGTTGGAGAACCTTGAAAAATATGTACTCGTGAGCTTGAAAAGGCTCATCAAATTACTACTTAGATTTTTCATAGAGAAACACTTAAGTTGGATACTTGGGGACTGAACATAAGCTTGGATTGTAAGTCGAACTACTATAAATCGATTGCGTCCTTCTTCTCTCTCTCTTTAACTTTTAAATTTTCACATTATATTGTGTTTGTATTCTTTTTAGCAAGAGGTTCCTTCACTTTTATAAGAGGTTCCTTTTATTTTCAACTTGCAAGAGGTTTCTTTCAGTTTTAACAGACGTCTTTTATTTTTAAATTGTTTTAACATGATTTATCATTCAGTAGGCTCCTTTTGTTTAAGCAGGGTCCTATCCCACAAAAGGCTTCTATCGTCTGACAGGCTCCTATGATTTTTATTCGTACTATTTTTAAACAAAGCAGGCTCCTACTATTTTTAAGCAGGGTTCTATCCTTGCGAAATTTTTTTTGTCACACACAATCTTTTAATTGTTTAGATTAAAATCCATACAACAATTAAAAGAAATCGCTCATAAAAATTATGATATACAATCCATTATAATTATAAGGAGTGATCCTTCACAATAACTTCTCTCTTATTTACATTACAATCAAATCACCCATTTCATACAACTTTAAGAGGAAAGACTAACATGAATTACTTTACAAAACAAACAATTTTCCTACTTTATAACTTCTTTTTGTTTATTCTCTTGTTTCTTTTCTCTTTTTCTTTTATAAGGTCAAAAACAAAGAAAAAAGTTCAAAGTAACTACATCAACGATGGAACTCATTGATAGGCAATAAAAATCACATTCCATCAACTATAACCAACCTACATATATGAACACCCTCGCACTTATTCTCTTGTGTATCCACAAAAATCAACAATCACAAATACTCCACTAACTTTAAGGCTTGGGTAAGACATTTTATTAGGTTAAAAGCTTGTCATATGCTTAACACAAAAGGAAAAGGCTAATAAAGCTCAAGGGGTTTAGCAACAATATAAACATGTCTTAGGTAGGCTATTTGGCTAATGTAGCTTATAAAATAAAGAATTCTTATATCATTTCCATGTTAATGCATGTGATAAAATGCGATCTTAAATAGAAAATCAAGGCAAAATTAGGATGTATATGTCATGAAGGTCTTATAAGAACAAAAGACAATGAGATTGATATGGATGTGTCAATCTAAAGGCTCAAAATTTCACTGGCTTATATCTATCCACTAGATACTACTCTTCTAAAGAAAACGTACATTGAATAAACATAAAAGTAAGTGTACATGGCTAAATTGCTATGATTTTTTTAGTTATTTATACTATCTAATTATGAATATATAATCCTAGAAGTAATAAAAAAAGAGAATGCTTTTTATTTATTTTTTATTTTTATGCAAAAGGAACTTAAACATATATAAGAAAAAAAACTTTAAAACACGTATAATAAACAAGATCCACATCCCTAGATTAAAAACTTACATTGTCCCTAATGTAACATCAAATATAATAAATGAAGCATTCAACAAAAATAAAAATGTGAAATGTAAAGGAAAAGGAATAAACCCCCCTTGGGTTGCCTCCTAAGTAGGGTCTTTATTTATTGTCATTGGCTCGACTTCATGTTTTTCTCATCATGTGATAAAGTTTTGATCTCCAGGAATCACAACTTTTGCATTCTCCACTTGAACTTCTTCAAGACAAGGCTTGAGTCTATGATCACTCACCTTTAATATCTTCCCTATTTTTAGACTCTTAATCTCTATTGCACCATGGGACAAACATTAGTATTAATAAAAGGATCGACCTAATAAAGACGTAACTTCTATGGAAATAGTTTATATTTAGAAAAATAAAGAAGCACTTTTAAACCAACATTAAAGCTTTTCCTCATGACAGAGAAATATTTGGTCTTCTTGATAGTTAAAACTGCTTCTAGTTTATCTGTACACTTTTGCTTACAATCTTTTTGTGCTGAATGGTCATCTTAAGGTGCTTTATGACATCGAAAATATTGAAATGAATAACTTCCCATTCATATTTTCTTGTGAGGGTACCCTCATAAACATTTATGTTAGTTTGGGTAGTATAAAGGAACTGTCTTCCTATTAAGATAGGTACAAAATTAGAGAAAATGCCATCATCCATATCTAGCACATAAAAATTTGCATGAAATATTCATTTATTCACTTGCACAAGTACACCCTCAATCACCCCATCTGGGTAGGCATTAGTGCGATCAACCAGTTGTATGATAACACTAGTTTTTTTAAAAGGGCCTAAATTTAAAGAAGCATAAAGGGAATAAGGCATAACATTAATCGATGCTCCTAAATTAACATGGCCTATTTAATTATAGTGTTATCAATTTTACAAGAAATGGTGAACATGCCTGTATCCTTAGATTTAGGAGGTAGTTTTTTTTGAAAGACCACAAAAATATTTTCACTCATTTTGATCATTTCATTACCCTTTAACTTCTACATGTTGGTCTATAATTTTTTAAGGAATTTTGCATACTTCCATAATTTTTAAGGAATTTCACATACTTTGAAACTACTTGATCCCATACAGCAATGGTATATTCACTTTGACCTTTCGAAAAGTCTCCAATATCTCCGTATCCTTGTTTTACTTTCCTAACCTACTAAGGAAAAGTAAAGGGTGCATTCTAGCAATAATTGGAGATTCGACATTTACCTTTGAGCTAGATGAGGTATCCCTTTCTTCTTCAATCTCGTTTTCCAATTTCTTCTTTAATAGCCATCCTTTGTATCATCCTCTTTGGGTCCTCAAGCTTCGTACCACTCCTCAAGGTGATTGCACTACTATTCTTTAGATTTATCTTAAGTTGTAATGGTAGTTTTCCTCTTCTTTGGGCTTCTAAACGGTTGATAGAAATTGTCATTTGACTTGCCTAGTTCTCTAAATTATGAACGCTAGACATCATCTCCTAAAATTAAGATCTTATCTCTTGTTGAAACTACTTTACATCCCGCTAGAATCATAAAGTATTAGTTGTAAGAGACTTAACCATATCTTGCAATGACGTACGTGAGGTAAAGGAGGAGGCTTGTAGTCTAGGTTGAAAATATTGTGCACCCTACAACCTATTTGGGAAGTAGTTATATTACATATTCCCTTTATAACTCAAGTTCAGGAGACCCCTCCAACCTGGCTTATAAATCTGGGAATATGAGTTCTATTGTTGGGTAAAATTCCCTCTTGTAGTGTTAATATATTCCATATTTCCTTCTTGCAGAGTTGCACAACCATATATCAGACGATTTTCATTTGAACATATCCCACAAGCTTTAACCTATACTTACCATATAGTAATCTATCTAACAAAATATGTCAATTCATCTAAACGATATTCTATTGATGAATAGCTTAACTGATTTACCATATAAACATCATTGCGAATGCCAAATTGCTGAGTATTTATGCCATATGCTCGATTACTGTCCTTTCCTTCTTAGGATTCTTCTCATCTAGTGTTCCACCACTAATTGCATCTACTAAACTCCTATCCATAGGCAATAATCCTTCGTAAAAGTATTGGATAAGGAGTTGCATTATGATATTATGATGGAGGTAGCTGGTATATAACTTCTTGAAGCGTTCCCAATACTCGTATAAGGATTCTCTATGATGTTTATTTATGCCACAAATTTTCTTCCTTATGCTTGTTATCTTTGATGCCGGATAGTACTTCTCCAAAAGATCCTTTTCATTTCCATTTATGTGCTAACACTCTTTGTAGGAAAAATTAAAAATTCAATCTTTTGTCGCATCTTTCAATGAAAATGTAAAAGCTCTCACTATGATCTGCTCTTCTGTCACTCTTAGAGATTTTATACTAAAACCAATCACATTAAGCTCTTTGAGGTGCTTTTGAGCATCCTCACCCACAAGACCATGAAAATTAGGCAAAAGATGTATCAAACTAGACTTAAAGCTTAAAAGTAATATGTTTAACCAAATTTGGGAAAGTAATGCATAGGAGTTTTTAAGTCAAATTTATGATAGCTAACTCTCTTAGGGTTTTCAGATTGGCCATAACTTCTTATAAGTTGATTCCTTGCTTTATTCTTGGAGTTGCTCTAGTTTCCTTCACATTATGCACAGTATTCTTTCAATCTCGGGATCAAATTGTATAAGGTCTTAATAAGAAGATTTTGTCACTATCATATATAAACATTAACAAACATAAAAGGATTAAGAAACAATTGTACAAACTAATTATAAACAAATATATATACAAAACGCCAATTAATATTAAACACAAAAATTAAATCACTTCACTCCTTGATAACGATGCCAAAATTTCTTAGTGATGTGCGTTAAACACACGAAAAAATAAAATATAACTTTACGCAACTAAATTTGTAATAATAGTGAGAAGAATTATATTCACAAGGAGTCTATGTTTATCTTTTGTAATGAATCAAGGGGTTGGTTGAATTCAATTAACAAAAAAAAAATAAAACTAAACTATGGAAGACAAATCAAGTCAAATAGTACAAAATTGGTAGAATTAATTAATAGGTTTCAAATCTAGTTTGTTGTTCAATTTCAACATTCAAACGAATGTGCACAATCAATCATCATGTTGTTCTCATACCTCTCTTTGAAAACATTAACCGTATATTAATAATAAGCTCCATTAATCTTAGTTTTTCCTTAGGTTCGTTTTTAATTAAAACAAGATCATCAATTAGGTCAGCTGTCAGACAACCTAGAAGAAACTCTTTAGATTTAGTGTGACAACCGCATTCCAAATAGGAAAACAGGTTAATCTACGCAATAACCACATAAGCTTAAGTCATTTAACCTATGTTATATTATCCCTAATGATGCACGACCATTAGTTTACTACATGTGAGTCAATGTTACAATGATTACGTATTACAATATAGATTCTGGCTATGAGTCCACACATGAATAATCTAGTAAGCCTATTTAAATTATCTATATATAAATCTAAACCATTAAACATAGAATAACATAGTCAATCCCAAAAGAGAGTGAAGAACAATATCACTAGATTAATCAATACTCAAACATGTTTGTTAGCCTTGATATCCCCTATTAAATTGGAAAGATAATGTTTAGCTCCTTATAGTTCTCAAAAGGGAAATAAAATTTCCTCCTTTTGAACCTTTGATCTCTTCATAACCTTTTTGGCATCATAAATGCCCTTTTATATGCAAAATTAAGGTTACGTGGTTATACACGATCAACAACATATGTGTGTAAATGACCACGTATATTAATTTGGTAGAAATAGCAATTTTGCATTAATTCTCGCAATTTTGTATTATTTGACTTTATTTGTCTTCCACAATTTAGTTTTACTTTATTTTGTTAACTAAATTCAACCAAATCCTACCCCCCTTATATATTGATTGATTAATGACACTTACTTATTGTGGATATGACCTTTTCTCACTTCTACTACAAATTTTGTTGTACAAAGTTAGGTTTTATTTTTTAATGTCTTTGACGCTCGTTAACCAGATAATCATAACACTTTGTATATCATTTATTTTTAAAAAGTATACTTTTATAAACTTTAATTCCCATGTCATATGATATATATCTGTCTTTCTCACAATTGACCCAATAAGACCATAGTTAAATCTAAGATTGCCAAGACATTAGCATCCATTATTCCATGATCAGTTGTTAAATTTGGTGACTATGTTTTTTTTCATATTTCTTCTTATTGATAATTCCATATATTTTGATCCACTTTAACCTCATACATTTTGTTCTTTCTGATATAAAAGTAAGTGTGAGCGAATATGATAGGGAAGTTTACTATGTGTTTATTTGATTTAATAATAATCCCTATTTATATAAGAGAATAAGAGCTAATTTTACTAGTTATACCAAAAATTATATCATGAATATTATGATTTTAATTAATCTTCTATGATATATAAGAAATTTTATCTTAATTTCTATCCTTTTAACTAATATTTTATAATCATTTTTAATAACCTTATCAAATTCAAGATTTTATAATAGGTGTCAATTTGAATTTGTCTTCTAAACGCTAAAAACTAACAAAAAGATGCATTTTGGTAAATATATCAGTCGTTTGGTTAGTTGAGGAGATAGGAATCAAACATATAGTGTCTTGAGTAACATGATGACGTATAAAGTGACAATCAATTTCAATATTTTTTATACACTCATAACAAATGTCATTGTAAAAATTTGTATGACATTTCTATTATTACAATGAAGAATAGTGACAAAAGGAGTCTGACCCATACCAGTTAATAACTATCATAAACAGATGAAATTTAATGTAACATCAAAAGTGCAATATTTAAATTTGATATTAAAGTAAGCAACAACAATTTTCTTTTTGCTACAGTAAGATATAAGAGAATCACCCAAAAAGAAACAATAATCAATGGTAGAATGACGATATGATGAATAACCAACCTAGTAAGTATTAGAATAGTCAGATAGTACTAAAGAGGAGTTGGCAGAGAAGTTTAATCCATGATAAAGAGTTCCTTTGATTAAATGAATTATCTGAATTATAACAAAAAAATTAATGAGTGAGGAGAATCTATAATCAACTGACCAGATGATAAGATATCAAATCGAGTAACGGTAAGATAAACAAATTACCAACTAGTTGTTAACATAAAGTGGGATCATCAAGATGAATGTCATCTAATGAATTAAGCTTGCAATTGAATTCCATAATAGTTTATATAGTTTTATTATCACTGATACCTGAAGGAAAAAATAGGATTCATACTTGACGTAGGAGAGATAATAGACTTCAAAAGTATACATTTCATGGCCAAAAAATAATTAAGAGAATCTATATCTTTCATTTCAAAATACTGACTAATGTAACTTTATTGTTAGGATTTTTTTTATATTTTGTTTTGGCATTTTATTTGGCTTTTAATTGGACATACAAAACTGATTATTACAACAGTTGGATACGGAAGTTGTTCAAGTGATGGAGTTAAAGTGGAACTTTTATATTTGATATGAAGTGGAACTTTTATATTTGATTTGAAGAGGGACTCTTATTATATGAGATTTCTGCTTATCCTCACTTGATGTTAGAGTTCTTTTTTAAATGCGAGTGTGCAGCATCCAGGATAATGTGTGTGGGTTGATAATTTGGTTGAAAAATATACACGTGTGATTTTGGAAGATCTAAGTGTGAGTGGTGTGGCAACTGAAGTTTGTGTGTGAGTCACTGTGGTTGTGGGCTGTGTATTTTGCTTTTGATGACGGCTGGGTGCGTATAGTGTGTAGCTTATTTTTGGTGAAGGGTAGTCTGCGGTGATTAATCTGATAAGTGTGTGGGTGCGTGAGCTGTGAAATACGTTAATAGCTGATGCACGTAATTGTCGTTTTTTTTGGAAGGTGATCAGTGATTTTACGTGTGTGAGGTTTTTATCTGGTTTGGTGACTGAAGACATGATCATTGTTTTTCTTGAGTGGGCTGCACATGCAAATTTTGTTTCCCTTTTTGGTGGCTGTCGATTGCTCCTACACGTGAGGGTATGCTTGACCTGTCTTTTGGTTTCCTGCTGGTTGCAATATGGAGGTTGTGTTGATGTCTTGGTTGCAGCAGACACTTTAGTGGGTGACAGTCGTGATATTTGGTGGAGACAAATTCATAGGGAAGTCTTTGTTAATCTCAAGTAGTTTGTTATTTAATTTTCTGTTGATTAAACACTTAAAACATTTTTATGTGTTATTACTTTGAGTGAAAGTAGCTAGAAAAATCCTCTGACAAGGTTAACACGAGTCGGTCGTGTTATCGGGTGTGAAAATCTTTCACGGGTAGTTAGGTTGCGAGATAGTTGCAGAGATTGAGAGATGCAGTGTTAAATTAATTCTATATAATTCTATTAGACTACTGTGAAAGTGATTAAGCTGGGTGAGAGCCCCGCAGACGTAGGCCGAGTGTGCCGAACTGCGTTACCAAATTTTGGTGTTTCTTTGTTATTTCGATTTTATTTGTTTTATTTTATTGACGGCAAAGAAGTTTGCAGAAAGTTGAGAAATAATTAACCCCCTTCGGTTTTTCAGTTATAATTATGAAATACTAGACACATTGTCACCTGTTGTTATCATATCTTCAATATAACTTAACAAAAGGACAATGCCTAACCAATTCAATTCATGAATAGTTTAAAATCATTTAAACTAGAAAATAAAGCCAAATTAAGCAGGACTGAAACTAAATTTAGCAAACCAAGTTATGGGAGCTTGTTTGAAAAAGTTGTCATTTACAAATTGCAGTGATTACTAATAAATAATAAACAAATATTAATCAAGTCATTAGAGCAAATTTTTCCTTATAGGTTATGCCACACACTTAAGTGTATCCTTTGGCTACTAAACAGATTTTGTAATGCTCAACAGAGCCATCAGATTAAGTTTTGATTTTGTAAAACTATTTGTAGCCAATAGGTGTCTTATTAGGATAACAATCAACTAAGTCCTAAGTTTTCTCTAAGGTCTGAAGTTCTTTAGCCATTGCATACTGCCAAAGATGGTCAATACTCGCCTTACAATAAGAACAAGGTTCATAAATAGTTGTAGTAGCTAAATAACAGTGAAAATAAGTAAGATAATAAGGAGTTTGTCTTACTCGAGTAAAAAGATGAAACAAAATGTTAAATTCAGGTGTAATTATAGGTGCAAGATTAATTATTGGCACAAATTTAATAGAAGAAGATAGGTTATGAGTAATATTGAGAACATCAGAATTATCGGTATCAAAACTTAGAAACAACTCAATTAAGAATTCAGTGAAAAAACTAAGATTCATTATAGACAGAGTGGTGAAATTTAGAAAGAAAAAAATATATGATTTTTTCATAGGGTAATATGACAAGAAATGTGTAATTTTTTGGAAATAGAATCGCAATATTGATATCCTTTGTGTTATATCCAATAACTAAGAAAACAATATAAGTGAGCACGATGTTCTAATTTCGTGTGTTCATAAAGTTGTAAAAGAATCTAAAAGGGCACATGATTTAATACTTAGGAGGGTTACCAACTAACTTTTCAAAATGAGATAAATTATAAATAATCAAGGTAAGAATGTGATTTATAGCATAATAGTCAATAAGAATTGCTTCTTCTTAAAATTTTCGTAGATACAAGGAGGAAAGAAGTGCAAAAAAAATTAAGAACATGGCAATATTTTGGTTTATCTCATCCATTCTATTGAGAAGTATAAGGACATAAACGTTTAACAACAATGTCTTATTGATTAAGAAACTAAAGTAAAAAAATCTCAATACTTCAAAGCATTGTCTATTCGAATAATGTTAATAATACGAGAAAATTGAGTTCTAAACATATTAGAGAATGTAATTTATCACCCTAATCTGCATGTGCATAGAATTAAATATAATAAGTTTAAAACTGGAATATTCCAAGTTATAATTCCCTCAAGGATTATTTAATTACTTATTTATTAATCCTAACAAAGTAATAAAATTAAATTAAATAAGAATTTATAAAAGTACAAATTTACTAAACTAACAAAATTAAGGTAATTAACTATAAAAAAGGAATTAATATAAATAAAATTCTAATTTTTAGGGTCAACTTATGAAGTATTTCAACTATCAAGCAATATTAATTATCAAAGTTGAAATAACGATTAACCTAAGATATCTATATCTTCTATTAAGGTTTCACATCTATATCTAATTAAGTAATTACTACATCTAGATTTTACAATTAACCTAATCAAATTTATTATGAAAGTTAATAAATTAGTTATTACAATAGTCTAAGCTCTCTCTTTAACTAAATTTGGTGTGTTTATTTTCTTAGTGCACATATTATGCATCTTTTTTTATTCCTTCATACAATTTCTATGATTAAGTCAATGATGATTAGGTATAAATTCAACAATCAAGCTCAAAGAGAATATATTTAACCCAATCAATAACTAATTATACATTAATTATTGAAATATCTAGCATAAGTTACATACTTAATCCTAACTAGGAATTGTGTTGCTAAACATAATGCAAAAGAGAAAAATATTCTTATTATAAAAGAAAGTAAAGAAGAAAGAGCTAGAAGAAATCTCCACAAATTGTTTCCAGGTTGCCATTAATCTTCCCCTAGTCTTGCTCATAAGCTTTCATTGATGCTAAGAAAGTCTAAAAAATAATTGAATGAAAAAGTGACCAAAGATGCCTCCAAAATTAACCCTAAGAATGGTATTTATAGTTTAGGATTACATATAAACTGTCTAAAGCTCAATGAAATTATATTTATGTGCGTCGTTGAATTTCATGCTACAAACTCAATGTTATACACAACTTTAACATTAGTGTCGATGTCGTTTTGTCTCTTCATTACTCTAACCCTTATAAGTCTAGCACAGACACTGCATCCCATATCGGTACCCTTTTTCACTATTTCTCAAGCTCCTGAGGCCCTTAGGAAGCTGCGGCCTCTTCTTTTAACCTATTTGGCATCGGTCTAACCTTTGTTACCAAATTCTCTAATTGTTGACGTCCTTGAGCTTGAATTAATCTATGTTGCCTTCTACAAAGTTATTGTCCATCATAGTAGTTTCTAATTGACTTCGATTTTTCCTCAATTGGATAAATATAAAGAATGTTGCACTCAAATCCAAAATTTTGTCTCAATTATGATCTACAAGTCAAATAACTAAATATTGAGAATTCTCATGTATTGCACATAAAACATGCTACAGATGATAAATTACAAGCTAATTTATCCCTTATAAATATGTAAAATATATACTTATTAGTAATATAAGTTTTTGGTAACTTAGAATGATGTTTCAAAAATCCAAGTGAAATCGGAATAATTATCAATAAATAATACAAAGTAACGAAATCCGTTGATTGAAGAAATAGAGGAAGGAACCCAAATATCATAATGAATTAAGTGGAATGAATTGTTTGACACAGAATCATTATCATTAAAGGACAAAATAGGTTGTTTGGCAAGTTGACAAATTAAACATTTAAACGAACTAAATTTTGTAGATCATAATAGTCTAAGAGAAATTAAAGGGTGAAGTTTACTAACTGAAGCATGACTAAGATGAAGATGCTATTGGTGAATAGAGGAGTTAGTGGTTGCATAGTAAACAGAAGTTTTAAGGAAAAAGAAGAGAAATAATCTCAAATAATCAACCCTACCTGTGACCTATCCGAAGAATCTAACTTGTTTTCAAATCCTGTATTTGATAACCAGAGGAATAAAGTTTAACATTTAATCATGTTTCATATAACTGACCAAAAGGGATAAGACTGAGAGCTAAGTTATAGATGTGGGAGGTTTCAAGAAGACTAAGATTAGGGATAGATGCATGACTAGTATGAGTGATGCTCATCTTACTACTATTTTGCAGTGTGGATTGATGCTAAGGAGGAGATAGGTTTTAAAGAAGATACGAGTTTGATATTATTAGTTATATGGTTACAACATGCAAAATCATAAAATGAATGAGGTTTAATTTGATTGAGGTGACAAATATAATATTAAAGAAATTGAAAGGAATAACATGTTTGAATAGTGCACATAGTGATGGCAGTAAGCCCTCAGTAACAACAACAGTGGCAGAAGAAGATCCAGACTTTTAGATGACAGTAGAGGAGTTGGAAAAGATAACATGTTTGATTAATACCTCAAGATCATTCATAGTAGTAGAGTCCTCATTGTCAGCAACAATGACAGAGGAAGATTCAAACTTTGAGACATTCTTAGATTTGAAGAACTTGCCTTTTAGTCATGGAGGATGCGTTGTACAGTGTTCAAGAATATGATAATCAAAACCAAGACATTATTTATATTATATAATAAGACAATTGATATGACCAGTTTAAAGACATTTTTTACAAAGTTGATCGCCATTTTTTGATAAGAGGATCAAGTAGCTGCACAAGCAATTTCAGAATGTAGGTAATTTGTCCAGATTAAGGTGAATATCTTCAAAATTAGTCTTTTGAACAGAAGTATCCAATGTAAGGAGTAGATTTTAATATAGTGAAGATGATTTTTATTTTTTTTGGCATGAGATATTTGATTCGAAATTAATTGAACTTGCGCCAGCTAGAAAATCATTTACAAACTGACTAAATTCTTGTTTTAGATTATGAAGAGTAGTCTACAGCTGGTAATAGTGCGCAAGCTCAATGGTTTGATATTCATTAACCAAAAAATTCCAAATTTCTTTTACAGTTTTATAATTAGCAAGTTGAACATGAATGTATGAATAAAAGTATTGCTAAACCATGTGATAATCTAATGATTTTTACTGCCTCAATCTCCAAAACAATGCATAAATATGCGTTAGTTTCACTTGTTATAATGAGTTTTGCAATATCAAATTTATCCATAATAGTATAAATATCTGCAGAAGTGTAAAACAAATATAAAATCAATCGCAAAAGGATTGATTCAGTTGAACCCAAAAACTACAAAATGCGATAGGCGGGAAACAGTATGGCAGAATATGCTAAGAACAACCATGCCAAAACGATGCTCCAAATGAAAGGTTTCGGAAACAACTTATGCAACCAGAAAATT
Source organism: Erythroxylum baracoense (assembly GCA_025629805.1). Lineage (NCBI taxonomy): Eukaryota > Viridiplantae > Streptophyta > Magnoliopsida > Malpighiales > Erythroxylaceae > Erythroxylum > Erythroxylum baracoense. The sequence goes on from JAOTAY010000005.1 coordinate 5,534,781, forward strand.
GCTCCTAATGTGTAGTGGATGAAATAAAAGTTGCGGATGGTGATGAGTATTAGAAATTTATAAGCGGAATAATTTTACGTCAAAAAGATACATAAAAATAAAGTAAATTTATCTTTAAAGATATGACTCGTAATCTAATATCTTATAATTTTATATTGAAATATGTTATCTTCATTGCATATGAGTTTATTTTGACTTGGTCTAATTTCTTTTCAGATCCTCTCAACCACCCCAAAAAAAATCTTTATTGGTTTTAAAAGTAAGTTAACGAATTACAGTAAATAAATATTCATAAATTTGAATAAGATAAATGATAATTTATAAGATGATTCAAATGGTTTCGTATTAGATATATATAAGTTAAAAGGGAGCTAGTCCAATTCACGCACACCCAACTTCTACTGATATATATAATCATCTTATGTGTCATCAATTTTTTGACAGTATAATGACACCAATTTTAACAACTCTCCCCGAATAAAATAGGACTCAACACTGTTATTTAACTTTGTATGACTAATTGTATGGTAGGGGAGGCATATTCTACCAATAGTAGACTGAATTGAGTATATGATTCGGATTGGTCTCTCTTATAGAATAGTGACATTTTTTAGTAACATAGTACCTAATACAATGTGCATAGACACCTAATAATATAGACCCCTAATTAATGCACCTTCTTCGATGGTAAGTGGCAATATACATATAGTCGGGAAGCAATTTATCAACAAACCATGACTTCTTTATACCCCCAAATAAAGCAGTCAACGTACTTGTTTAATCTTATATAACAAATAATGCATTAAGGGAGGCATATTCTACCAATGTTTGAAGAAAATGGGGATATGATTCTGGTTTGTATCTTATAATTAATACAATATGTATTTTATAGACCTAATAATTCTACTAAAATTTATAGATGGATTATTCACATGATTTAGTCAAACTTTCACCATTTTATAAAATTGTTGTAGAGTAAAGATTGTTATCCTCACTGCAAATTAATTTTCATAAATAATTATAAAATTTTTAAGGCTGACAAATATTTTTAAGCCTTCAACCTTCCCTATCATGGCGAGACACTAATGTGTAAATGTATGGGTTAATTTATTACGGTGAGTTTGTCTAGTATAGAGATATAGGGATAACTTTTGATTATATATAATTTTGATTTGTTTCTTTCAAGTTATGGTAATTTTTTTATCATTTAAAGTAATTACTTAAATAAAATTTATATATGAAAAATTCATTTTTGTATAGTCAAACTTTTGCATTCTTAATTGATAATATAATAATTTTAGCATTGTTTTTGTTTTTGTTACAGAACAAGAACAAGTCCATTAATAAGTGATTACAAAATTTAATATTATTTATTAAGAAACTTAATACTCTTTTCTCTAGTTAAGTTAAAGCTTACTTTAAATCAAATACGATAATCAGTACAAAAGTTTCTTACAAAGCAGTTTTTGATGTATGGAATCTAGATTAATTTCCTACTTCTATATCAAGAATTCACGGTCTTCCATTGAACATTATATATAGGCCGCTACTATCTACCTTCTTCTTCACCGATATGTGGCAATATATAGCCAAGAACTCATTTTACTATCAAGAAACCATGACTTCTCCATCACCTCCAGAAATTAACCTACCTGTCATAAAGTTTACTGAGGATTGTTTGAAGTCTAAAACAAGTTCTTGGGCTAGCACTCGTGAACAGGTGGTTCGCGAACTTGAGAAACATGGCTGTTTCATGGCAAAGTATGAGAAGCTCTCACGGTTTCAAAAAGAGCTTTTCAGTGCGTTAAAAATGATATTCGATCTTCCTTTTGAGACCAAGCAACGAAATGCTTCTGATACAGATTTTGCCTACGAGCAGAATCATCCTGTTCTGCGTTCCCTCTATGAAAGCTTTGACATTCGTGAGGCCACAACCGAAGAAGGCACTAAAACATTCATCACTAGCATGTGGCCTGGAGGAAACGATGTTATACAGTATTAATTATTTTTAAAGATGATTCTAATAACTTTTGCGGTATCCTAGCAGTGGCTTATATATACTATCAGACCTTGTTGCTTGATTACAATGACAAACTGATACATTTTCCCTTTTATTTGTTGGTTACGGTTATTTAGTAAAGCCATTCTAGCATACACAAGAACAGCAGCAAAGTTGGAGAAAATGGTGAGGGATATTGTGTTTGAGCGCTATAAAGTTGATCATCGCTCTAAATTACCTAAGGAATCGACTGGTTACATATTTCGAATGATGAAGTACAGAGGAGAAGTCAGATTGGGCTGCTCTGACCATACAAATCGGATGGAGTACTTTCTTGCTGTGCTAGACCTAAACCAGGTTAATGGCTTGGAGATGAAGTATGATGGCCAATGGTTTAAAATTGATGTTATGCCATCAACCTTCCTTATGATGGCTCGCAAGCCACTTAAGGTGCCTACCTAGTTCCTTATTCTTTTCCCCAAGTGTGCACATACCAATATGTTTTATATATGGCTCAAGTTACTACTAAAAGTTTGGTGAAAAATATACTTTATCAGAATAATCTCTAGACCTGGTTCAAGTACTCAAAACAAGGGTATCTAATCATATATATCCATAGACGTACATAAGATTACGTAACTATTTCTAAGTTTTCTGCTGTTTCTTTACTTGAGCATGTTGGGCTTTAAACTCTAATTCCGTGTAAGCCCAATAATTAATGAAGTGAATCGATTCGGTAATATCCAGGATGATCACAATGAACTCCTAGACAGTATTACCATTCCACGTAAAATTTCAGTTGGCCGGAGGGGTCACAAGTGATCCCTCCTAAAACACGACCTTCTAGACAGAAGTTACGTACACGGTGTATTTATCACAACTTCACCCGCAGCGGAATGCCTCCAAATATTGACTGAAACTTGACCGATTGAATCCTCCAGAATAATAATCACAGTAAAATAGAACAAT